>CM047808.1:99261411-99674615 GCA_026214975.1 Gentiana macrophylla | reverse complement strand
TATAAATATTAATATCTAATATATGGTAATATCATTAATTAAATTACTTGTAATCCAAATGTATCTTATACACACACAAATTGCGCTACCTTTAGCCAACAAATTGACATCCGGAATTTTTCTTTAATTAATATAATACTATTATATCTTGTATTTAATTTATTCATAATAAATAAATATCACCATATTAATTTACCACTATAACCTTTATAGTCGTGAGATAAAACTTTCCTTATTTGGTTATCATCTATAACCACATTTTAATCAGGCTAGATGTTCATATGTGTGTGACCCGATAGGCTTCCGAATATGTTGGCCGTAGACACAAAGTGCAATTTACGAAAATGCCCTTCAAGCCTAACGATCACGGGATAGCGTCTATCAACACACCGTGACCCCTAATCATCGGAAGAGTCAAATGCAATGACTACTACATTTCATGTGAAACAGTTACCGTGTAAATTACAATCCCATCGCTGTAATAATATCCATATGATCGTATCTCGAGTGTCAATACATTAACGATCGTATCTTATAATCTGGATATCACGCTCTCTCGGTGTCGTAGAAAACGGATTATATAAATAAAACGATCAAAACAAGTTATAGAATTTATAATCCGGTCGTGGCCTCAAGTGCAAGGTCGTAGCAAAATGGTGTAACCGGAGTCGATCACGGGGAATTGGGGTTGTATTGGTTCAAGTTTTAGTTGCAAATGTCACGAGTTTATACTAATTATGCCATAATGAGCGATAAAAGCGACGATGAACGATCACGATGAGCAGTAAATTGCGAAAAATTAACAATTAACAATTAGGATGAAGGCTTTAACAATTAACCAAATGCGGTTGATAAAAGACAAGCAAACAAGGTTTCACGAATCAAACGCGAATACGGTTTCAAATCATTAATCAAATGATTCTATCCCGAGGTTCACGATTATTACGCTAACCGAGTGCACAAATCACTAATGGCTTAGATGATTTTATTCACAATCTTTTATCAAAGATTGATCCTTTAAGCGTTCTTAGGTGGGGAGATTTATCAATATCCAAAATCTAAACCGTTTAAACCACAACTTTCGTTATAATTTGGTTTAAAAGATTCAAACTTTTGTATAGTGACCTAGGGTTCCATTAATTATCATCAGCGGATTATCAAATCATACACATAATCTATCGATCGAAATGCGAATCGATATGAAATTGATACAAAAGTTCTAACCTTTAGATATTTATCAATAGATAAATAGAATTGAAAGCAAAATCCGTTCAAAACGCTTCCCAAGTTTGCTTGAGAAGAAATTAGCTCCTCATGGTAAACAAATTTACACCACTAATTGTGTTTTGGAATGAAAGTGTCTGAGGAAAGAAAATTGGAAAAAGTCAATTTTGCTCTCTTGTGTAATTTGCGGCTGCTCAGAAAAATTGTGTCTTTAGGGTATAAAGTTGTGGTATTTATAGAATCTGTGAAGTCGGTTCTTTGCCACGTGATTGCCACTGGGCGCAAGTTTGCTTCTTTCTTGAACTCAAACTTCTAAAATTCATATCTTGAGTTGTAGACCTCCAAAAATTATGATCCGAATGTCATAATTAAGCTCTCGGAAAGCTCTACAACTTTCATTCAGGACTCTTCTTCAGAAAACGCCTTTTTGACTAGCCCGTCGTATCCCGAGTCGTTTTCGGGATTTTCCAATACCACAGCATCATTATCCAAACTTGTAACGCTCATATCTCGGGCCTCGTAAGTCGGAATAAAGTGATTCAAGATCCTGTAGAATCCTCTCTTCAAGCCCTACAACTCTTCTCTTGAGGTTGAGAGTCAAATCAGTGTATATCATATCAAGAACTGCGTCGGAAGTTCGGCTGCTTGAAAGCTTCATTCCAAGCTTTATCTCCATCTTCCTTCCATTCGTATCTTCACTTGACCATTGTTTAAGCTCATCCCATCACTTCTCATGACATATTTAGGTACCTACCATCATGATAAAGATGTGCAAAATGTAATATCACGGATATAACGATATTTACCTATAAAATCACATAATTAGCTCGGTTCTGCACTTAGACATTTAGAAAACACGTTTGCTCAATATCTAGATAAAACCAATGATTTTCTATAAAAACCATAAAGATCTGAAGGATATTGTTCACGAAAATAACGTAGAATAAACCATGAATTTCACCCTTAACAACTCCCCACACTTAAAACTTGCTCGTCCGAGCAAAACAAAACAAAACCTAGCTCGAGAATCACGAGAATAGGTGGACACTAAATAAAGTGCATAGTAACTAAGTAGAAATTCACCCAAGTGTTTGTGTGCAAGGGCCATATCAAACTTCCACTAGACCCCAACTTGAATTTAAGTCAAGCAAAACTAGCTAGTATCACACTTAAGTTAAGCATAGATGATGACTTAGATGTGCATGCGAAAATATAATAGAAAGTAATCAAACCATTTACGACATACTTAGAGGATGATTCTACAACATATCATAAGAGTTTATCTTGGGTATAAAATCATCATTGGCCAAGTCTTGAATTTTTTTCCGATTTATATATAATTTTTCAAATTCACTTTTTAACACACATCAAAAATAAGCTCTTGCCCGTCATAGTAGAATAGGACATTTTGAAATATGCCTAACTACCCAAATCATAAAGCGACTTTTACATTTATAAGTGAGCTATTGGTCGTCATAGTGGTATAGGGCGTTAAGTGATCGCCCTACCTCACTCAAATCATAAACCGACTT
The DNA here is from genome assembly GCA_026214975.1 of Gentiana macrophylla. Taxonomy (NCBI): domain Eukaryota; kingdom Viridiplantae; phylum Streptophyta; class Magnoliopsida; order Gentianales; family Gentianaceae; genus Gentiana; species Gentiana macrophylla. Next base: position 99,671,859 of record CM047808.1, on the reverse strand, counting down.
CCGACACACACATTTATTATCAATTAGCATTACTTATATGAGATTTACAGTGGCGGTTGGTTCTAAGCCATGGGCTATACAAACCTCACTGAGCATAATACCTCAATGTAATGAATCATTTTCATTATTACTTGAAGACTTTGGCAATGACTTACTTATCACATTCAAACTCTATGATATTCACAATATGTCATACTTTGAATTCAAATCCAAACTATTATGAAATATATGCACTTGAGCACATAATGTAAGCTAGTCAAGGCATGCTTAACCTACATGGATATAACTTTTAAAAATTAGCTCATCATCGATAAGGCACGTGAAATAAGGGTCGGTGAACATCTAACTCATCTACATACACAATCTCGGGCATCCATTAAGTTTAAACATTGAACATAGGCATGTAGTTGTTCACTCGGGACAAAACAAATTTTCAAATTTTTGTGCATTTTCATTGAACTTATCATGATATGAAGCGAAGGTATATAGGTACACAATTTATCCCTCCCCACACTTAAAACACAACATGTCCTCAAGTTGTGCAGAAATAAAGTAAAGTAAAGTACTTAGCTGATTTATAAAGGTCGGCTCGTTGAGCAGGCTGTAGCATGAAAAAGGCAACGATCCCCGTATGTAGAAGGCTTGTATCAGCTAAATAGCTTAAAGTAACCTGCATTACTTGATAGACACACCAAAATATTTGGGGAAATCGGGAAGCATGCACGAGATAGTTGTAGAAAGGAGAACACGATTGCATAGTATAAACATGTAATTAACAAGGATGCATAGATGAAAGGATGAAGCGAGGAAGTCTGAGAACATCTATGTAATAAGATAGTGCTATATAGCGCAAATGAAAATATCCACATCAACTAATGTTTAATCAAAGAACAACGGCTTTATTCAAAGAAAGCGGGCGTTAGACTTAAACATCATGCAAACCAAACACTAACTAGAAGCAAACACTAACTAACTACTAACTAGTAGGCGAGGACCAATCTATCAAGCGTATGAGGCGGCGAAACACGTCGATGGCGAGCCGAAGTCGTAGTCATCTTGTAAGTTCCAATCTTCTCCATTAGCTCTATCCCGAACATGCTCATCCTCAGTACCAAGATGAGATCGGCTAAACGGGTCATTGAGGATCGTGAATGGCCTCTCTAAGTCATCTTGATTTCCTCGATGGTCCACTCTCCATCTCACCAGAGAGAGATGGTGGCACGGCGATAACAAAGGTGAAAGTCGGACTCGGGTGAGAATATCGATATCCGCATCCAAGACTACGCAAACCACCGGACCATCATCAAGGAAATGGCATGGATCCATACCGACAAACTCGAACTCGGGCTCGGTCATCCCAAAGAACTCGTGTGTAGGGACTCCATAGGGATAACGATCATCATCATCGACCATCTCGGTGAGTCAAGCGAAACCGCAGAAATGGACCACGCTCATCGAAACTAGAAAGAAAAGCGGAAAACAACCAAACAAAACAAGCGAGAAGAAAAGAAAAAGGAAAAGGATATCTAGGGTGCCTCCGGTAGCGCTTCCGGTTATTGTCGGCGACTCGACAACCATTGTAAGTTCAACCCGGATCGGGCCACTTGGCGTTTCGCCGGTCATTCTATCAAAGAGCTCTTGTCGGCAATGTAACCCACGAAAACAACCATGCATGCAGGGCATCACGCTCTTCAAACTCTCCCGAGACTCCTTTAATCTTTCTAGCCGTTGATTTCCTCCTCCTTCCCTTCCTCTTGGATGCATTTCCTTCCAATCTTGCTCCATATCCCAACTTCCAGCGAAGACTTGATTGGTGATTCGATAACGGCCTCGGTGAATAAATGCGGTGCAAACTCTTTAAAGTCATCGACTTGAGATTCACACACTCAAATATGTCGAGGAACCGAACAATCAAAGGTGCCTCCTTTGGTAGACCAATGTAATGTTTGCACCTTTGACCATTTACCTTAAGCGGTCGATCACCAATTCCTTTTAGCTCCAACACTCCGCTTGGAAAGACTTGCAAAATCTCGAGCGGGCGGACCACCGTGTCCGTAGCTTTCCGAGAAGCAGATGTAACTGGAATTGTATAGCAAGACTTGCTCTCCCGCATGGAACTCTCTTTGCTTAATTTTCTTATCATGGAGCGGCTTCATTCTGTCATCCTTACTCACTCGGCGCTCTCGTGAGCTGGAGCTGAACTCATCTAGCTCATGCATTTCTTTGAAGTCTGTGCTCACCACAAGCTTTGGAATCAAAGTTCAAAAACTTAAATCGCCCAATAAGCTTTATGCTCAAGTTCGACCGGCAAATGACATGGCTTTCCATATAAACCATTTGATACGGAGATGTACCCATAGGTGTCTTGTAAGGTACATCTGTAAGCCCACATACATCATCCAATTTTAGACTTGATCCTTCCGATGGCTTAAACCGTCTTTTCTAAGATCTTCTTGAGGCTCACAGTTCTACGCTCTGCGACCACTTGTCATAGGATGGTATGGTGTACCGGTTTTATGCCGAACACCATATTTCTCTAATACTTTGTCCAGGTGGTCGATTACAAAAGTCGTCCTAAATCATTGATTAAGGCTCTCGGGCAGCCAAACCTCACAAAAATGTTTCTCTTTAAGAATTTCATGACCGTTTATGGTCATTGTGAGGTGGCGATAGCCTGCCCGTTTAGACACATAGTCTACACAGACTAGGATGTATCTATTCCCGCGTGAGGATGGGAAGGGACCCGTAAAGTCAATCCCCAGGACATCGAACACCTCACACTCTAAAATGGGTTTTAACGGCATATCATATCTCCTTGTCAAAGCACCGGTTCTTTGGCACCTATCACGACCTTTACAAAGGCTTGGTATCCTTAAAAATCGAGGCGATAAAAACCAGTTGGAATATCTTATAGCGGTCTTCCAGGGACCAAAGTGGCGCCAGATGGGACCACTATGACATTGTTCAATTATGTCCCGTTGCTCGGTTCGAGGACACACCGGCGAAGCAACCCATCTTTCTGAGTTTAAAAAGATCTGGTTCTTCCCGGACATAATACTTGAGATCGAGAAAATTTCTTCTTCTCACGTCTGAAAAACTTAGGATTGAGATATTGGGAATGGAGGTAATTAACGATCGAAGAATACCACGGAGGATCGAGACGTGCAACTATTCACGAGACATAACACTCTCAAAGGGGCAATATAAATCGATGTCTTGTGGATTTTCCTCTACTACGGGCAACACTCTTGATATGTGAGTGCGCTCACGTGTTTTCACTACCCTTGATATCCTTAATATGAACATCAAACTCCTGAAGGGTAAGAATCCAACGCAGCGATCTCTCGGTTTTGCATCCTTTTTATTCATCAAATAGCGCAGAGTTTGCGTGATCGGTCCAGACAATCACCTTGGCACCCATAAATAACCGGAACTTGTCCATAGAAAAGACAACGACTAAAAGTTCCTTTTCCGTGGTAGTGTAGTTTGCTTGTGCGGATTCGAGGTATGGCTTGCATAGTAGATAGGTTGGAATTTACCATTAAGTCTTTGCCCCAAAACGCTGCTGTGGCGTAGTTGGAAGCATCACACATTAATTCGAATGGTAAGTTCCAATCCGGAGAGATCGAGAATCGGAGCGGAGATCGAGCGATGTTTAAGCTCTTTGAAGGCACACTTGCAATCATTGTCGAAGTTGAAAACAACGTCCTCTTTAAGTAGAGTTGATAGAGGTTTTGAGATCTTGGAGAAATCTTGAATGAATCTCTATAGAAGCCGGCGTGACCAAGAAAACTCCTCACTTCTTTCACGTTCTTAGGGTAGTTCATCTTTTCTATGGCCTCTATTTTGGCCCTATCAACTTCTATGCCCTTAGCTGAAATTTTATGGCCAAGAACAATCCCTTCATCCACCATAAGGTGGCATTTTTCCCAATTGAGGATTAGGTTCTTCTCCACACATCTCATTAAGCACCTTGTCCAGATTAGCAAGACAATCATCGAGCGAGTTACCAAACACCGAGAAGTCGTCCATAAAGACCTCCATGCATTTCTCAATTAGCCCGTCAAAATTGCTAACATGCATCTTTGAAAAGTGGCAGGAGCATTACGAGAGGCGAGCGGCATTCGCTTATAAGCAAAAGTACCATACGAGGCGGTGAAGGTCGTCTTTTCACGATCAGCGGGGTTTATAGGGATCTCGGAAGTACCGGAGTATCCGTCCGAAAACGATAAAGGGTGTCACTGCCAAGCGCTCGAGCATTTGGTCAATGAAGGGAGAGGAAGTGGTCCTTCATGGTTACTTCGTTCGATTTCCTATAGTCGATACACACACGGTAACGGTGACTAATCTCAACGCGACTTCTTCTCCTTGTCATTTTTTCAACGGTGATACCACCTTTCTTAGGGACCACTGCGTGGGGACACCCAATCATCATCGGCTATTGCATATATGATCCCCATATCAAGCAACTTGATGATTTCTTTCTTCACCACCTCCTGCGTGTGAGGGATTTAACCGTCTTTGAGGTTGTCTAATATGCTTGGCTCCTTCTTCCGATTTTTATCTTGTGCATACTGAGCGTCGGAGAGATATACCTCGATATCTCCTACCTGCCACCCAAAAGCTTTCTCATTTCTTTTCAAGGCGGCCAACAACTTCGCTTCTTCTTCCTCTACATCGACAGCGGAAACAATTAACGGAAGCCGATCACCTCTCTCGAGAAAACATACTTTAAATGTTTGATAACGGTTTTAACTTTCGAGGTCAATCGGAGGGTCTTCCAAACTAGACTTTAAAACTTTACTTTGCAAATTATTAGAGGAGAGCAACATAGCTTCTAATAAATCTACTTCCTCTGAAGAAGCGAAAGGTTCTTACTCACTACAACTTCATCTTGATCTCGGCTCAAGCTCATTCAAATCTATCCTACCATATTGGTTCAGATTATCGATCAAGCGTTCAGTATTCGATTCTCTTTGCAAGGACTTGCTCTTCTAGAAAATCACTGAAATCATCAAATGATTCCTCGATAGAGTAGCCGGTTGGACATTCAGAAGGTCTTTTAATAGCTTTAGATACACTATAGCTCACTTCTTCATTTCCAACACGCAAAGTTACTTTAGCACCGTCATCACAATCAATGAGGGCTCTAGCAGTGAAGCGAAAAGGTCGTCAAGAATCGAGGGTGTATTGGGTTGTTGGATGTCTAAGACATACCAATCCACGAGGAAAGGTAAATCGATCGACTGAACCAACAAATCCTTTAAAATCCACATCGCTTTCTTGGATGATCATGTCTGCGAATCGAATACTCATAGTGGTAGGTTCCAAAAGATGGTCTAATTGGGTTTGTTGACACACATATAAAGGCATAAGACTAATTGAAGCTCTAAATCACATAAGGAATTAGGGAAAATGAGACCTCCAATTTGCAAAGTAAGGACGAATCGCCAGGATCATCTTTCTTAATCGGTAACTCTTCATAACTCATCATTGAACAATCTTCACTGGTTACCTTTTCCATACTCTCCAACTTCTTTTTAGATGAGACTACATCCTTTATGAATTTGGTGTATTTGGGCATCTCAACCAACACATCGAGATAAAGGTAGATTAACTTGAGTGTTTTTTGAAGGTTGAGTACCTTCTCGTACTTCTTGTCCTCGCATAAAGGGATGTTTTCTTCCTTGGTGGAAATGGAAGTTTCTTCAATTCTTCTTGAAAAAACTTTCTTAGAAGAGCCTTAACGACTTTATCTTCTAAATCCTTCCATCTCTGTCTTCTTACTTGTCAAGGATCCTCCTCCTCGACTCACTTCTTGATTTCTCGATCGTCTGCAGTCACCACCCGAATTCTTTCTTCGATTTCTATCTCATCTTTCTCTTTTCTTCACCCAGTTGGGGATTGGGTCTTCTCAACTTCCCTCCCACCGAATCGATGGTAGGAGGGTCTACTCGTTTCCACAGTTCTGGTTGAATCTGGGGGTTTCCTTTGAAGTTGAGTGCGGATCTTAAATTCATGGCACTAGTTTCCTCCCTACCATAAGGGGGGTGGTTGGTGTCGAATCAGTACACCGGTTTGGGTTCAAATCGGCTTGGGCCACTTGGCTGCCCTTTGGATTTCTTTACGTGGCCCAGGCGGATGACCACGAGGTCGTGAAGCTAGGCGCTCATTAAGCATCCCAATGCCTCTCCAGATTTTTAATAGTTTTTGTTGCTCCTCAAAATCGGATCTGGTAGGAGCATCATTGGACCAGATGGCCCTTGATGATTTTGAAATCCGAGAGGATGTTGATTAGACCGGTTTTGATAAGGAGAATTGGTGTTGGCGGGCCATGCACGATTGAACCTCTGTTGAAAATTCGAACTCGATTCGGGTTTTGGGAGTAATTTCGATTGGAATTTTGATAGTTCGAGTTGGAATTTTGATTACGATTATAACGAGTTTTGATTAAAATTTGGTTTTGGTTATAACCACGATTAAAAAGTTATTACGGCGGAAAATTGATTTGGGAATCGTTGGTTTCTTTGACGAGGAAAAAGCATTGACTTCATCATTTTCCTATTTAGGGGACAAGCTAGAAAGTGTGGCCTTGACCACAAGTCGGCAAATAATCGGAGTGTCTTGTCTCATACTTTGGGCGACATTGACTTAGTAATTCGCATGGGGATTGAATTGACATTGGTCAATCACGTGACCAATCGCAACAGCGATTGTCGCGATCTGAGAACTTGCGTTACGTTGATAAGGAGGAGTAGGTGTGATGTGTTTTGGGGCCGAGTAAGAGCGGCCACTGCTTGCTGCTGCGACATGGCGATCACCGATTACGAGTGGACTTCCTCAATCTTTGGAGCAGGCGAGGTTTGTATTTGCACGATATGAAGGAGCATAGTTATATCTAGCTATATCTTCAAATAAAGCCCAACCTTCGTCGGTGTCTTCTTGAAAAAGCTCCTCCGGATGAACTATTCACCATCCTTTTGGTGTTCGGTCAAACCACTAAAGAAAGTGTTGACTTGGCGTTGTAGATCTAGGCCATGATGAGGCGGCGACGCAAAAGAGATTTGAAAGCGCTTCCAAGCATCGAAGAATGACTCATCCATTTTATTTGGAAGGTAAAAATGTCGATCGAGGCATTAGGCGATCTTTGAGGGTGGAAAATACTGACTTAGGAACTCCTTCTCGAGTCTGCCCAAGTGGTAATAGATCGAGGGTTAAAGAGTTATACCACTCTTTTGCTTCTCTCTTGAGAGAGAAAGGAAAAAGCTTTAATTTTATAGCATCCTCGAAACTCCCTGAATGCGAGTTGTCCCAGATTTCGAGGAAGGCGTGGACATGATTATGCGGGTTTTGAAAGGTAGGCCATAAAAGATAGACGCGCGTGTTGCGAAGATCTGAATAAGGCCAGGTCTCATTTCGAAGTGATGCTTCGATTTGAGCAAGGCTACTGGCGGGGTTTACCGTGATGGCTCCGGCATAGCATAATCTGCTAATGACCGTCTATTATCGACCATTGTAAAAGCGGTCTCTTCAAGTTCTTCCTTGCGAGTCTCTTCAAGGCTTTCTATCGATTGATCACCTAAAACGTTGCCGCCTTTTTTTGGTTTGGGCGAACAATAGTGCGTTCGATCTCGGATTGAAAATTAAAGGTCTGATTTACTTCGTGTAAGCATACACCAAGTGAAAATCGAGGGGCGGATTAAGGCAAAGCGTCCCCTTTTAAAAAAAATATTTCTTTTTTTTTTTTTTTTTTTTTTACACCCACAAACAGAAAGAAAAAAAAAAAAAAAAAAACTAAATTAAGGGACTAAAAAAAAAAACAGGGATGTTTTTCGGGCAATGTGGAAATCAAATTAGGAGAAAAGAAGAATCAGGAATAAAAAAAATAATGATTACTAAGGTCCAGAAAAAAAAAAGTGATAACAGCTTCAAGGTCCAGCTCAAAAAAAAAATTGCAGGCAGCACAAAAAAAAAAAAAACGAATGATAACAGGCTTTAAACGCAATTAAACTAAGGATTACTCAATCTAATGCTATCCTAACAACTAAAACAAAAATAGAAACAAACAACCGTTGCCAATTCCCGACAACGCGCCACAAAACTTGTAAAAGAAAACGGATTATATAAATAAAGCGATCAAAACAAGTTATAGAATTTATAATCCGGTCGTGGCCTCAAGTGCAAGGTCGTAGCAAAATGGTGTAACGGTCGATCACGGGGAATTGGGGTTGTATTGGTTCAAGTTTTAGTTGCAAATGTCACGAGTTTATACTAATTATGCCGTAATGAACAGTAAAAACGACGATGAGCAGTCACGATGAACGATAAATTGCAGAAAATTAACAATTAACAATTAGGATGAAGGCTTTAACAATTAACCAAATGCAGTGATAAAAAAGACAAGCAAACAAGGTTTCACGAATCAAGCGAATACGGTTTCAAATCATTAATCAAATGATTCTATCCCAAGGTTCACGATTATTACGCTTAACTAACCGGTGCACAAATCACTAATGGCTTAGATGATTTTATTCACAATCTTTTATCAAAGATTGATCCTTTAGCGTTCTTAGGTGGGGAGATTTATCAATATCCAAAATCTAAACCACAACTTTCGTTATAATTTGGTTTAAAAGATTCAAACTTTTGTATAGTGACCTAGGGTTCCATTAATTATCATCAACGGATTATCAAATCATACACATAATCTATCGATCGAAATGCGAATACGATATGAAATTGATACAAAAGTTCTAACCTTTAGATATTTATCAATAGATAAATAGAATTGAAAGCCGAAATCCGTTCAAAACGCTTCCCCAAGTTTGCTTGAGAAGGAAATTAGCTCCTCATGGTAAACAAATTTACACCCTAATTGTGTTTTGGAATGAAAGTGTACAGGAAAAGAAAATTGGAAAAAGTCGGCTGCTCTCTTGTGTAATTTGCGGCTGCTCAGAAAAATTGTGTCTTTAGGGTATAAAGTTGTGGTATTTATAGATACGCTGAAGTCGGTTGCTGCACAGTGATTGCCCTGGACGCAAGTTTGCTTCTTTCTTGAACTCAAACTTCTAAAATTCATATCTTGAGTTGTAGACCTCCAAAATTATGATCCGAATGTCATAATTAAGCTCTCGGAAAGCTCTACAACTTTCATTCAGGACTCTTCTTCAGAAAACGCCTTTTTGACTAGCCCGTCGTATCCCGAGTCGTTTTCGGGATTTTCCAATACCACAGCATCATTATCCAAACTTGTAACGCTCATATATCGGGCCTCGTAAGTCGGAATGAAGTGATTCAAGATCCTGTAGAATCCTCTCTTCAATCCCTACAACTCTTCTCTTGAGGTCGAGAGTCAAATCAGTGTATATCATATCAAGAACTGCGTCGGAAGTTCGGCTGCTTGAAAGCTTCATTCCAAGCTTTATCTCCATCTTCCTTCCATTCGTATCTTCACTTGACCATTGTTTAAGCTCATCCCATCACTTCTCATGACATATTTAGGTACCTACCATCACGATAAAGATGTGCAAAATGTAATATCACGGATATAACGATATTTACCTATAAAATCACATAATTAGCTCGGTTACGCACTTAGACATTTAGAAAACACGTTTGCTCAATATCTAGATAAAACCAATGATTTTCTATAAAAACCATAAAGATACGAAGGATATTGTTACGGAAATAACGTAGAATAAACCATGAATTTCACCCTTAACACTCGGAATAACACATTTACTCCCACTTTGCAAAGATTCACGAGAGCTAGACATTCCTTATAAGAAGGCCCTTTCGGATATTCACCCCTACTGATAGGGTACACGATTTCCAGACGACCAAACATGTATACTCTGCATGCTTCAGTATCACACCCAATCACTACCGCATGATCGTCCCGTGGCTAGGGGAAACCTCAATAGTGTCAAAGCATGACAATCCACACCGTGATGCCATGAAGACTCCAGTCCTAAGGATAATTACACAACCGCCACATAGTACGACACTTAATGTAAGCGGGTCAGTCTAACGTATGCATTCTCCAATACACGTCCCGTACAGTCCAAGTGTCTCTACACTTCGATAGACGAGATCTATCCATGCCCTAAAAGACAAAATACATCTAGTACGTGCTAGTATGTTTATACTATCAATGCCATGTTTAATAGTACATCAGCCTAGAGACATTTAAGTATCAAACTTATTAAAGTGATTAGAGATCTCCTCAACTATAATCGCCCATCATGGTTTCTCTATCACAGTATAATACTAAGGACGTTATCATATAACAATTCATAATTGGTTCACTAAATGAACAAATATATGACAACAGAAAAGCCATTTTATATATGTATAAACATAAAGAAATAGTAGCAATGATCCGACCCGTTCGGATCCGGTCCAACCCGATTGGGTTTAGGACACTATTCCAACAATCTCCCACTTGGCCTAAACCAATCACACATACACACGAGACCAAGTTAAAACACAAGAATCTCATGCAATACTCGCAACTAGCCCTAGCCATAAACAGATCGCTATGCGTGGGGACTCAGACTATCTTCATATCATGCTCCATATGATCAAGTCAAAGGAACCGCCTCAACACACACACGAATCTCCGACGAGACCCTGGTCCTTGCTTCAAGCAATGAATCCACTTACTATATCAGCCATATAGAAATGATGGAAGAACCGTACAAGGTTCAAGAATGAACCTCATAGACTCATGTCTTCGCTCTCTTTGTGCCTCTAAGGCACTCTTGTGTTTTGGCTAAGTTGTAGAGTTCTACATGACCCATAGGCTAGAACATTTCCAACTCAACTGTATCACTTGATCAAAGTGATCGCAAACCCAGCATCGTAGCTCCCACTCGCCTTCATAGGACTCAGGATATACGTCTGTATATCTACGTTTATTTAATTCCAAGTTTCAATAAACTAGGAAACTTTCCTTAACTTGTTTAAGGATGTTCTCGACATTCACCAGATTTACTTTTATACTTGCTTATGACTCTTCATGAAGTATGAACATCTGGCATAACTCTTATGAAGGATCCTATTGCAGCAAATGGAACCTTCCATAAGCATCATCTTTCACCTCATCTTTAGGACTAACGTCTTAATATAGATAGATCTTGAGAACATCGGCTAGCAGTATCCCCTGTCGCGATCTATGCTAAACTCTTTTAGCATCACATCTATATAGGTAAACTATAATCTAACAGCAGTTAAATCTATAGCTATAGATTCCTATTTCTAAAAATAAGAACTACTAATCCAAGTGCTTTCGTAAAGACCTTGAATTACCAAACATTAATTGATTGTGAAATGGGCTGGAAATTCCTGAGAGAGATATCTAATACCTTACTCAAAAATCGTAACACACTCCCACTATCCATCTTGAACATTGGGCATATTCTTCTTTTGACTAAATCAAACTCCTTTGATTATCAAACAAAGAAATCGTCTAGAGAAGCTTGTTTGAGTCCATAAATGAATCTCGTGGGTTTACATATCATGTCATCATCTATGAACATCGAGCTTTCTGCCCAACGTCTTCAACACTATCATATAGCCATGATACGAAGTTACAACAAGCATAGTCTGAATAGAACTGGGCTCAGCCTTACAAGGACATTCCCTATATGTAAGACAGACTAGGTTCATAACCTGGTTGTCACTGATAGAATTTAATTCAGATATCATGGCTCCTGGCCATTACTCTCAATCTTGCCTTTCAAACATTCTTTCATAAGTCGTGAGATATTCATTCTTTAAGATGAACATACCAGTAGCCCTTTTAGGCTTTAAGGTTAACCACATACTTACAGAACTTTTGTGTGCACTGAGCAGTGTTCTACACCTCATCGCTATGCGGCGTCTGCTCATGTTCCAATTATTAAATATATCTTTGTGGTTCTCAAACTCTTTTGAGATCTTATTTACTCCTACTGTCTCTTTTGGAAGTAACACTTCCTTTAGAAAACAACATGTTTGGAGACAAACATTTTGCTCCGCGGACAAGTAAATAATATCTAGCGTGCTTGCTAAGATATTCCACAAAGTTGCATATGTTGTACTAGGCTCTTAGCCTTTCTGACTTTGCCTATGACAGTTTCAAATCATCGGTTAAGATAGATTCGACATTATCCCCTTCCATATCTAATATGGAATTTATTCAACCTTTATTCTTTGGAACTCGGTTAAGTATAATGGCACTATCCCGAAACGGGTAAGGGATACTTCGCATGGCTTGCGTCACACCTTTATCATATAAAGTGTTGTTTCCATTTTGGGATCACAATCTAATTGCGTATCCCAAAGATGAGATCCTTCAAGGAAGAATCTTATTCCTTTCGACGACTTACGACACCCTTCCGAGTATTAATTGCTTCAATCCAATTGAAGATTAATTCCTAAGTAGCTCATCAATCTCATATTCATAGTAGCTCGAACTTTTCGGTCTTTCCGAATTGTTGTACTTCAATAAGTACATTCAACTATTTCTAAAAATTAGTCATAGAGATTAACAAACAATTATTTGTGGCATTAATTGTCATAGGCCAGCAAACATCGGTATGTTTAGGCTTTAGACAATTTTTCTAGAATTTATAACCTTTTCTTAAAAGGGTATTTTAGTCCTCTTTGGATAAGATACGTATAACCCACATGATTCATAATCATATGGTTCAGCATCATCAGAATGATGTTTGATTGCACGCTTCCCTTCCATAGAGATTGTGCCTAGAGTAACCACAAATCAAGGATAACAGCCATACAAATATTTAGTTGAGATCTCATCACATATATCAACTATATAGTGACATCAATCTAGTATGTTAGATTCAGTGACCTTCCAACTTTATCGGAATAACATTTATTCTTTACAATTGAATTTGTCTACTAAATCCTAACAAATAACTGAAAGTATGTTCTTCATAAGAACCGGAACATAATAACATTTATTTACTTCCCTTATCAGTTTACTAGATCCAGAATATGGTAAGTGTCACAACGTTTGCTTCACCTTCCATATCTGCATTCAATCTTATTAATTTAATCACACTCGCAAGATATCATATATCTAAGAGTCGACTTTGAACTTAGATAGATTTATCTCAACTCACTTGCTTAGAATAGAAACTTCAATAAGTTCTTTATCCTAACTTTCCTTTTTAATCCTTTAAGCACTTGAAAAATGTTTCTTATTGTAGTCTTCATAAGACTTAAGAAAGAACACAAGAGCCATGTCTTTAATTTCCTTTCATAAAGAAAATCTAAAGTTTATTAAATAGTTTATTTAACCTTTTGAATCGTATTCAAAACATTGACTATTTAATTAAACTTTAAGCAATGATAGAATTAAGTCGATACTTAAATCTTACAATTTTGAAAACAACCTTTCCAAAATTAGATGTGGTCATTCTTATCGTTTGAATTAATCGTCATCGTATGACTGAATGATCATCTTAGATCGTATCCAACATATGACTAATTCGTTGAAACTTATTTCAAATGATTTAATCATATCATGAGCTTCCGCATTGATCAATAATTAAAGCCTTGGAGTACTCCATCAAATATGTAGTCTCATTGTCTCTAACTTCTATAACGGGATTGCTCGTGTCATTGCTTATTTTAAAAAGATTAAAATTACTTAACCATACTTGAGAAAGTTTCTCAAAAGGTAATAGTCATAATTTGGTTTTACTAATCGAGAATAAAACAAAAATATAAAGTTTGCTAAAACTACAACATAAAAATGAAAAGAGTGTTGTTGTTTATACATGCAAAATCAAAAATGGTCTTTTGGTTTATGATTTTGCTCCCACTAGTCAACTACTCACAATTGACTTTCAAGAATTATTAATTTCTTTAGTGGACAAGATCCCACTAAACTACCGCGACCCCCGCTTTGGCTGGTGGGCCGAAATAGTCTAATAGGTAGAGAACTCTTTGTCAATCGTATCTTATACGACTCTTGTTCTTTGACTAGTCAACTCTTTGACAATTTTTCATCTTATGAAGTAGTCAAACAATTGCCTCTAAAATCCAAACGACCCCGCTTTGGCTGGTGGCCGAGAGAATTCTTAGTCAAGTCATCACCACAATATTCGTGAGATCTCATACAATCATATCTCGATAATGACGATATACCCGAGGTAAGTCAACCCCCTGCTTTGGCTGATGAGTTGGATCTGAACAAGGGCTCTTCACGTCATTATAATATGGGGAGACAATTTCAACTTGATTTTTTTGAGGTGGAAGTATTTATGTAAATTAATTCACTTAATTAATTTTAATTATGGTCTCATCAAGTATATCTATCTCTATAGACATACATTCTACACATTCATCTAGATCATGCCTAGTCATGCATCTATCGTATCATATAAAATAAATACAAGCACAAAATAAATAAATGCATAAAGTAACCGGTATGATCATGGATTTTTCCTGGGTGTGGTTTCGAATACAAACTGACGAAACTGCGGGTCACAATCTAAGGGTAGCTGCAACCGCCAATAGGATCTTTAATGCGTCCTCTCCAATGGGATCTTTATTTTTCTTTCTTTGGTCTCAATCTTCTGCTCCATTCTTGTTACATTTAATTCTATCTAATCCTAAATCAAAATGCATCTTCCTAAACCAAATTTGGTTTAGGCCTGGCCAATTTCCAAAATCAAAATTTTGGAAGTGGCTGAGCTCTAAACCTTTTATGAATCAAATATTTGAAAGGCTGGCCTATTCTAAATCAAATATTTGGAAAGGCCAAATAATTTTGGTTTAGGCACCAGCCACTTTCCAAAATCAAAATTTTGGAAGTGGCTTTGAAACTAATCTTTTACAAATCAAATATTTGAAAGAGGCAGACTGTTCAGATCAAAATTGAAATGCCAATATTTTATTTAATATGCTGCCACTTTCCAAAATCAAAATTTTGGAAAGCTTTGCTTAAGCTTTTAAAATATTTGGAAAGGGCCTAGACATATTCCAAACAAAATTTGGAAATGCCAATATTGTTTTAATGTCATATGGCATCCCAATGGCCCAAACTATTTGAACCATTAGTTAGCCACATGACACAATTAAACAAAGAGATATCAGTCACAACTATGAATCATATTCAAAACACAAAATATACAAAACAAAATTTAGGGACCCACCAAAAAGATGCACTAGCCGATGTCGACCGCCCCAAGGGGGAGCCGCCGCCGCCGGCGCAATTTCCGGTGGGGGTGCCGTCGCCGATCGGCCGAGCACCCCAAAAGCCGCCATTTTTTCTTTCTTTTTTTTCTTTTCGTGCATCGTTTTGCGAATAAAAAATCTTTCATCTTTTAATTACGTGATTCAAACGATAAAATTAACTACGCAAAATAACAGGCTTATTGCTTAAGCTCGAAGCTTGCTCTGATACCGCTGTTAGGAAATCTACGCGGGAACGTAGCGGACAGGGCCGGCCCTATCACAAGCCAGGCAAGCCAGTCGGCTTGGCCCAATGAATCCCGATAGGCCCAATCGGTACATGTTTTGCTTATCCGAAATTTTTTTTTATAGAGTTAATCCGATCGATTTATAAAAAAATCGTATATTAAAAGCCTCGATTTTGATAACAAATAAGTAGATTCTTTAAAAAAATACCCAACCCAATAAAAAAATTTATATATAGGCCCGATTCTTTAAAAAATATCCAACCCAATAAAACAATTTATATGTTCTTAAATGTTCTTACATGAAGAAAGTAGCAAATAAAAAGAATTCGAAAAAAATTGGTAATCTTTATATATTGAAGACAAATAGGCTAGTATTTTCGGTCGATTTTTTTTTGTGTGTACATAAATAATTTTTTTAACGAGCATTTACCCTAAAAACGTAGAGGACCGCCCCTGTAGCGAATTCAAAATTTTGATTTCCTTTTACCCAAGATCGACTTCGTTTAAGCAATAAACAAATAAGCTAGAGACGGTGTTTACCTTGGTTGATTTAAAAGATCGACGCTTTGACCGTATAAGGAGAGTAGTTCTGCATAGAGACGCCCAAGTGTTCGGCATCTAACGCTAGTCCACACGAACAGCCAGTCGGAATCCCATCATAGATTCCTACCAGAAAAATTCGGTTGTTAGACCGACTTTTTCTCTCTCTCAAAATCTCTCCTAAGAAACTCTCTATTTTTTCTCAAAAACAATTAGCTCTTGAAATTGTGATGTACTAAAGAGCTAGCCAAGCCTCTCTTTTTATAGAGTGACCTGCGCCCCTACTGTTCCCAACCTATTGGGATTAGCTTCCTAGTAGATTGAGAAGAAAGAAAACATTTTACTAGTAAAATAAGGAAAATATAATTGATTGATTTATCTCATTAATATCCAATATCTTATATTGAATATATCTTTATCTTTTAATATATTACCATAAATCAATTCACACATGTGTATATATCACATATATATATTACACATATAAATATATATATATATATATATATATATATATATATATATATATATATATATATATATATATATATTGGAAACAACTATGCACATGCATATTGCACCACCAACTGGAAGCTCGTATATATATATATATATATACATATAAATATTAATATCTAATATTAATATATAGTATCTTATTAATTAAATTACACAATCCAAAGTGTATCTTATACACACACAAATTATGCCACCTTTAGCCAACAAATTGGCATCCGGAATTTTCTTTAATTAATATAATACTATTATATCTTGTATTTAATTTATTCATAATAAATAAATACCTCTGTATTAATTTACCACTATAACCTTTATAGTCGTGAGATAAAATTTTCCTTATTTAGTTATCATCTATAACCATATTTTAATCCGGCTAGATGTTCATATGTGCGTGACCCGATAGGCTTCCGAATATGTTGGCCATAGACACAAAGTGCAATTTACGAAAATGCCCTTCATGCCTAACGATCACGGGATAGCGTCTAGCAACACACCGTGTGTTAGGTGTAGTGCCTGAAAGACAATTATCTAATTGTTTTAGGACAGAATTAATAATTCATCTTATTATATGCATGTATGCTTATAATTAAGACATTACTGAAAACCCTAAGTACCTTGTTTATGTAATCACATAACTCAGTGTATGGCTATACACAAGAGGATTGAGTTAGTGAGATGTACTTAAAATTAACTTAGTCCGTAGCGTTTATTAATCTGATGCACGGTCTCATGATTAATTTCTTGATAATGCTTGCCTGAAACTTTTAGGTGTGGCGATCTTATCCGGACTGCGGTAATAAGTACTAGTGGGGCATTTATATATGATGATAATCATATAGAAATTTGAACCGATTTGATTTGAGTTCTCGATATAATTCCGTAATCGAAAGTCTTATCAAATCACAAGATGATCATATATGGATTAATCTTAATCTGAGGTGATCACGAGACGATTGCTTAGACTAGTGTAGAGTTTGATGTGTTAGTAAGGATCACTTCGCAGTGATGTGGTCCAACACTTCTCGTTAGCTCTATTGCAGGATGAGTGAGTAGTCTGTGCTATCACGAATATGTAATCCATTCCTTCCTCGGGAAGTAGGCAGACGATTCCTTTATTTGTTGACCCTGAAAGCGATCGATGGGCCCGATTCATATCATGTTAGTTATGAACTAATTGATCACTAGGGGTTAATGGTAAATAAGGATAATATGTTTCGAGAAGGGTTTACGGAGATATCCCGAATCGAAGTGAATGATCATGGAGGATTTATCCGTATGTAATGATTATATCGATGGACGCTTATCAACTCATAGTTGATTATAAGTTATCTATATTCGGCAGAGTTATTTTGGGTTTATGGTGGTGTAATCCCGGAATTAATAGATTGAATATTATTGTTCGGTCAGACGAATAATTTTATTTAATTTATTGTAGCTACTGAATATGGGTTCATGGTCCCCGACGTGGCTCCTAATATAGCATATACGATTTCTCGTCGTTTCACCTCAATTGTAATTAAATAGTTGGATTGGACTATTTAATTGAAATGTGGATTAATTGTTTAGTTGGACTAGATAATTAAATACATGGAAAAGCGTTTTTTCGTGGACTCGGCCCAATGTGTTAAAAATGCGCATGGACCTTAATTCAATTAGGGGGCGCATGTTATTAATTAATTATCAAGGAATTAGTTTTCTTGGATAATTATTTAATGTGTGATTTATCTTTTATTTGTTAATTGATAATTCATGGAATATTAGATAATAATATGATTTATCCTAATTTGTTTGGGATAATTATTTTATTTATCTTTTATTTGGAATAAGGATTAATCTAATAATTATCTCTTAATTAGTAAATCCTTGGAGGACAATGATTACTCTCCTATATAAAGAGAGTTCTCCCAAGCCTTTTGACACAATCACCATTCACGCCATATTAGAAGCAAAATAGCTTAGATTTTTCGGCTATTTTGCTAAGGGTTTTGAGTTGGGATAATCCTCGGGATTATTCCGGTAGCATATCGAGGAGGTCCGGAGGCTTGAAACACCATCCACCTGGTAGTGCTTGGAGACACACGTTGGAAGTCTGTGGCTTCTCATCTAGCTTGGATCTAGGATTGAAGATTGTTCTTGGAGTTTATTCACCATAAACTGGTAAGCAATCTAACCCCCTCGTAGGTTAGATCTATTTATTTTATGTATTTTGGTTGACTGGATCTAGATCTATACTATTCCGCTGCGTAATCGGGTGGATCTTGATCCATCCGACGATATTACATCTTACACCGTGACCCCCAATCATCAGAAGAGTCAAGTGCAACGACTACTATCTTTCATGTGAAACAGTTACCGTGTAAATTACAATCCCATCGCCGTAATAATATCCATACGATCGTATCTCGAGTGTCAATACATTAACGATCGTATCTTATAATCTGGATATCATGCTCTCTCAGAATAACACATATACTCCCACTTTGCAAATATTCACGAGAGCTAGACATTCTTTGTAAGAAGGCCCTTTCGGATATTCACCCCTACTGATAGGGTACGCGATTTCTAGACGACCAAACATGTATACTCCGCATGTTTCAGTATCACACCCAATCACTACTGCATGATCGCCCCGTGGCTAGGGGAAACCTCAATAGTGTCAAAGCATGACAATCCACACCGTGATGCCATGAAGACTCCGGTCCTAAGGATAATTACACAACCGCCACATAGTGCGACACTTAATGTAAGTGGGTCCATCTTAACGTAAGCATTCTCCATACACGTCCCCACGCATGTCCAAGTGTCTCTACACTTCGATAGACAAGATCTATCCCTGCCCTTAAAGACAGAAGACATCTAATACGTGCTAATCTGTTTTTACTATCAATGCCCTGTTTAATAGTAAATCAGCCTAGAGACATTTAATTATCAAACTTATTAAAGTGATTAGAGATCTCATCAACCATAATCGCCTATCATGGTTTCTCTATTGCAGTCTAATACTAAGGACGTTATCATATAACAATTCATAATTGGTTCACTAAATGAACAAATATATGACAACAGAAAAGCCATTTTATATATGTATAAACATAAAGAAATAGTAGCAATGATCCGACCCGGTCGGATCCGGTCCAACCCGATTCGGTTTAGGACACTATTCCAACAATCCGAAGTTTGATTCCACTATCACATACCTATTCGGCCAGTCCTTTACCTTCTCCGGGGGCGGGAAGAAGAGCTTCAGCTTACCCGCCGTGCTCTTCACATAGATCTACCCAGACCGCCCGTCAATGGCAAAAGTAAGCAAGTAACCCAATGACGTGAGGGTCGGCTCGAACCCCATCAATCGGTTTAGCACGACAAAGACCATGATGACCTTCGTCACCTGGAGTTGAGGGTCACTAGGCATGCTCTGAGTAACCTCTAGGAATGACACGAAATGGGCCAAGAGGAAGCCTGAGCCCGCTCAACAGGGAGTCAAAATAAAAGAACACCACGTCCCGTTCATCCTTATAACCTACCCGGGGCACGTCCTCTCCCTCTAAAGAATGGAATTTGAACGATGCCATGTATGTTCCCAACTCCCTCAAAGACGAATTAAGGGTGTTGTTGCCCCTGATCGAACTCCAAAGGGAACAGATTCGCCCATCGCGAGCTTGCTGTCGCCTTTTCTTTTCGGCGATAAGCTGGCTGTCAAGGTTGTCATGTCCTACTTCGATCGCGGGCTCCTCATCTCGCCCGGATGACCCGCTGCTGCTCGCTAGTCCATCGCCACAGTTCGAACTCTCAAAAGACATACCTGAAAACAAAAGAGCGAGATGGATGGTTAGTCGCCTAATCTCATGTGCAGGGCCGAGATGAAAGTATCCGCCCATATCGACACCTCGCCCCTCATTCGTCACGGAAAATGAAGGTTTTTAAACCCTAACCCTAGTTCTACTGGATGGGAAAAGAGAGACTGAAGAAGATCTTCATTTCGTTGCTAAGCATTGAAGATCCACCCCCGGTTCAACCACGAAAAACAGAAAAATCATGCATATACAGGCCTCCAAAGGACAATCTACATGTTTATCTATCGAAAACTCAGAAAATCAAACATGTATAAGCCTACTGAGGGCAAAATCGATGACTTTTTCTTCATAAAAATGCAGGAAATCGTAAATGTTCATTGATTGGAAGCAAGGAAAACATGCTATGAAATTCAAATGAAGACAAATCTAAAAGGTTTCCTGATTACTTGGGAAAATATAAAGAGAAATTTGGAGAAGTGGATGAAGAACTGCCGGAAATGCTCTTGAGATTGCCGGAAAGCTTCGTACGTCACCGGGAATTGCTTGTAATTTGAATACAAAGTTTGCCAAAAGTATACGATTGTGGAGGAACCGTCCTTATATAGAGATCGATAAACAGTCGCGACACTTCAAAGCCTGAAACAATGATGACACTTCACGGTTTTCGAAGCGCTACCCTATTGAAAAGATGCGACCCCTCGCTTATCTACAATCGTCATCATAATGGTTATGATGTCGAGGAAACGCTTCGTATTCCGCCATCCACATGGATAATACGCTATTTAACCCGTCACTATCTAAGCTCCCCATTACTCTAGCTCGTCCACTCTTCGGCACGGCGCCACTTAACTCTATTTTGGCTAGGTCGCTCTGAAGAACTATGCCAACTAGCCCGCTCGCCACTTTGCTCGACGTAACCATGCCTGGTCACTATTAAGCACAACGCAGTTTAACAAGTCATTGCTAAGCACGTCGCTATCAAGTTGGTCACTAAGAAGCATCTCGCCCTTTAGTATATTCTCTGGTAAGCATATCGCTACTCGACAATGCCAACGAGCCTTACCCTATTAAGTAGGTCGCTCCACAGCAGTCATCAAATCTAGTCATCGCCTCACAACTTTACTCAATGACTCTTATGTGTACCATGAGTAGGTCAAGGAGTAGGGGGCCACTGATACGCCAAGCTCTAAAAAGAGACTGTGAATGCCTAATTGGGCATATATGTAGGCACAACAAGCATAGGGTCCCTGGCCCACATTGTCTGCACCTTCATAAGACGGATTAGGTCGGGCTTTAATCGAGCTCGCCCAACGCCTTAGCGATATTTTGTCAATGAAAGGGGCACACGTCGTTGATTTACACGACCTTCAACTGCATTTCTGGTCGTGAAGAACCGGGGCCGACTGCCCGCCTCGGCCTGACAATCCGTCCGCACCGCTCGAACCAAGCCCACTAATAAGGCATCAGGAGTTAAAGCTCGATGGCTACAAGCAAGCAGTATGCGGCGGTTACCATGAAGCTTGTCCTATCAGAAGCTGCCACATCAGCCACGTAGCTAATCATGTTTACTGCTCTTTAATACACTCTTGTAATTGTTGTCTGTTGTGCCTATAAATAGGTACACCGTACCCTTGTAAAGGACACGACATAATACACAATAACAGATAACCAACGCTAAATTATCGGCAGATTACGCCTTAATTTGCATTCTTAATTTCCACATAATCTTCACAACAATCTTCATAAATTTCTTGATTAAAAGCTAGATATCCACCACTAAAATCATATTATGATATTTCCGACAACATCAACCTATATTTCATTGATTGATCAATAATTTTTTAATAGTGTTTACAATTATCATATAAAGTAATTAATTATTATATTTAATAAAATAATTTAATTAGAGAGAAACACTTTTAAAGAAAAACACACTCACACTTTTATTAAAGTTTGCTTGTGTCATCAAACTGATAACAATTAACTTGTAGTTGTTGTAAAGTCCACATCATTAAAGTAGTAGATTTCTCACCCCATATAAGTGTGAGGCATAAATGTTTTGTCATCTCTCGGGTTAGCCTTTGCACTTTTAGACCCAGCGAGGGCGGTCCAAGCGATTCTTGGACCATTTATGATTCGTTTAATGCTTCTGGACAGTGCAGGGGTATTCTGAGAATGGTATTAGAGGCGACTACTGAGGCGAACTATCTATCATTCGTTGCACCGTCTGAAAGATGGTGTAAGGATGACCACTAGTTTATCTCTCCTGGCGAGGGACGATCCAGAGCATGCTTGGCCGTCCCAGGCGAGGACGCTAGTCCTTATAAAGGGAAGATAATGTAAAGTCCGACATTGTTAAAATAGTAGAATCTTTCACACCTCATATAAAGGTGAGAGCATAAATGCTCTTGTCGGTCGGGTTAGTTTTTTTAGATCAATGCAAGACAGCGGCCTCTAGCGATTGGCCATTTACCAATTTATGGTAATTTAAGCGTTACTGCACACACGTCTGAGGCGTTACAATTGTCCTCTTTCTTTCTATATGTTTTAACGTGTTTACACATATATTTCATTGATTGATCAACACAATTTTTTAGTGTTTACACCCATAGTGGATTTTCAAAAATAAAATAAAATAAATAGTGTTTACAATTGTCATGTAAAGTAATTAATTATTATATTTAATTAAATAATTTATTTAAGGAAAACCACTTTTAACTAGAAACATACCCATATTTTTATTATAGCAAAGTCGATTGATAAATGTAGAGATAGTGATAGATATCTCATAATAGAGATATTTTTTAGGAAATAATTTTTTTTTTAGCCTACAAGGTTTAAAAATGTATCAAATCTTTTTATATATATTTGTGGATGCTCTTTTTTCGAGTTCGGCTCGAGTTTAAAGGTCTAAAAGATTTTTGAGTTGGTGTTCTGAATAAAAAAAGAAAAAAGAGTTTTTGTTCGATAGCAAATTAGCAATGTAAATTCGTGCTCGAATTTGAATTTATAAAATTTAAAATATACTCGACTCGATAAGTCCAACTTAGACTCGTTTCAGATAGTTTACAACCGGAGAGACTAAATATTTTTTTTATTTTATTTGAGGAAACCGGAGAGACTAAATAAGCACTGCGTTTTCGCCATATTCGTACAAATGGCATGTCACCTCTTCTTTCAACATTTGTCGACGAAATGCGAGCAACCCACCTAGATTTTCGATACCTCCAGTGCTAAAATAAACCACTTTGTAAACATCTCTCGGCGTTCTTCCATCCGTATATTTCAGCAGCAATTAGTGATAGAATTTAAGTGTAAGAACCAGATTCACTGGGTTTATTTTGGAAATACTGTTAATAGCATCGTTTCCATGGCAAAAACAAGACCCGGCAGGCGAGAGTTGGCTCAATACTCAATCAAAGGAACCAATAAAATAGTTCGAGGTAGAGATACGCATTGTCTTCCTGGCTTTATGCCTGATCAGTGATTGAAAATTCTTTCAGTATGAATGTTGATTTATTTTTATTTTTATTTTATTTATTATTTTTAAATTAGTTCAACAAGCTAATTGCTTATATATGCATGTACCCGTGTGGGTGGTGGTTGTGGTGGGGAGATGAAATTTTTGGTTATGAGCCCCTGAAGCAAATGTGTGATTGTCACTGCTGTTTTTTGAGATCTGAATATGGGAACTGGAATTGATTTTGCTAGGTGTAGGGTTATATGAGTTGCATTATTATCATTCATGCATGTGACGGAACTGAAGCTAATTACTTTGTAAGGCAATGTCTAATCTTTAATTGGTTAAAATGAGAATGAGCAGGGACGGAGCCACAATGTAACCTAGTTGAGTTAATTCAGGAAACACACTTGCACCGTGAACATAAGATGGTTCTATATATGTATAAAAATAATGTTTGATATATATAATGTGGAACTTGAATCTTGTGTTGGGTTGCTTTTTCTATCGTTCTGAATCCGATGTAAAGAAGTTCAAACATAGCTTTTAGTCTCTTGAACTTCTTCAGTGCATATTATGTTCTATAATGCCATTTTGAGCTGATTTTGGTATCTCACCTGCATTTGTAGCTGGAGATTGTGTCTTGATGCGGTCATCTGAAAATGGTAAGCCTCCTTATGTGGCACGTGTTGAGAATATTGAGGCTGATAATCGCAACAATATCAAGGTCCGGGTGAGATGGTATTATAGGCCTGAGGAGTCAAGTGGAGGAAGGAGGAAATTCCATGGGTCGAAGGAGTTGTTCTTATCCAACCACTTTGATATACAAAGTGCAGATACCATTGAAGGAAAATGTGTTGTCCACACTTTCAAGGCTTACACCAAACTTGAGAATGTTGGGACTGAGGATTATTTTAGCAGATTTGAATATGATGCTGCAACTGGGGGTTTCGTCCCAGATCGTATTGTAGTGTGAGTTTCATTTGGTCTTGCTCCATATTACTCAAACTGTAAACATTCTATTGCATAGTTTCTGATGAGTTTGCTAATGACATTGCTTGGATTCATTTTGAAGGTACTGCAAGTGCGAGTTGCCGTATAATCCTGATGATTTGATGGTGCAGTGTGAGGAGTGCAAGGACTGGTATGATTATCTCTTCTTGTGTTATGCTTTTCTGATTTTTTTTTTATTGGTGGTTCTGAACAGGCAGTAAATTTCCTGTTGAAATTTCACTGTAATTTGAGGATTGGAGAAATATATGGAGCAACAAAGGGGAAGAAGTGTCCCTGCTGCACTAATATTCTTCATGCTGTCATCTCCTTATGGTGATGTCCTATATTACTAAGAATGATACTGCCTATTAAGGACATATCTACTGTTTAATGATTTATTTCTGCCAAGGTTGGCATAAGTTATATTACTAGGCTTCTAATAATGAAAGAAATGAAGTGTTGTTGGTTATCTTCCCTGCACTTTTCCGAAAGTCTATCTCCGTTCTTTTCTTGAAAAAAGGAAAGACAATTGAAGAAAGGAATGCAAAAACGCTAAAATGCTCATGGCAGAAGTAGAATATAGTTTAAGTCGTGTTTGCGTAGTTCCTTTAGTATCTAGTAGAATTTTCCAGCACAAAGTAAGTTTTCCTTTTTATAGGTCTCTCTGTTGATGGCAATATTTTGGTGGTCTTGATATAGGTTCCATCCTGCCTGTGTCGGAATGACCATCGAGAAGGCAAAGCTGCTAGAACAGTTTGTTTGTTCTGATTGTGCATCAGATGATGTCAACAAGCCTGGTACTCCGTCACTTCCTGAAAACGACAAGGCATGTTTCTATTATTATTTCCACTGTCTTCTGTTTTGTAGTTTTTTAATTTTGTAAATGCATTTGAGTAGGCATGCTATACTCTGATGGGATATGTTTGTTTCTCTTTCGATACTTGCTCTGTAGTCCGGTATCAAAGAGATGCAATTTGATTATAGTAATTGATAAATCAAACCATTACCATTCTCGACTTTTAATGCTTGTCTTCTTTCACGAATAACTATGACACTTTTGGTAGTAAAGATGTGGTAAGTGGGCGGGCTCATTTTTGGGATGTCCATACGGAGAACAGAGTGTAGATTCCCGGACAAAGGAAGAATTTTCAGTTGTTTTAAATTGAAGGGCTATTCTTTTGAGTAGTGCTGATGTCTGTGCATAGGGTAAACCACTTTTTTTTTTATATTTTAATTACAAATTTATGTCCAAAAAAGGAGAAAGTTTTAGAGATTCCATTACTACTTGCTACTACCTCTGGGGTTGTCAAGTGTAAAAATGTTAAAGGTTAAGGCTTTCTGAGGATTAATATAATCGACCTTTTTTTATTTATTTAATCACTTAAAATTGTATCAGGCATGCATGTTCTATCCTTTATGACACGACAATCCAACTGCAACTTAGAACATCTTCCAACTTTCATTTTTGTTTGGTAATGTTCTTATGAATTCTTTCTGAGGTTGTTGATCTGTTTCTTCAAGTTTTTCCGGAATTGGTTATTGTTGGAATTACAGGTTTCTCTAATACACCTGCCCCCCCTGCTTATTGAGAAATCTACTCAGCACGTTTTTATATTTTGATTTATTACATTATATGGCAGAAGATACCCTGTTGCTTCATTTATAAGAGTCAGGGTTGAAATAGGGAGTTCTTATTATATGTCATTGAAGTTGATCATCTGGGCAACATTTGGCATGTAAATATAATATCCGCTTTTGTAGCACAGATTGTGGTATCAGTAAATCATACCTTGATAGTAGAACCTTTGGTTTCATGCAGGTGGGGCCTAAGCGGCAGAAACGGTAAGGAATTGGTGGGCGTGGGCATGGCGGGGCGTAGGATGGTGGTGGAGCTTCTGTTTTGGTGAAAGAAAGAATGTATAGTGCATGGAGGAAGCTTTTATCATTAGGATTGTAATCTTTTGACAACAGTATTAAGTTTCTCATCATCACAAAAATTATTATGTAGACTATGCACAACTTTGATGACTTTATGTAACTTTTCTCATGGGCAGACCTGACTATTTTCTCATAAGAAACAGTTTTAGGCATTGGGGAAAAATTTCTGTTTCAGCAACTGCAAAATCAAATATTTGTTGTGAGCTTTTTTCTTTTTGCAAAATGAAGGTAAAATAGAATGAAACAAGGATATATATATATATAAGCACATAAAAGAATGCATTTGCATTTTGCAGATAGTGTCAATCAAGTATCTTCTTCATCAGTAGTACACATACAGTCTTTACACGAGAGGATATCTATATACACTTCATCCAATAGGTCGTGAGAATACCCGTTTGTTTTGTCTAATAGCCTTCCTTACTCTTGATTCAAACACTTTCCATTCTATTGTGTTATTCCTCACAAATATGTCTGCAAGCCTGCGCTTGTTTGGCGGATTGTTGGCGTTCTTCCCCGCCATAATATACTCTGTATCCTGATATCAACGACGAGAATTGACTTCCTGAGTCTGTCATGGCAAATAGATC
Organism: Gentiana macrophylla; assembly: GCA_026214975.1. NCBI lineage: Eukaryota > Viridiplantae > Streptophyta > Magnoliopsida > Gentianales > Gentianaceae > Gentiana > Gentiana macrophylla. The sequence goes on along the minus strand of CM047808.1, from coordinate 99,644,588 downwards.
CGCAGCTGTGCATGCTATGAAGTCCAATGCCGCCAACTGCAAAAACACACAACTTTTTTACTTTAGGTCTTCTTCACCCAAAAGTATACATCGTTTCAATATATGCCGTATCCTAAGTGTCAAAGTGCGTATCCACACCAAATACGTAAGAGGATACGGGAAGAAGCTAACCTGGGAAGAAAAATTCATGAAGGGTTCGATTTCTTTTGAAGAAAGCAAGTCTTCCTTAGTAACCAAGTTAGGAAACAGGGTACTTAAAGCAGACAATCTCGAGTTCCCTCCATAAATATGTGCTCCGGCCAGAAATACAGGCGTGTCACGCTTAAAACCTAAGGCAGCAAGCATTAGTGCTGTTTCTTCGGGCATCAATGGACATAATCCTTCCGCTCTTAGTGTTGCTGGTGATGGAAACCTGCCAAATATTATTAGTTTAAATAAAACATTAATAATCATGAATGACTGTACAAAATCAAGATTTTTAAGGATAGAACTTTTGCCATGTATTTTTTGGGTAAATAGGCCTACTTTTTGGTCTTTTCCAGCTCTACTAAAGCAGGAAAGTGTATCGCGCGGTAAGCTTCCAACTCTTGTTGTTCTTCTTTACCCCCACCAAAATCACAGAGAGAATGTGCCACCATGTCAATTTCATATCTCAAGTGCAAAGCCAGGTATTTCGAGTATTTGGCCGAATGACCACTTTGCCCTCTATCTGATTTTGCGAATGAACCAACAAGTTTTTCATCCAATGGTCCCAATTTAGTTATATTCTGACGCATTCTCTGAATAAGCAAAGCCCCAGCCTCTTGTATTTTAGGAACAAATCTCAGTGCATGGAAATTACATCTGCATCGAAGTCTCTACATGGAGTCTTTAAATTAGGAAGGATGATAGAAGAGAGACCATTAATAACATAGACATAGACAAAGACAAAAACTAATAAAAGGGTGGACTGAAAATTTACCTGCAAGTGAAATGGTATCGGGTCAGATGCCAGTCGATTACCAAATCCAACGAGATGAACTACTCTATTGCGAAGTAAAATGGGAAGAATGTGTTTTAAGTAGAAACTTGGCTTGGCCTCTTTCATTATATCCCCATCTGTCACCTGAGAGAGGGCATAAAAAAATGAGGATAAAAAAGGGGGAGATTCTTGGGTTAAGAGTCTTCTTTATTGCACCGTAACGTTAGATAAGTGTCATTTTGTATAAAAAGGCTACTACATGTATTGTCTTTTTACACACGTGTCACTCATCCAATGGTGTAAATGCAATAGAGACTCATAAAAGATATTTAGTTCCGAAAGAATCTGACCAAGCTGCCAACAGCTTCAAGATCTAAAGACTGTAAATCTTTTGGGAGCTCCCTCACTATATGAATGTCAGGCTTCAAATAGTTGATGAAATAGTCCTCCTGATATATATCTCCAAACTGGCTAAGAAAGTTTGAATTTTGTCAATTATATTATTGATAACTACATAAGACATAGCAAGGCAAAAGATTAAATAGAGAATCCTGGAAAACAATAGACTTTTGCATTTATGATGATAAAGCAACTTTATTCATTGAATATAATCACTTTATTATTTGGCATGAAACCCGATACAATAAGAACAACATCTTAACCAAATTTATTCACTGAATAAGTATAAAGACGAATATGTCTCTGTCTCAATGGACCCTTAATTTTGCACTATTGAGATACCAATCATCAAATGGGAATACAAAATAAACAGAAATAGTATTTCACCTTGTGTCTTTCCACACGCTGCTATACAAGAATGTAGGAATAACAAGGGTTGCATTAAGTAATCTAGCAACTGCAACAGCATTGCAAACCTGTTTTCATAAATGTTTAATGAACATGGTTAAATAAACGGAAAATGTGCAGAAACAAGCGTAAAAGCATTCAACTGACTTCTCATGAAGAATAACACATTAAGAAACATTATACTACAAGCATATGTATACTTACAGCAACTCGCTGCTGGTTTATTCCACCATTTGCACTGACCATTAAGTAACCATTAATTCCGTCTGTGACAAGTCAAAGCATCATTCAATTATCAATCAAGACAAATCTAGTAACTGTATACGCACAGGAGATTGAATGTCAATTCTAATGCACAATAAACACTTCAGAGACACATGATAAAGAGAGTTCGGAGACGGGAGAGAGACCGCTAGGTAACCAGTCACGTTCATCAGCACAAGGCTTCCAGGAAGACGACGGATGTAGGGTTCTGCCCATAAGTCCTTAGGTTCTGGTTTTTCTTGTCCCTGTAAGAGTGAGTGGCAAGATTATGCAACAGAGAGGAAACCATATTTGAAAGACAATATTCAGGGTAATGAACGTACATAAGCCAACGCATGGGCAGCCTTTGATAACAACCTCGCATAAATTGTCTTATGCGGCCTTTTTACTTTGCCAATCTTTAAAAGTTCTTCCTGGAACAACATCAAGAGACTCGTCACATGCATGCAACTTTATTCCAGCAGAGTTCATGATTAACGATTAGGAACATTTCTATTCCTCAGCAAGTTGTAGTATGATATATGAAACAAACATTCACAAGATAAAATATTATTGATTAGCACTTAAGATTATAATTTTCTACTGTTTGAGGAATTCCTCCCCACCCCTCCCCAGCTCAATCCCATTGGAAAAGCATTCAGCTGTCTTCTATTTGATTTCAGCAATTACTTTAACTGAAATCAACAACAGAACAGCGGGATCATCTAGCTTAGCTTTTGTCAACATTCTCTCTACTTGAATATGGTCCAATACCCATTCTGGAACTTTCCATACTAATATTCATTCTCACCTACAAGAACAGTTTCAGCTTTAAGATCCCATAACTAAAGTCCCAAAAATTTATTTCCTTCAGTAAAGTCCTTGAAATTGTTAACCCGAAAATCAGGATGAATAGTATAAAATCTTTGTTAGTCCGGAATAATCAAACAGGATAAAATTCAGCTCAAGTATGACTAGCAGCCCACTTTCATATACTACTAGAACATTCATCCCCTCAAAATTTTCCCATATTCACAAGTTTGGGCTGTTAGCAATAATGCCAATAACTACCAACTCAAGTTGAAAATCTCTTAAGCTGCCTATTGGACTACCAGCCATACATAAAATGCAAATGCAACAAGGGAAGGTCTTAAGTAACCCTCTTTCTCCCTCCACCCCCAACAAACCAAGAAAACAAAAAGCAAAACCACTCCTGAACCAGATTATATCAAGCAAATTTGGTAGCTTTTCCTATATTGCCACAATCCAGCTGCTAAAAAGTTGCTTTCTTTCTTGCTATCTAAGAAACTGACTCCACAAAAATGCTAATATAAAAAAACAAATACATGGAAAGAATTGTACCACTTATTATACAGTATCAAAGAAAAAAAGTATTAACCCGAATGGCAATGGATGAAGCCTTCGTCTTCAAGAACCTAAACTGCAACCCCATCGAATCAACAGGACTCGAATCATGGATCCGAAAAAGCATCCATGAATTAACAATTAAAATCAAAGCCACAAAAGAAACCAACCCAGCCGTGGCTCTCCTCTGATACCAAGGTCTCCGTTTCTGGATCCCTTCTTGACCCGAAACCCAGAATCGAGCCAATCGTTCAACGACGATGAAGAAGAGTTAGCTGACCGAGACAATGACTCCGATCCATTAGACAACCGGGTTGGCTGCAACAAAGATATGAACGAGTTACTTCGCGAAGGTGTGTTCCGGCCGGTCCTCCGGGCCGGGCTCGTTGGTAAGAGCGGGTTGGATTCTTCCATTGCTATCAGAAAAAGTTAACAGGATTGCAGCTGGGCTTCCTCAAGAAGCATGATTTCTTCTTTTCATTTTATTCACCTATATTAATTAAATATACGAAATTAAAATTATGTCTTTTGCAATAAACAGAGGAAATCCAGCTCCTGATGAAATTTTCGGACAAGGAAAAGAATGGAAAGGAGGAGACTCGGAGGAGAAAAAAATGTGAACCGTCAGCTGTTTGGTTATTCGTTGTCAACTCAATTTGTCAGCTGAGTATTTTAACGGTTATTATCATTCTCCGATCATAATTTCATGAAGGATATTATATGATGATACATCCACTATATATTATATCCACTACATATCATTTTCCTTTCATGAATGACATTCTTTTGTAACGTCCCTAGTCCCTTTCCTTTCATGAATGACATTCTTTTTGTAACGCCATCGATCTCACGGTCGAGAATAGCTATATATGAGTTATAAATGGTCCCACACCTTTAGGCTCCGCCATCGTTTGGTTTAAAAAAATTTAATCCGAAGTTAACAAGATATTTATGCCTCACACTTATATGAGGGTAGCGTTCACTTACTTTACCGATGTGGGATATCACATTCTCCCCTTATAAGTGGATCGACGTCCCTCACATGAGGATGGCGAAGATTGTTCTCGTGGATTTGTCCCAGTTAAATTCTCTACCGAGAAACTACAAAGGTGGCGTGTGGCACTTAGGTTCGTCTCTGAGAGGTGGCTGTGTGACTTAAATCCGCCTCGATAAGCAGTTTCTGAATATCATTCTGTCACGCTCCTAGGCGCCGGGTCTGGTAACGCTAAATGAGTCATAAATGGTCCGGTCAACTGCTTAGACCTCCGTCATCGCTTAGTCTAAAAGGGCATCGAGTTGACAAAACATTTATATCTCACATTTATATGGGGGTGAGCATTCATTTATTTTACCGATGTGGAATATCACACTTTTCTTTCGGCTTTTTGATCAAGCAAGAACATTTGGGTGTTATTGACCTTTGTTTGACAGGTCAAATGACACCCACGGATTGAATAAAATAAAAGCGTTATAAACTAAGTGTTGAATAATATAGATGTCAATCTTGTTCATTAAAAAAATGAGACATATTGGCTGTAGTACCATACAAAAATTGTTCAATGTCAGGTATGTCTGACATGCATAGTCTACATTCAGAGATTTCAAAATTTACGAATATTGCATCAGAGATAAACAACATAGAACATCTTTTGAACCAAAGTGGCAATTACCTCAAATTGTGTGACAGTGAAATGGATGTTCGGATACTTGTGTGGTACTTCAAACACATATTTGGAGTTTGACAGAAATTTAGGCACATTGGTTGGTTTTGTGGATTCAGACTACGTCGTTGATATTGACAAAAGAAGATCCATCATTGGCTACGTATTTTTATTGGTGGTTCTGCCGTTAGCTAGAAAGCTACGTACAACATGTTGTTGCTTTGTCAGCCACTGAATCAAAGTATATGGCAATGACCTAGGCCAGGCCTGTAAACGAGCCGAACCCTGGAGTAGTTCGGTTTGGCTCGAACATTTTCGAATACATGGCTCGATTAGGCTCAAAATTTTCGAGCCTAAAATATCAGGATTCGGTTCGTATTCGAACTTAAAAAAGGGAAAAAATCGGTATTATTCGGCTCGAACAATTTGAATAGTTCGAACATGTTCGGTCCGAAAATTCAAAAATTCTCAATAAATAATTCTAGTTCAAAAATACATGTCCAAAACCAAAATAATACATTACATGTCCCAAAATATAACATAACATGTCCAAAATATAAAAGACTTACAGTCCCAAAATATTACATGTCAAAACGTCAAAATGAATTCAAGTTTGAACAAGTTCATAAATCATAACTTCGTAATAAGTAGTAACATAGGCTGAATTTACTAACTAGTTAGTAGTTACTAACTAGTAAAGTACTAAAGACTAAAGTAGACCAAAATATTATTACATTCCCAAATCCCAATCCCAATTCCCAAGTGCCAAATGCCAATTCATGTTCTCTCTTGCCTTTTTTGGCTTTTGTTGGAGGGTGGTTTGCCGCCTTCGCTAGGTTTGGATTGTTTTGTTGTGTTGACATCTTTTGATTTTGGACAACTTTGAGAAGGAACTTTTGCATGGTTTCTGCAGCATCATCTATTGAAAACAACATAAATAACACGAGTAAGGTGCCAACATTACAAAAATGAATTCAAATCTATGGAAATCAGAGTATAAGTTAGTAGTTACCACTTACCAATACTAGTATCATAAGGATCTTTCATATCATATTCATTTTCATATTCCAATTCAATGGGATCTTCATTCCCCTGAAAATGGCAACACACATTAGTAACTTCAAAACATTGAAACATTAGTTAAGATTAAGAAAAATTCATGTAAATTAGGTATACCTCTTTCTATGATCTGATTCCATAAGCTTCCTTTATCCAGTCTCCACCGCAAAGCAAAACCTCAACTGTATCCCTTCTCATAGAAGCTCTTTTTTTTATCAATAACTCTACCACCAGCACTAAAGGTAGATTCTGAGGCAATGGTTGTAATTGAGATAGACAAAATATCCATGGCCATTTTGGATAACACTTTGTATTTCCCTCATTCCTTTCCACCAAGCAAGGGCATCAAAATTGGCAACATTTGGATAGAAAACCTCATCATAATCTGATTCAAGATCTGATTTCTCCTTCCCTTTAGTTTACATTTTCATCATAAACTCATCAAACTTTATTTTACCAACTGTGGAAGATGGAGGTGTTTGTATACATGAACTATAAGATTCTGGTCCTTTTCCTTTCTCATCACCATAGATCTTAGCATACTGATCAAATAGTTCACTAAACTTATTCAAAACAGTTTCAACCTTCATCTTACAATCAGAAGGGTACATTGAAGCATAAGCAACGTTGATCATCTCCTTCTTATATCTAGGATCTAGAATTGAACCAAAACTAAGCAACAAATCACATTCATCCCAGTACTTATCATACTTAAGATCCATTCTAGCAGCCATACTTTGCATATGTTTTTTACAGGAGATATCCAACTGGCCATTGATCAATTCCTTAATTCTAGATAATTCCAAAAGAAACAGATTCACTGTTGGATAATTACTTCCAGAAATAAGGTTAGTAACATCCAAAAAAACCTCAAGGAACTCACAAACTTCATTCACCTCATCCTACTCAAAATCAGAAATGCAATGCTTTGCAAAAGATTCATCATCTTCCCCAAACTTACTAAAGCATTGTCTGTACTTATAAGCAGTAGACAACATCACATAAGTAGAATTCCACCTCGTGTTATTGTCTAATACTAACTTATTTGGAGGCAACTTTAAATTCAGCCTATGTTCATTGAAAGAGGAAAGTTTGTTTTAGATCCAAACAAGTATTTCACTCCATCTTTAATCAAGTTTCAATAACATGCTCAATCTCTTTCAAACCATCCCTGACCAACAGATTTATGATATGTGCACAACATCTAACATGAAAAAGTTTACCATCCAACATAAGATTTGACAACAAATCATAATCTTTTTTCAAAATAGATATACACGCATCATTTGCGGATGCATCGTCAATCACATCATAGAGGATACCTTGCCACTAATTCCAAACACTTTACACACCCTATGTACTTTTTAGCCAATGCGACTCCATTATGAGGTGGAGGTACATTAACAAAAGAGAGTACTCTCTTCTGCAAAGTCCAGTTTCTATCAATGTAATGAACTGTAATTACCATGTACCCTATCCTCTGAACCCCAAACCACCAACAATCATAGAGTTAAGCTAACTCTATTCACCTTCCCAAAAATCCTTAATCCTTTCCTTTTCGAGTTCATAAACATTGAAGCACTCTTTCCTAACCATGTACCTACTGATTTTTCTATAGTTAGGAGTATAGGCCCTCAAGAACTCATTAAACACTTTATGTTCTACAATGCTAAAGGGATACTCATGAGCTAAAACCATAAGTGCAGCAAGCAGTTTAACTCTCTCAAAACTAAATGTAAAAGTAGATATAGAACTTTCACCTTCTGATAGCACAACCCCATGCAGTTGAGATTGATGAAGGCCATGAGAAGCAGTAGTAGCATCATTTAGTGGTTTGGGAAAGTATTTTTCTTTGAATGGACAAGACTGTTTCAAGTGCCTAATAAGATGGCTTGTAGTCCCACTTGATCGAATCGAGCGAGATGCGATTCTTGCAATGCTTGCATTTGTTCTTTTGAACACCACCATGAAGTGTCACAACCTCCATATGATCCCACACTTGGATCTTAATTTACCTTGATCTGCAAGGGGCTCACTATCTTCCTCAGGCCCCTCCTCAACAGAATCCATCTGAACCCTGCCCAAATCTGAGTTGCCGCCAATTCCTTTCTCACTAGCAACTTCCTCAATGTCAAACCGCAATATTTCAATATCATTATTCGAGAGAATATCTCTCAAGAATCAACAAAAGAATCGATCATCATAGGGTATTAGGGTTTAAACAATTAAATGTAATATCAGTATATCACTTTTGGGTATGATTCGTTTACAGACCTAAACGAATAAATTTTAATGAAACATGGGTAAAGAGTGAAAAAAATCTAACATGTTGATGAATAGCACTTGATTGTCAAGGAAAAAACTGATATACTATCAAGAAAAAAAGTATAATACTGATATTACATTAGGGTGTAGACACTGACACACTGTTAATTCAATTGGGAACCTAATTCAATTGAAACCTAATTCAAATCAAAATTAGTCAAAAACATGAAATCGGACCTGTCATTGAAAAGGGGCACTCCGATGAGTCCGGTGAATGTCCTGAATCTGACATCTCGCCGCCGGTGAGATGAAGGAATGAGGCAACCCAATTTGAGATTCAGAATTTCAGATGATTCCTTTGTGCTTGTGAGTCGTGACTCGAGTGAAATTGTGACTTGTGATTGTGAGAGACAGAGAGATGCAGCCGCATCAAGAACATCTACAGGTTTGACGATTGTGTTATCAGGATGGTAATCGAAGCATTTGAGGAGAAAATCGAGAAGAGCAATAGTGGAAACGGCAGGGTGGTTTAATGTTAGATAAGGGAGGTGGAGGTTTCTAGATGCGGTGGTGTGAAGGTGGAATGGCTTGTAGAGAAATGGAGAGGTTGAAGGGGGTGGAGCCTTTTATGTAGACTTCGGCTGCTGAATTCTTTTTGATGTAATAATAATTAGGGTAATGGTAATATACATGGAAATGTAAGGCTGAAATGAAGCCCTGCAACTCTACGAGCCGAACATGTTCGGCTCGTTTGTCCGTATACCAATTTCCAAGGCCCTATTCTACGTTTGATGATACGAGCCGAGCCCCGAACCGAAATTTTTCGAGCCAAACACGCCGAATCGAATCAAACTTTAAGGCTCACTTACAGGTCTAACCTAGGCTGTCAAAGAAGCTTTGTGGTTGAAGAACTTGTGTGGTGATCATAGCTTCCATTGTAATGATATTACCATCCATTGTGACAGTCAGAGTGCAATAGACTTGTCTGCTGACTCATTCAACAGGTCATCAAATCTATCCATTACTGGCAAAGGAACATGCATGTCAACAAGATATCTAGGCTTTCCTAACACCTGTTGAAAAATAGGAAAATAAGTTTCATACAATTGAGTATTTCTAGCAACAAATATATCTTTGTTGGTAATATCTAAGAGAATAGCACCCTTGGATGTATTTGAATTCCCAAGATAGACACAAATCCTACATCTTGAGTCAAATTTGGTCATATACTGCTGAAGTGTGTATGAAAAAACTAAGCAACCAAAAACTTTAAACACAGAATAGTCTGGTTTGGTGCCATAAAGTACTTCATGTGGAGTGCTTTCCTTCAAAAGTGGTGTAGGTGTGGCATTACTCAACTTTACAACATGCAAAAAACAAAAACCCCAATATTCAATAGGTAGATTACTCTGGAACCTCAAACTTCTTGCAACATTCAAAGAGATCTTTGATGTTTTCTTTCAACAATACCATTTTGCTTTGGTGTACTTACACAGGATGTTTGATGTATGATACCCAGCTGAGCATAAAAGTCAATAAGTTGAAATTCTGCACCATTGTCAGATCTAATGACTTTAACAATGTTATGAAACTGAGTAGAAACAAATTTAACAAATGATTTAACAAGGTCAGAGGCTTCAGATTTATGCCTCATAAGAAAAACCAAGTAAATCTAGAGAAATCATCTACAACAATGAAAAATATTGTTGTCCATTCATAGTATGATGTCTTAGAGGACCCAAATATCTATATGATAAGGTCAAAAGTAGCATTTACAAAGAGTAGTACTTAAAGGAAAAGGATTTTCTTCGGTTTAGCCATAGGGCAAACATAACAAAGATCATGATTACAAAATTTGACATCAGCATACTGTGAACTAATGACTTGCAGTCTTTGATCTGACAAGTGTCTTAGTCTGTAGTGCCATAAAAGTGCATCATCTAGTCTATCAGATAGAGTGTGATTTTCTACAGCATTGGCAACATAAATTCTTATTGGCTGATCCATGACATAAAGACCTCTCTGTAACTCAGCTGAACCAATCATGTTCTTGTTCTTGTCCTACAAAACACACTTGTGAGCAGAAAAATAGTTGCACCTTTTGTATGATTAATGAAAGAAGGTAAAGGTAAAAGGTTATACTTAAAACCAGGAATACAAAACACATCATGTAGGACCAGTTGAGTGCTGATCCTCACTTGGTCTATATGTGTGTCAGAGACATTATTTCCATTAGGTAATCCCATTTTTAAGCCAGATGAAGGTTTGGGATTGCTTAATAGATCTAATGATCCTACAATGTGATCTGTGGCACCAGAGTCCAAGTTCCATTGTATTGATCTTACTAAATTTAGGTCACCTGTTCATGTGGCAGGTGAGTAATGTGTAACAAAATCAGCAGGTTGGCAACAACAAATCCTGCATGTCTAGGAGGATCATTCAGCAAAGCCATCAACTTGTCAAGTTGTTGTGCAGTAAGATTGGGAAACCCTGGTCCAATAGACCTGCTTGGTGCCAGATCTTCTTCTTCTGATTGTTCCTCTTCTACCATATTTTCCTTTTTTGATTTGAATCTAGGAGGAAAACCATGCTTTTTGTAACAAGTCTCCTCAGTATGATCATTAAATCCATATAAACTACATTGCTTCTTTTTTGGATTTTTAGGCCTGGGATTTGCAGCAGCTGAGTTAGGTCTGCTGACAGTCTTATTTTGTCCCTGTCCATTCTTATATGACAATAGAACCATGGAATCTTGATTCTTGGCCTTGTTAGCCACATACAACTTCTGTCTCCCAAACTTGATTGCCATTGCAAAGGCATCATGAATTTCTGGATTGGGCACCATCAGCATTGCCTGTGAGACCATTGGTTCAAATTCATCCCTTAAACCTTTAAGGAATTTTCCTGACATGTTCAACCTCCGTGATCCATCGATTGCTTGATTGCATTGCAGTGACATTGAGGATCACATGAATAGACTGTTACAGGCCTGATGGTTTTGATTTCTTCCCAAAGAATCATCAATTTTATGAAATATTGATTGACAGAATCTGTGCCTTGTTTCAGTAGATGCATTTCTTCATGAAGATCTGAAAGTCTTAATGCATCAACATTTGAAAATCTTGCTGCAAGATTCTTCCAAACTGCATGTGCATTCTTGAAGTACATCAAACTTTGTGCAATGGTGTTCTCCACAGAATTCAAGATCCATGATCCACCATTGTATCACATTGCCTTCATGCATGGAAGTCGGCTGAATCTGCTTCTGGTCTTTTAATTGTGTCGTCTATGAAGCCAATTTTGTTCTTGGTGATCAACACCATCTCCATGGAGATTTTCCAGGGATTGTAGTTATTGCCATTCATCAATGGCTGTATAAGAACCAGAGAAGGATTCTCATTAGGATGAACATAGAATGGACTGGAGGGACTTATTTCTTGTTTCTTAGCTGCCATGGCTATCAAGAACTCCAGAATTGATTCTCAAATCAACGATGATAGTGGAAAAACGATCAAGAACTGATCAAAAACAGGAAAAAGGATAACAATTTACTCTCAAAAAACTGAAAACTCAGAAAAAGAAGAACAACACTCTCAAGTTTCTACAAAAAAGCGCAGGAAAGCTTTTAGAAAATCTCAAATTTCTACTCTGATACCATGATGAAGTTTGTAGAATTACAAACAAATTGAATAAAATGCAGAATTATTATTGATCAGGTAAAAGTTAAATGTGTTTACAATTCAACTGATCATAGGGTATTTATAACTTCATACACCTCATGAATCAGTCAGAAGTAAGTTACAAACGGTTATAACAAACTATAACAAAATAACCGCTTTTTAGTTTACATCATATTGCAAGTGATCAGCAGGCTGCTGAGGCTTCCATACTGTGCGATGCACGGGATTATATGAATTTATAAAAATAAAGTAATAAATTTGGATGTACAACGTAAATATATAAATGTTGATATTGTCAGAATATATCAAATGAAAATCATTACATATTAACAGTATCATCCAACAAATCATTAAGATATACACACTACATTTGGTATGGTGTACATACGTACACCACAATATCAAATCACCCCACCACTACCAAGCCCCTCATCCCAAAACATATTTTCACCAAAGTATCCTATTACATCCAAATCTGTGAACATGCCCTGACATGGATTTGGTACATTGGTGTTGAATGTAAACACCAAGGAAAAACCGGTGCGGGTTGAATTGAAGCCAAAGCAATAGAGCAACAACGGGAGAACTTTAATACTACATTCATGAGAAAAGAGATCCTCATGTTTTAGAAGTTTCTTCATCTCAATATAAGACGTTAAGAAACTATTTCTAAAGTAAGTTGAATAAGGCATGTCGAAATAAAGTAAAATAATCTGTCCATCCCTATAAACATATCAGCTAAAATCGTTAAAACTCGTGACTAGATGCAAGTGTTTAAACATGACCGTAACCATTCTTAAAGCCAACCAGAAACTCTTCTTAAAAAATCAACCTGAAATAATTAAACAACCATTAAAAAGAGACGCTAAGCTGAACCCCTGAAATGGTATTGATAATTACAGTATTGGTGGTCACAGTATAAAGTTAAAGAACAAAAAATTATATAATTACATTATGTCTTTAAATATTAAAGAACATAAAAATGCTATATTTAACTCATGACATCTACGGAAGAAGGGGACAAATAAAAAATAGCAATAAAAAACACGTCTGATATAAAAACGCAAAAGAAAAATCGTAGGAATCTTCTAAAAATTGTGTAAAATATAGAACAAAACATCCTCATACCTATTGCAAAAAAAAAAATTCCACAAAAAAATGACTGTTAGACAAACAAAATTTCGTAGGACAAACTATCAGCACCTACACAGGAACCTGCAAAAAATATGAAACAAAAATCATAAACAAACCGACATGATCATGAATGTAGCTAGACAGACGTATATAATGCGAATGGATAAAAAAATTGATACCTGATCGAATAGATTAAAAAAAATGATAGCGCAACGTTAGAATCCTTCAGTCTTGTAAATGTAGACGGTATCCCATAAATTTTAAACCTGTCAATCAGGAATAAACAACAACGAAAAATAAAAAATTAAATCCTTGTAACACTAAAGAACATTCTTTCTGACGGGGAATTTGATTGAAATGTAGGACTGATACGTAGAAATGCTTGTGACACTTCATATGGAAGGGAGAGAGGAAAATCTGCTGCAGAGGAAATGTTTTCTAAGAATTTGATACCGTAAGATTCTTGAATTTTTTAAATTTAAAGATGAGAATCATCTTTCTGGATTTTTTGTTTAGATATATTTTTTAAAAAAAAGTGAGTATTTTAAACGTGTTTAATTTTTTTTAGGAATGTTTAAAAATGGACAATTTTAATTTTTTAAACGTGTGTACCTCTTGATTTGTAAATATTCAAGATATCAGTGATGGAAAATTTTGCACATATTACGGGATTGAGAATAACCAATTGAGCGTGTGCATATTTAGGATCCTCTTGATTTGTAAATATTGTGTAATTTGTCTTCTCACACCATAGGATATTCTACTTACCATAATTGAGTAATTGTAGGTCAAATTATGGAGAAATTTGAGGGAACCGTTTTAAAGGAATTAATGAAATTTATTTATTTTTTACAATTTTATTTATTTGGTTGCATATTAATTACACGATTTTATTTATTTATTTATTTGGTTGCATATTAATTACCTGGTGTGGAGCGGGTGTAATTGGATATTTTCCGGGTTTGGTTCAAAATTGATTTTATTTCCTCTTCTGAATGTTGCTGGTGTCTTCATATCATCAGCAGCTTGTGCACTCAGCATTCCTTTCAGCCTATATACTGTAACAGTAAACTGCCACAGTTAATTTTTAGCGGAAACAAACGGTTATTACTCATGTTTACCTTTGCAATGAGTCCTTTTTTTGGATCACTTACTGTGCACGTTCCTTGATTAAAGACTATGTTATAGCCTTTCTGTGACAATCGTCCAATGCTCAACAAATTATGACGTAAACTAGGCACATAGAATACATCAGAAATAGCATTAGAAGAACAATCTTTTAAAGTGTAAGAGATTCTCCCTTTTCCAAGAACTGGTACCTCAGTATTATCTCCAAATTTAACAGTTGGCTGTACAGAAGTATCCAAATCAGAGAACAATTCTTCGTTCCCTCACATGTGATTACTACAATCTGAATCCAAAATCCAATCATTTTTTAGGTTCTCATTAGTTCCGAAAGTTGCTAACAATGAAATTTTCAAACTATTATCATTATTTTTTCTGTAACCTTAGCATGATTTTCTTGATTATTCTTATAACAACAATGATTTTGATAATGCCCGAACTTCTTACAATTATAACACTGAATTTTCGATTTGTCTTTTTTCGAAAAATCGTTACTTTGTACATTATGACCAGAATCATTATAATTTATTTGGTAATTGAAATTACCTCTGCCTCGGCCTCGTCCTCGACCACGACCTCTACCACGAAAATTTTGACCACGTTGACTGAATTCAACATGATTCGATGATTCTGCCTTTTGATTTGACACATTAGTTGTGCCTGCAAAGATTCCTCAACAATACCAATAGATTGTTGATCAAGATAAATTTCATATGATTACAACTCACCTTCCAATTGATCTATAGTCATTTCATCAAGATTTGTGGTCGCTTTTGTTTTCTTCGTTTGAAATTTCTGTGTCAGAGATCTGAGGATTTTCTGCACTACCTGTGCCTCCGTCAGATTCTCGCCATTCGCACCCATTTTGCTGGAGATATCTCATACCTTTGAAATAAAATCACCAACTGACTCAATTGTTCTCATATGAGCCAACTCAAACTGCCTCCGTAATTCGTGCAGATGAACCTTCTTAACTTCAACATTACCTCGATTTGCGTTGACTAGGATCCTTCACGTCTCTTTTGTTGACTTGGCGTTCATGAATTTATTATAAACGCTTAACTCAACCGCATTATTGAGATAATGCCGAGCAAAACGATCATTCCTTCGATTCTTCTCCAGCTCTTTTGCAAGTGCCTCGTCTAAATTTGCACTGGCATCGGAAATGTCGAAACCGTTTTCAGCGACATCCCAAATACCAAGGACATCGAAAAAATCTCTCATTTTTCCGCTCCATTGATCAAAATTATTTTTACCGTCAAAGGTAAAAACGGGACAAGATTGTATAATTCTTTCTCGCTCCATAAAAATAATAATTGATATTTGTGCCAAAAAAATATTTGAATCGTCCAAGTGGCCCAAGATGGGTCAATGTCTCGGATTTTATCTAATGAAAAATAAACAAGTAATAAAATAAATCCGGTTTACCACAAGTGCAGGGATCATAGTATAGCGATTACAACCGGAGTCGAATCACAGGGAATCGATGTTGGTCTAGTTCTTAATTTTTCTAAAGGTTGTCATGAAAAATAACTAAAAACGAAAACGAAGAAACAATAAACTGGACAGAGGGTTGTCAATCCAAAGCCAGGAAATATAGTTGCGGACCTAAACTAACTAAACAAATCTATTCTATAACTAAAAAGAAAAATAAAATTCTAAGATCGCAACGAAGAACAAGGCACAAAGATAATTTCAATTAATTTCAGCGAAGAACAAGCATTGATCCACCTATCCCGCAACCCTCAATTTCTACTCTAGATCGTTTAGTGAAGATTTAATAAAGATGTGGTTCACCTATCAAAGGTATGAATTCCTACTCTCGTAGATAATTCGCCTATTAATCTTTCATCTCTCGATCTTAAAGATTAACGCTTCCATAACCAAGGTGTAAGATTTGTTCAATCTAGCAACCTAGTAACTCTCGTTATTTTTAGGTTAAAAATCTAATCTTTACTACGGTGATCTAAGTCTAACAACGATTCTCATCAAACGTTAAACATCACAAAGCAACCATCTCTCGATATAAATTGCAAAATCAATACAAAACGTAATAAAGAAACAACTTTAAATAAAAACTCACAAAACCAAACCCAAAGTCGAAATCAAGTGCTGCACGATAGGTTTCACATGCTTATTCATGAAGGCCTCAGCTCATCTTCAGAATCGAATAAACAAAATAAAAAAAAACATAAAACTGCTCTCGGTCGACCGAGCAGGGGCACTCGGTCTACCGAGCCTGCCTCTGCTAGGTTTTTGTGCTATGTTCGTCTCCAGGTAAGTTCTGTGTTGTTCTGTCGAATGCCTGCTCCTTGTATACTTGTTCTAGCCGAATTAGGGTAATTATTAGAAAAGCTTAAACCCTAATAAAATAGAAATAAAGATAATTCCAAGTCTATCATTTACTCTTCTTCTGAACGCAAATCTGATCGGTTGGACGCCCGTTTGCTACTCTGGACGCACGTCCAAACTTTGTAAAATCTTTGAGTCGGGCCGAGCTCAACAAGACGCCCGTCCTATATGGACGAGGATGAACTCTCGTTCAGTTCTTCAAATCTTCATTCCAAATTCACTTGCATCTTTCTCCTTCTATTTAAACTTCAAGTGAACATCGTTTTAGCTTCCTCCATAACATGCAAGCGTACCTACAACACGACAAAAACATGCAAAATGTAAAATCATACATATAGATAGAAAACACCAATAAAACCACGTAATTAGCTCGATTTTGCACTTTAATGATTTCCATACGCATTCTTTCAATATTTCACTTAAACACCTAATTTTCTATAAAAATTAGTAAAACACGAAGGAAATTGTTACGAAATAAAGTCATATAAACCGTAAAAATCACCGTAAACAACTCCCCCACACTTAGCTTTTGCTCGTTCCGAGCAAAACAAAACAAGAAAACCAAGGCTTACTTATGCATTGAACCACATAAAATCCCATATATCAAAACACAACCGGTCGACTAGCATAAAAAACATACATCCCATGCAATAAACGATTACTCGAATGTGTAGTGTGTGCAAAGCCTTCTTCAACTTCCACCGATTCCACATTTGACAATTAAAATCAAGCTAACCGACCAATACCCATTTAAGACAGATAATGAATTACCCTGACTATACATACGCCCTACAAAACTACCACTACAAAAAACTGGACTTTTTGCGACGGAAGGTTACCGTCGCAAACTAGGCTTATTCCGTCGCAAACCCTAATTTGCGACGGATTTGCGACGGTTTTTATTTGTCGCATTTTTTAGTCGCAAAACTGAGTTTTTGCGACGGTTTATCCATCGCAAATTATTTGCGACGAATGTTGCGACGGATAATAACGTATTTTAATTTTTTTTTAAAAATATATATTCCGTCGCAACGAAATGTATAATCCGTCGCAAACAATTGTATAATCCGTCGCAAACATATATATAATCCGTCGCAAAAATTGTATAACCCGTCGCAAAAATTGTATAATCCGTCGCAAATATTTTTATTAAATAATTTATTTATTTTAGATCCTTACATATCCGTCGCAAATACACTTTTCCGTCATAAATACAACTTTGCGACGGATTATTTCCGTCGCAAAAATTAAAATTAATCGAAAAATTATGGTCGTTGTTTTGCGACCCGCCAAACCACCGCCGCAAAAGCAACCATAATTTTCCCGGTAGCATTACAATTGCTACCGGCTATCAACAACAACAATATAAAAGGGATACGATACCAAAATAAATAAAACGATATGTCAAAGAGGATATGTCAAAGGGATATGTCAAAGAGGATATGTCAAAGGGATAAAACGATATGTCAAAGGGATACGATAAGCCAAAATAAATAAAAATGTATAAAGCAATATGTCACCCAATCGGACCGGTGTACTACAAACCCATGTCACCTCCTCCAGTCCGTGATCGATCGGTCATCTCAGTCTTTGCCTCGTACCGGGTTGCATCCTCCGGAGGATGCTTTGCTAACTGGGTAATCCACTCCTCCATCTGCGCTAGTCTGTCTTCCCGACGCTTTACGTCTCTCTCTAGCTCCTCCAACCTCGCTTTGTGTTTCGCATTAATCTGTCTTTCTCTCGCCATCTCCTGGGTGAGGCGGGTGAGTATGCCCGGAGTATGTCTCGGCGGATGAGTGTCGAGCGATGAAGAGCTGTCGTAGTACATGGAGGCAAGGCACCCCCCATGCCAAAACTTTCCCTTTCTTGTCGTAACCACCGGTAGCCAGTAATAAAGACGCGACTCGTCGATGCGGGGTGTCAGTCGCCTCTCGGGCTTTCACCTTCTTCGAGGTGAAGATGTCCCGCAAAGTATGATATAAATTTATTAGTAACAATAATTACATGATATATATATAATGTATATATAATATTTAGAATACATAACATACCAAGATTTTCTCAAACTTCCTCGAGACGGTTGCCCGACTTCGCTTCTTCGAACTAGTCACCGGATCTCCGATCGATAGGGGCACTTCTCTATTGTCCTCCATGGCCCGAGCAAAATCGATAACGCCCGCGTCGCCCATAGCATGTGTCCCGAGGATCTTCCTTCCTCACGGATCCGAAGCTCGGTTTATCTTCTTTTTTATGAGATGTTTTCTTGAATGCCTATTCCGACATAAGATAAACAAGTTAGTACATACATATATATATAAAACACAAGTATTATTAATTAAATATTGAATAATTGCTTACGGGACTCCCAATCCACTCCTCGAACTGACGGAGAATATCCGGGGTCATCCAAAACCGAGCACGGGGGTTTGTTTGAGCCCGATACATATAATCACGGACCCTGTTGATAGCATACCGCTCAAAAGCTTCCCTAACCAGGCGCTCGTGGCGTAACTCGAAGCTGAAATGACTCTGCAACATAGTTATATATATGTTATATGTATAGTTATAATTATAGTTATATTTATATATAGTTATATTTATATGAGCAGCGTACCACTAAATCGTGCCACCACCTCTCCTGCTCTTCCTGGTGGCATTATGCCACGTGGTGGCAAAAGTGTTGAAGCCGCTGATTATGGCGGTCTTGGCCATTTTCTTGACATAGTTGTCGGTAAACCTGTCATATTGAAAACAATAAGTTGTTAATATATTTGGTTAATCAAAATATAAATAAAAATACAAACAAATTAAAGCAAGATATGTATTAACTTACCATCTCCCCTCGGGATCCAAAACTGGCAATCCAAGGTCACCATTGACAATGACACCCAAATTCTCCTCGGTCATCCGGTGTATCTCATCATCCAAACCGTGAGTTCAGTGTGGAGGAAGGCGCTCCGGGAGGGGAACTACCCTACCGCGTCTACCTCTACCTGACATCTATTTGACACAGAAAATGACATTTATACTAATCTAAATGCAATTATAATAAAAAGGCGTTTATACTAATTAATAATAAATTACAATGTTTAATACATTATTATTCACTATAATGACAAAATAAAATATTTAATACATTATTATTCACTATCACTACTAGAATGGAAGAGTTCTTCCTCCTCTTCATCAGTATCTAGATCATCAACCGATTCTTCTTCCTCTCCATCTTCCACTTCTTGTTGAATGAAATCCGACATCTCATCATCATCCAAGTCATTATCCCCAACATCGGAGTCAACATCGACATCAAGATCTTGGTGGACAATGTTAAGAGGATCAGATAATCGGGAAACTACGGGGTGCAGTCGCGTGTTCATACTGTTTGGACTTCAAAAAACCTTTATCAGTGCGAAAAATATGGTCTTGAGGAGAAATCGCCGATGACAATCAAACCAAGTGCATTTACCACTATGTTTGAGCCGAACGACTTGTTTCCATCACCACAATAGGGACAAGCTTTCACCACCCGCGATCCACCGGATAACATGCCATACGCAGGAAAATCATTGATAGTCCACATTAGTGCGCACCTCATATGAAAATTCTGCTTTGTGGATACATCGTAAGTAAACAACCCTGTTTCCCACAAACGCTTCAACTCCTTAATCAATGGTTGCAAATAAACATCGAGGTTTCCTTTCGATTTTTCGCCCCGGTACAAGCAACGATAAGAATATGAATGTCTTTTCATGCACAACCAGTATGGAAGATTGTATGGTGTAACCATGGATCGCCGAGAAGAGTAGTTCTTCCCAAAATTACCAAAAGGTGCAAAACCGTCAGTGCAAAGTCCTAACCGCACATTTCTAGGCTCCTTAGCAAACTCAAGGTGCATTTGGTCAAAATGCTTCCAAGCTTCAGTCACTTGGGTGGGCCATTATACCGCTTGTCCCGGTGTTTTCCGCGTGCCACCTCATTTCCTTGCCTATATGTTTCGTGGCGTACAACCTTGGAGTCTAGGTCCAATCGGGAAATAAGTCATCACTTTGTTAGGCACACGTTGACCTCTTGCGTTCGCTTTCGGTTTATATCGATCATGGTCACACTTCCGATACTTGTCCAGTTCGCATCCTCCTCCCAAAATAACATACACCCAGCGGGACACACGTGTATTTTCTCATGGGGTAGCTCTAATGCCTTTAACAACTTTTTGGTTTGATAGAAGTTCGAGGTCATTAAGTTATTCTTCGGAAGAATATCTCCTATCAAACCGTAACCCGTCAACGCATTTGTGAGAGAGGTTGTGATCACATTTCAAAGTGAGCAACCTGAAGCCGCTTGCGATGACGGAGACACTACTTCCATCACATACAGTGTTCCTCTCGCGTTTTCAAGATTTCAAAAACGATGCAACTTCAGTGGTTTGGTGTCTCATTGTTCTCCTCTTGGTTAAGAAATTCTTCTCTTACGTGATCAATCCTATCACGTAATGCGCCATTAACCATGTCCTCGATAAGGGTTCACATTCCGTTCTTCTTTGAACGTTGATCGAATGGGAAACTCTTCACCATGACACACCCAATAATAGTAGTTTGCGCAAAACCCATATTTAGTTAAATGTAATCTCACGTCATGTTCGATCAAAAATTTAGTGTTCTTACACTTACTACATGGACACTTCATCATTCCATTATTTGCCCGAAACGAATCTAATCGCTTTGCATGTTTTATGAATTCCTCCACACCATTCACAAATACCGGGTTAAATTTCTTGTTAGCATCCAACCTCTCGTACATCCAACTACGTTCTATTCTCTTCATTTTCAATCCTACACATCATATCATACAAAATATGAGACTAACAATAGTCTTTGAAGGTTGTCTCAACACTTTTGCAAACTCAGAGTTTTACTCAACTTACTATGAAACTAACAACACTTTAACCTAAATTTTCAATTCATGGTCAAAGGTTCGACGTCAAAATAATTCGGAGGCTTTGCCGGATAACAAAGTACCCCCAAAGTACCATTTTCCAAACGGGTAGAAC
Source organism: Gentiana macrophylla (assembly GCA_026214975.1). Taxonomy (NCBI): domain Eukaryota; kingdom Viridiplantae; phylum Streptophyta; class Magnoliopsida; order Gentianales; family Gentianaceae; genus Gentiana; species Gentiana macrophylla. The sequence continues at coordinate 99,622,889 of CM047808.1, read as the reverse complement.
AAACCCTTTGAGGACCTTATGTATGTTATGCTTATCATGTAAGCACATACTTATCATCATTTCAATCCAAATTCAACAAACCAATTCAACCAACATCCGGTTTCTAAACTAATATACATATCTATCCCAATTTCAATATCGTGCAATATCAAGAATATCTCAACAAACCATATCAACCATTTCAATAATGTAAGCATTTTCCTAACTTATCTAACTAATACACATAAGTAAGCATTTTCCTAACTTATAATTACTACACATATATATCTATAAATATATACTACATATGATACACTATATATATATATATATATATATATATATATATATATATATATATATATATATATATATATATATATATATATATATATATATTTATTTATTTATTTATTTATAACAAAAAAAAAAAAAATTGAAAAAAAAAAAATAAAAATATAAAAATTATATACCACAATATATATATACATATACATACATACATACATATATATATATATATATATATATATATATATATATATATAAAACGTAAAAAAATATATATATATATATATATATATATACGTATGGGGGGAGGGAGGGGGCGAATCGGGTCCAGGGAGAGGGGTGGGAGGGGAGGGAAGAGGTTACCTGTGGGTGGCTGCGGCGGTGGTGGAAGGAGGTGGCGCCGGAAGAACACCTTCACAAAACCAAACCCAAAGTCGAAATCAAGTGCTGCACGATCGGTTTCACATGCTTATTCAGGAAGGCCTCAGCTCATCTTCAGAATCGAATACACAAAATAAAAAAAAACATAAAACTGCTCTCGGTCGACCGAGCAGGGGCACTCGGTCGACCGAGCCTGCCTCTGCTAGGTTTTTGTGCTATGTTCGTCTCCAGGTAAGTTCTGTGTTGTTCTGTCGAATGCCTGCTCCTTTTATACTTGTTCTAGCCGACTTAGGGTAATTATTAGAAAAGCTTAAACCCTAATAAAATAGAAATAAAGATAATTCAAAGTCTATCCTTTACTCTTCTTCTGACCGCAAATCTGATCGGTTGGACGCCCGTTTGCTACTCTGGATGCACGTCCAAACTTTGTAAAATCTTTGAGTCGGGCCGAGCTCAACAAGACGTCCGGCCCTATATGGGCGAGGATGAACTCGTTCGATTCTTCAAATCTTCATTCCAAATTCACTTGCATCTTTCTCCTTCTATTTAAACTTCAAGTGAACATCGTTTTAGCTTCCTCCATAACATGCAAGCGTACCTACAACACGACAAAAACATGCAAAATGTAAAATCATACATATAGATAGAAAACACCAATAAAACCATGTAATTAGCTCGATTTTGCACTTTAATGATTTCCATACGCATTCTTTCAATATTTCACTTAAACACCTAATTTTCTATAAAAATTAGTAAAACACGAAGGAAATTGTTACGAAATAAAGTCATATAAACCGTAAAAATCACCGTAAACAGTCAACTCAGCAATAAATGAGCACCAATGTCTACAACGCTTCCTTACCGGGAGGTTCTAACACGGAGACTCCAACATGGGGAGTGGCTTATGTGGTATAATTTGGACCACACAGTTTCATTGCAGATTGGTCACTCCCTATGTTGGAGTCCTTAGGTTAGAATTTCCCTTCCTTACCAGCATAAAGTTGCACCAAAGAGTAAAATCTTTTTGAGCATCAACTATACTCTGTGAAATTTCTTCCACTCAAGGTGCTCCAAGTCCTCAAACTTCTTTATCTACTCCACGGCTCCACCTCCTCTCTGTCAAGCAGGAGCTTTCTTTTTCGCCATGGAAATAACAACACCAATCTTTGGAGAGAAACAACAGGAAGATTAATTGAAGCGACTGTAACTTATTTTCATTCCCGTAAAACAAACGGCGATGTGAGAAGGACAAGAGCTGGAAATATTGCAAGTGCAAATTTTCAAATAACCACACCGGAAAAGCAATCTCGGTCGGAGGTAATGGTTCAACCTTGCTCCAATACCAATTGTAGAAACACAACAAAATGTTTCAATGATTCAACACACACAAAGACACTTTGTATTAGAAAGATTTGTTCTTAAGCTTCTCACTTGGTTGATACAATTACAATCACAAACATCACTTATTTATAAGGTACACTACTCACATATGAACACATGTGAAATACATTGTCAAACTAGCATACTTGAAAAGTCTTTGGACGGTGGACAGTGCAGCCATTGATACAGAAGTAAGGCTACACTTATAGAGATTTTGTTCACATCTCTACATTCCATGTTTAGAACATTATAATTATCCATACTGATAAAGAAACCCAACCATTTAAGAAAAATGCAACGATGAAAATCTTATTTATTATTCCACTAGACACCTTGGAATGATCGACTAATCAATAATCATACGGACACAATCGTTATGTTACTAATTATAACACAACATTCACATGTATACGGACACAATCATTATGTTACTAGTCGTAACACAACAGTCATATGTACCCAAGTACAAGGTTGTGCCACCGGTGTAAGATAACTATATCATAGCGCTCCATAAGGCAGTACCGTTGTTCCTCAACGCACGCACGCCGCACGCCAAATGTACTATGCTTGCCCGTACGTCACACGCCGGCCGCATTCATTTCTGCCCACCTGCACATCCACACGCACACGCGTCAATGTGTTGAGAAAAACAATGTGCAGAATCTGACCTGTAAATGCAGCAGTATATTTAAAAGAGAATTCCAACAACAAAGCTTTCTTGGTCCTGTGAATTCAGTCGGTACCACCGTGTGAATCGGATCATAACACCACGTCTCTCAGAGACATTTTAGCTTCTTTTCAAGAGATAAGAATTTGCGTTTTCTTCTTATTTTGTTCATCGTCTTTGTCCTCTGGTAAATACTTTTAGAACCTCTCTTTTTTATTAGAATCTTGCCCCAATTTACAAAAAAATTAAAAATCTGCAACTTGAGAAAAAGATCTCATTTGCATGATTCCTTCTTGTTTCTAATAAACTGGGGATTAAGGAAATTAAATAAAAGTTGCCTCAACAAAACCAACTGGGTGGAGAAATAGAGCTCACTACATTAGACACGATATGGGAAGAAGGGTCAGATGTGGTGGAGCATGAAAATGATGAGGCAGTGCTTCTCCACGGGGGGCGATTCGACTATCTTGATGATGTTCGTAGAAGCTGGTTGTTAAGACCAGAGGTGAACACTACGAGATACGTGGACATCGGATGCACGAAATGCAGCCCTAAAGCGTTTAGGGCATGTCTATGTCTTGTGCTGATGGCTCTTTGCTTGATCCGAGGGCCTTTGATAATTCAAACGTTGGTTCCTGAAGCACAAGTAAGTGCCACCATAGCCTGACAATTTCACGGTGGCAGACTTGCATAAGGCGTTGCTTTTTCAACGCCCAAAATGTAAGTTTTTTCTTGTTCAACACGTACATGTATTCCACTTATTCCATGTAATTGCCTATCTAAATTCAATTTTTTTGTGTAGCTAGTAGGTTTCCAAAGAACAATGGAATACCGTGGAGGGGAAACTCCGGATTGGATGCAATCGATCAAAAGTTAGGCGTTGTTGTTCTTCAACGCACGCCGCACGCTGCACGCCGCACGCCGCACGCTGCACGCCGCACGCCGCACGCATATAAATCAAGAAAAAAGTATTGCATGTTGTGAATCTACCTAATGGGCCTATCACTTGTTTTATATATAGGTATACATATTAATTCGTGAACACAAAAAAAATAAAAATTTGTGCACATACGCCGCACTTGTTTTCTTATACATTATTTGGTAAGAGAGGAACCACAACTAACGGGTAGCTAAAGAAAATGTAATTATCGTAGTTCCAATCTATATCAACCGGGGTCAGTGTCAAATCTAGCTATAGCAAGGCAATTTTTCGTTTTCTTATAGTGATGTGCAAGCGAATTCACTCGATCTTGAATCCAATAACAGAGCCAAAATTTAGATTTCAGATGGGCTAGTGGATTATATTCGGATAATTGGGTGGGCTTAATAAATGTATACAATATTGCTCTTTGACTATATACATCTCGACATTGAAATGGTCGTAAGGATCGATCTTGAATAGATGATAAATTAAAATTACTGTATGGGAAACTTATTAAACGATTTTCTAATACTGGAAAATGAAAATGAATCTTACCCATTGACAAGAATTTTTAGGTCAAAGTTATTCTAATGTATGGTCATTTTTATGGTCAGATCATGGACGGATCTAGGAATTTGTTTTAGCGGTGTTATCGAAATCTAAAACTATAGTCTTTATCCATAAATTTGTTTTAGTGGTGTTAGCGGAGCCCAAAACTACATTTTTAATCATAAAATGATATTTTTAACAACAAAAATATATCGTTTTAATTTAAAATAAATTTTCAGACCTTAATAGAGTCACGTGACCCCACCCTACACATGTGGATCTGCCCCTGGGTCAGATGCGATTTTATGGTGTCCTTCTGGTACACCATGTGATGCAGTGAGGATCAATGAAGACTTTAAGCTGAGGGTTATTTTGTCTATTTATATTATTTACGTAACGTGAGTATCTTTGTCTTTTCGATGTGTTAAGCATTAGGGGTATTTAAACCCAAAAACCTTCATTGCAAGGGTAGCTTTTGGATAATTTTCATATTGAAAGAATAGCTTAGAGTATCGGCGTTGATTTTGGTTCCAATTTATAGCCTTTTACATCATCCGGTATCAGAGATCGGAGCTTAGTGTTTCTCCCTTTGGTGATCCATGGCCAGCACTGATGAAGGAAGCCAGATCCGCGACATAGTTTGGGATTCGAAGATCCGTTTGGATATTCCGTTGAAGCTTCATAAATTTTTTTATTATTTCCCGGATCAAGGTTTAGATGGAGCGAGACACCGCGTAAAGCCTAACACCCACCGAGTTGAGCGAGATCTTCCTCGCCTTTCTCTGGCTTGGGTTTGTGAAGATGAAAGGGGTTCATTTCAAAGGGCTCAAAAGGAATGCTAATCTCAGTGACTACATCACATCTCGAATTAGGATGAAGATTCTGTCAGTTTTGGTGACTTGATCTCTAAACTGAGAAATATCTCGTGGAACTAATGGGAAAACCGAGACCGAGTTTGATGGTCGATTCGCTTAAGTATATTCGGCTTCTGTGAAAGTCGCTTTGATGAAGTGCAATCTGGGTTTCTTTTGAAGTCGCAGATCAATTTCAGTCCGCTTTGCGTTTGCCGAGTATAGCCGAGTTCTACATCCGGGCGCTTGATTACATGTCCGAAGTCGCTTTTGAACTGGGTTTCATCTGGTGGATAACAGCTGGAGCTGAGGTCCACATCTGGGGTATTTATGGTAGTTCCGACAAAGATATATGGCGGTTAGGGTTTTGGGACTTGTGTCTATAAATACCAATGTTGTAATCAGTGCAATGTGTGTCTTTCAAGAGTGTTGCCCACACACTTGTGGAAACCTTGTAATTCTGTACACAATAAAATATCTCATTTTCTGTCCGTAGAGTAGTCGGCACAACGCCGGAAACCACATTAAATCACTGTGTTCTTCTTGTTTCTGTGTTTATCAATTCCGCCATTCTTTACGTTTGCATTGTTATCTGTATTTTGTTTCTTTCTTAAACTGAATATTCCTATCTGTGTTTATAACAAACTGGTATCAAAGACAGGTTCAAGATTCAGGAGTTGCAGGTGAACAGAGTTGATCTCCACTAAGTTCGGTGACCGGTGCTAGGATTTTGTGATCAAAAGTTTGTTCTTTAATTAGAAGGATGTCAGCAATGAACGTGAAGATTGATAAATTTACAGGGAGGAACAGTTTCAGTTTATGGCAAATCAAGATGCGGGCCTTGTTAAAGCAACACGGATTGTGGACTCCTTTATCAGGTAGAGGGGATGCCAGTTCTGCAGATTATGCCAGTCTTGAGGAGAAAGCACATTCAACCATCATGTTGTGCTTTTCTGATGATGTTATCACAGAAGTTTCTGAGGGAGACACCGCTGCCAAGTTATGGTTAAAGCTTGAAAGTCCAGATATGACTAAGTCATTGACCAACAAGTTGTCAAGCCAAGCAGGTCGCTCAAAGATGAGGATGCATGAGGGGGCTCAGCTTGAGAGATCATCTTGATCGAGATGAACACAATATTACTTGATCTCGTGAATATTGATGTTAAGATTGAGGATGAAGATGTCGCTTTGATTTTGGCCGGTTTCATTACCACCTTCCTATGAGAACTTTGTGCAATCCTTCATAGTTGGGAAGGATACAGATTGCTTTAGAGGATGTAAGGTCACTTTACATGCCAGTGAGCCGAGACAGAAGCGTATGGAGCGATCGGTCAAAGCTGCAGGACTGATAGTCAGTTGTAGTAGTGGAAAAGAGCATGGTCGGGCCTAGAAGAAAAATTCCAAGAAGACAAGGTCCAAAGGCCCTAAGTCCACATATGTCTCAGTAATTATTGTAAGGAGAGCGGGGACATTGGAAGTCCAATTGTCCAAAGAGGAAGAAACAAAGAGAGAATAAGCCAGCACAAATGTCAGAAGAAATTGAGCATGATTCAGATGAGGACATGGTCCTAGTGGCAGGTGAGTCAGCACATCAAACTGATGTGTGGATTCTGGACTCTGGGGCATCCTTTCATATTTGCCCTCACAGAGAGTGGTTCTCAAGTTATCAGCAGATAGATGGTGGTCATATATCTATGGCAAACAACAAGGTCTGCAAGGTAGTTGGGATTGGCTCAGTTCAGTTGATGATAGAGGATGGAAGATTCTGCAAACTGAGTGAAGTTAGACATGTTCCACAAATGACCAAAAACTTGGTATCTCTCAGTTCTTTGGACATCAGGGGATTCAGTTTTAAGGTGGAAAATGGTGTGCTGAGTGTCTATAAAAACTCAGTTGAGGTTCTCAAAGGAATCAAGAAAGGGACTCTTTATATATTACAAGTGGTCATTGTTCTTTGGTTCTGCTTCTTTGTGGCATCACCGAGATTCATCGATCCACACTTACAAATCGTGGCACATGAGACTGGGTCACATGGGTGAAAAGGGGATGCAGGTTCTTTCTCAAAAAGATCTTCTTGGGGGATATAAGGTCAAGAATCTGGACATTTGTGATCATTGTGTGTTTGGGAAGCTACATAGAAGCAAGTTCTCAAAAGGGATACACAATACAAAGTCATCACTTGATTACATTCACTCTGATTGTTGGGGGCCATCAAAGGTTGAGTCATTGGGTGGTCACAGATAATTTGTGTCATTCATAGATGACTATTCAAGGATGACTTGGGTGGTGCTGATGAAACACAAAAGTGAGGCATTCAAGAGCTTCATGCAATGGAAGGCTCTAGTTGAAAATCAGTTGGGGAAGAAGATCAAGAGGCTTCGTGATGTATAATGGTCTAGAATTTCACTGGATGAGTTTGATACATTGTGCAAAATCGAGGTATTGCCGGACATCATACGATCAGAATACACCTCAAAAAATGGTGTTCTTGAGAGAATGAATCAAACCCTTCTGGAGAGAGCAAGATGTATGCTTTCTCATGATGGTTTATCAAGGAGATTTGGGCAGAGGTTGTTACCACGCCTTGCTACTTAATCAACAGAGTCCTCACACAGGATCGCCCTCAAAACACCAATGAGATGTGGTCGCAAGCTCGCAGATTATTCGATTCTAAGGGTATTTGGAAGCACAGTTTACTATCATGTCAGTGAAGGGAAACTGGAACCAAGGGCCAAGAAATGAGTGTTTGTAGGGTATGGTGATGGAGTAAAGGGGTACATAATTTGGTCATCGTGAGAAATGTAGTCATTCTCAAGCAGAGATCTGATTTTCGATGAAAATTCTATACTCGATTCATCGAGTGAGAGGATAATCAAATCAAAACCAAATCTTGGCCGAAAAAGCGACAAGAATGTGGAGCTTCAGTGGAGTCGGTTGGAATGCAACAATCAAGCGATCCGAGTCGGTTTTCATCGATCCGTTGTTTGAACCAGAGCTAAATCCAAGCCGCCACCGAGCAAATGTCGCTTGAGCATCAAACGAGAATGTGGGTCGTGAGCTAGAAAGATCCAATGTTGGGATACCTCCTGAAGGTATGGGTTTGATGATATGGTTGGATACACACTTCAAGTTGCGAAAAAAAGTGGATGGTTTTACCTTCTACTTACAGGAAGCAGAGGTGACATGTTCTGAAGCATCTCAATGGCTTGCTGCCATAGGAGATGAAATGGAGTCATTACTGAAGAATCAGACTTGGGATCTAGTTAAACATCTAGCTGAAAGGAGAGTTGTTACTTGCAAATGGATTTTCAAAAAGAAAGAAGGGATAACTGAAGCAGAAGGAGTTAAGTATAAGGCACATGGTTGCAAGAGGATTCAGTCAGAAAGAAGGGTGGACTTTGATGAGATATTCTCACCAGTAGTCAGACATACTTCAATCAGGGTGTTACTAGCAATAGTGGCACAGCAGGACTTAGAACTTGAGCAATTAGATGTGAATACAGCTTTTCTACATGGTGAGCTAGACAAAGAGATATACATGACTCAACCAGAGGGTTTCCAAGTTCCTGGAAAAGAAAATCTTGTGTGTAAGTTGAAGAAGTCCTTGTATGGATCAAGCAAGCTCTGAGACAATGGTATATAAAAGGTTTGACATTACATGATCCAATTAGGTTACAAAGCAGAAGTCCTTATGATTGCTTTGTCTCACAACAAATCAGTTGGAAGATGGAGATCTATCTTGTGTTATATGTGGATGACATCTTTGTTGGTCCCGAGAAGGTGAAACTATAGTCGTGGGGTGAATGACTATAGTGGAGTTTCAAAACTTTTCTTTTATTTAAAAGCTTTTGGGCGGGATAAATCCTTTCTTACTATGTTGTTTTCAAATCGCCTTAGACAATCACGAAATTAAGTTATGGTGTAGGCAAATTAAATAAATGTCAGTAAAGTAAATTGCAGAATTAAATTGACACAAGGCTTATAGTGGTTTAGGGTGGTGTAATCCCTTAATCCACTCTTCTCTGTGATGATCGGAGGAATTCACTATTGTTTTCACAGATACAATAGTATGATTGTCCTTGGCTTCCCAAGCTTCACAATCTACAAGACTATCACTCCTTGACTCGCAATGACTTCATGATTCAGTCTTCCTTGCAGCTCCTTGAGATCAAAATCCTTCAACAAACTATCACAGATTCAACTCCTTCTCGATTGCCTCGATTCATTTTGCTTCATTTGATGTGAATGTGATTCACACACTTGGTTGATCAAACTCAGCCCCAAGTATGACTTTGTAGCTCTGATATCTGAGTTGATCACTAGATGTTTCCTTTTAATTTCAGAGAGAAGGCTTTTCAAATTGACAGAGTTTTCACTAGATTTTTATGTTTTTGTTCAACTTTTTTCTCTGTCTGTCAATGCCTTCTATTTATAGCCTTGAATAACCTTGATTTTGAAATTCCGTCCGTTGGCTATATTAATGAGGGAATATTCCTTGATTGTATTCTTGATTCCCCCTTAATTGCATTCTCCTTGATTTCAATGATCGGATTCTTTCTTCAAACGTATAGCGGTAAAATCATCCCTGATTGATCCTCATTGATTATGCATTTAATGCATGATCTTCTCGAATCTTCAACGATACTAAATCGATCCGGTAAGTGTTACTTCGCCGTTTTTAGAACGGTTGAGTGATCCTTCCGACTTAGCCGTTTTAGCTTTTCCTTCACCGTTTGCGTCTTTACTCACCGAAAGTGAGTCCGCTTTGCCGATTCACCGCTTTCTTCTTTGTTTCGCTTGAGGAGAATCTTTGTACTTCACCGATCTTTGATTGGGGTGAGATCGATGTACACCATATTTGAATATTAATGTACATCGCTTGTAGTATAACTTAGACTTGTCCAAGGTCATCACAGACTTCCTTGGTTACAAGTCGACCTTTAATGTCTGCATTGCTTCTCTCTGCTGGTGCTTGGTGGCTTCACTCTGCCGAATAATCGTTTTTTTTGCCGTCCTACCACTAGTACAATACTTGTTTGACTCAACTTATACAACATGTCAGACTCTAAGTAAAGACTTATACAGAGAGTTCTAACTTATTTCAGGCTTGCTATAACAGCTGGTATGACCATCATCAAAATATAATAAAATGTTCCTAACAATTTCCCCTTTTTTGATGATGCCAAAACCCTCATAAGCCTGAATATAAGTAATCAAAATTTTCATAATAAACAACAGAACACAAATTCAGCAATTTTATTCTTCCATCATAGGGCAATAAGTTCTAAAACTTTATTCAAATGTTACAAACTATATTTTGCTTAATTCAGCCTTGTACCTCTTGAACTTTGTAGTCCGAACCTCTTCAATGTCTTTCCAATCAATTTCTCTGAAACTTCCACTTCCAAGAAGCCAAAGTTGTGTATTCGAGATACACCTGAAAAACTCTTTTGGCAAAAAGTCTCATGAAATCAAGCATGGTCTCATTTGCCTTAGGTTCCAAAATATTTTTCAAGTCTTTCCCTAGCCTCAACAATATGTGAATCATAGAAACTTGAGGCTTTTGTAGAGACTCCACTGCTCCTGTTTCTCCACTCTTCCCATAGGATTGAAGAATTTTGCCATATATTTGAATTCTTCTTGTTGTTCAGCTGGCAAGTCTTCTGGTCCTTTTGCAGATAGTGGTATGGCTGAGCTTGGTTTGTTGTTGGTTTGTTTGAGAAGTGCAAACTCTATTTTGACTTCATTGTAGAGTTTGGCCATATCAATTCTCATCCTTTCATCCTGATAGCTTAGCCAATCAGCCCAAGCTTCATCTTGTGAGGAGTGAGGATAAAGTCCTTCCTGTACTCTGAAAAATTCTCTTACATGGTCCAAAGACATCTGCATCATATTCTCGCTTTGCTTTGGTGACCAAAGTGTAAGTTCTGTGTTCCCAAGATATCCGAGCCGCCTTTGCCTCTGTGGTGTTTCCTCCGGTGTTGAGTTTGTGTTTACTAGCTGATCCTCTTTGCTGACTAGATCCAGGCCTTAGCTGTCTGCCGGATCTGTCTCTATCATCATCTCTTCTTTGCATAGGATGAGGAAATCCAATGCAGGGTTCCTTTAGGGCCTTTTCTCTTTCTTCTCTGACTCTTCTTTGCTGTTCTTCTGCTTCATTTCTGATCCTTATTTCTCTGCCTCTTGCTCTCGCTTGTTCTTCAAGAAAATTTGGGGTCTCGATTGTTGATCCTTCAGTTTCGTGTTCAGCTTATCCCGATTTTCCCCTTTTGCAAAGATCATCCCTTTGCCTGGAGTAAGATGCTATTTGTGGCCTCTGCCGTGCCGATCGAGAGTCAAGCTTTGATTCAATAGTTGTGAATCTGTGGTGATGATCATTCGCCTCATTCACACTACGGTTTAGTGCCAAAGGCCACCGCCATTGATTCATTTTCTTGGGAAATATGTTGTCCGAGCCCTGCAAGATTGTTGGTGATATTGATATTAAGTCGCTTCATCGATTTCCTGTTGTTGAACCACAATGTTTTGTGCATCAATGTACTCGCAATGGCCTCAAACTTGTGTTCAATGGAGGAGCTTTTGTCATTAAATGTCAAGTCATGGATCTCGAGATACATGGCTTGTCGCTCAATTCTTCACCAGATGGAGTCACCGCTTCTCAAAAGTTTCATTGGTAATGCCAAGGCCACCGAGAGAGTTTGTGCCTTATGTCACCGGTTCTCGATCTGCTTGTTGTCCCTTGTCTTGATGTTGAGTGACATCTGCTCCCATTTCCAAATCGTCAAGAATTTGGGTAGATGTGTATCTTTGGAGTTGCTTGAGTGCAGCTCCCCTATCTCTCGTGCCGGGGTTGCTTTGATGGTGTGGCAAAGCACCAACCAGTGTCCACAATGTGTGTGTTGTCAGCTGGAACATTCACAGTCAGTGGTTGAGTGGCTATCTTTGCCGGAGTTGAGGACTTGTTGGATGCTTGTGGTTTCAAGAATATACGGAGAAGAGTTGTATCATCAATTGCATCTGGTGCAGGAGTATCCTCTTCTCTGTCTTTACCAAAATCACCATCATTATCATCATTATCATCATGATCATCATCATCATGATCATCATCTGAGTCATCACTCTGTCTCCCAGAGGCCTGGGGCAGTTTTGTCTTGGCTGCATCAACCAAGTCCCATAGAGGCGATTCATCAAGTACACCTACCAGAGTTGTGATTCCCAGAAAATTAAATAGCCATGCTTCTTCAGCAAGCATGCGGTCTGAGTCTTGAAGTTGTTTTCTGGAATCCCCCTCCTTCCACTCAAGATAATTTGCAATTCGATCATCTATATCGTTTGCAGACAATTGTGCAGCTTCTTCTGGAGATGCCTCATCATCTCCAGTATCTTCCCTATTAGGATGTTGCTCATCCTCACCGCTATTCTCTTCTTCCCCGTTGCTCCACCTCGCCTTGTAATCCTCTTCCTCTCAGATCTTCATCAATTAATTTTCCAAAGTCTGCCTTTGTCCAGATTTTGTTGAACCTTTGCTTCATTCTTTGACTGGTAGTGATTTGTGTGGATTTCTTCCTTTTTCCGTCTCCTGCCTTCTTTTGTTGTTTAATATAGGTAAACATGACTTTGGATTCATGCAGTTTGTGGAGTTGAACAAGTAGGGACTTTAAGACATTGCATTAGATAGTGTAACTGAATCCCATATGACTTTTTCACCTAGAATTGGCCTTTCTTTGTCTTTACCTCTTTTATCCCCTTCTTTTCCGCTTTTACTTCCCCTTGGATTTGCTCTTTGATTCGTAGGAAGAAGTATTTTTCCCAATTGAATTGTAGATTGTTGTAAAAGATTCCCATTAGCCGCATTCTAATTTCACATGGCATTATTTGCGCCAACTTTCCTTCAATGTTTTTGCCAATTAGGGCACTAAATTCATTGAATGGTTTCTTCAATGCAGATCTCGAGATGCTTGATTTTTGTAGATCCTGGGTTTGCCGCTTTTGGCGATAGTTGCCTGTAAATCATCCAAGTTTTGTGATACCAATGTTACTTTTGCTTGACCTTTATTTGAAAGTTTGAGATGTTTTCAATTACCTTTTACGTGATCACCACTTCTTTGCCGCCGATGATGATGCAACGATCTTGTCCGCTTCCCACTCGTCACCTTCTTCAAAGCAGGGAGCCCGGATACGTATTGTGAAGATTTCCGTATGATATGAGATTTTCATAGCACACCTCGGTTATTGGAGGATTGAGAAAGGTTGATAAATTTAGATTTTCACACACCGCCGCCAACCGCTTGGCATGCTCGTCATTTCCGCACGCTTGCGTAGTGTTCTGCTTGGAAGAATGAACCGGTGGCAATCGATTTTTCATACCCAGCTTTGGGTGATTGAGGAAGATGATGCCATTGTTGAAGAGGAGAGGGGGTTTGAAAATGAACTTGAGTTTGCAATAGAGAGAAACAAGAGTAGGGTTTGTAATTTGCAAGAGAGCGTAAAGATTTCTGAAAATCTTTAAGTCTGGTTTATATAGTGTGATTTGGGTAGTGTGAACGTGGTTTGAATATGGAAGGATTTTGTGACATCATGGCGTGATTTTGTGTATGTGAATTGCGATATTCGAGCGTAATGGGGGAGTGGTTTGAGGTAAGTAATGATAGAGCCCGGGAATCGAGGAGTTTTCAATTCAAAAAATAATACAATTACCTCCATGATCATAAATTGATCTCCACGTGTGTAATCTTTCACAGAATAATCCTCCATAATTGCCTTATTCTCCACGTGTAATCAGAATTGATTTTGTTCACACTTTTAATTTATCCAAGTCTTTATTTCGGTGAAGTGCCTTGGCTGGTCACTTAGCCGATCAAATGGGTTCTTCATTGAGCTGCTCCATTTAACTGTTCCTAACAATCAGTTAAGTTACCTTCACTGGATACCAGTGCCTTGCCTGCTACACCTCCTGTAACGGCAAAGGTTGTACCAGTTGATGAAGTCACTTAGCCGATTACTCCAGTTGGCCGCTCCTTGATACTTAGTCAATTTCAATCATTCCTAACTCAGTTCTCAACATACTAAATCTTTCATAGCTGAGTGGTTTAGTGAAGATGTCAGCCAATTGATCTTCAGTAGGTATGTATTTTAGGATGACATCTCCTTTTTTCAACATGGTCTTCTCGATAAAATGGTGTCTCACATCAATGTGTTTTGTTCTCGAATGCACATCGATTTTCAAGAATAGATATTGCACTTGTGTTATCACACATGATTGGAATTGTTTTCTCTTCCATTCCATAGTCCCTGGTTGTTGTCTTATCCAAAGTACTTGAGCACAGCAGCTACCTGCTGCTATATATTCTCGCTCAAATTGTTGATGTAGATATGGAGTTTTGCTTTTTGTTGAACCAAGAGACTAGTCCGGTTCCTAGCATTTGACATGTTCCAGAGGTGCTTTTTCTATCTATTTTGCATCCAAAGATAGTCGAGTCCGAATATGATATCAATTTAAATCCTTCATCTTTTGGATACCAAATTCCAACATTTATAGTGTTTTTCAAGTATTTGATTATCCTTTTGGCTGCTAGAAGATGTGATTCTTTTGGTTGAGCTTGAAATCTTGCACACACTCCTACCGCAAATTCTATATCAGTCTACTTGCGCTTAAGTATAATAAGGATCCAATGATTCCTCTATACATTTTCGATCAACATCCTTTCCTCGCTTCATCTTTTCCAAGTATGACTCGCACACATTGGTGTGTCTCATTGTGCCACTTGTATCCATCCCATACTTGTGTATCAAATCTCTTGAGTACTTGGCTTGACTAATGAAAATGCCATCCTTCATTTGCTTTACTTGAAGGCCAAGAAAATAGTTTAATTCTCCCATCATGCTCATCTGAAATTTGTTCTTCATCAGTTTGCAAATTTCTCGTAAAGCTTTTCATCCTCTCGATCCAAAGATTATATCATCAACATAGATTTGAAACAAAGAATGTGCTTGCTCCTTCCTCTAGTTTGAATAGAGTCTTGTCAATAGTTCCCTTGTTGAATCCATTCTTGATCCGAAATTGTGATAGTGTTTCATACCAGTGCTCTAGTGTGCTGCTTGAGGCCATAGAGGCCTTCTTGAGTTTGTATACTTTGTCTTCTTTTCCTTTGATTTGAAATCCAGGAGGTTGTTCTACATAAACTTCTTCTTCCAAAAGTCCATTTAGAATGCACTCTTGACATCCATTTGATAGATCATTAAGTCTTTGTATGCGGCAAAAGCTAGAAAGAGTCGATTGCTTCCAATCTTGCTCTTGGTGCAAATGTTTCATCATAATCTATTCCTTCGCTTGAGAATAGCCTTTTGCAACTAGCCTTGCTTTGTTTCTCGACAACAGCCTTGCTCATCCATCTTGTTCCTGAATACCCATTTTGCACCAATGATGTTGGCCATATCTCGTCTCACAACAAGTTCCTGCACTTCATTTCTTTCAAATTCATTTAGTTCTTCTTGCATTGTCGTGATCCAATCTGCATTTTGGATTGCATCATCTATGGTCTTGGGTTTCATTTGTGATAGAAAGCAAGTTAGCATATGCTCCAGTTGTCTTCTCGGTTCTAACTCCTGTGTGAATATCTCCAATAACTTGTTCTTCGTGATGGTCTCTTAGCCAATTTAGATCTCGCTGAAGTTGTTCTTCACTTGGTGCTTCCATGCCTTCATGCCGAGCATGAACTTCAACTTCAGGTGCTTCTTCTGTTGTATTGATATGTGGCTCCTCTTGATTTTCAAAGTGATGATTCAGGATAGTAGCTGGTATGGTTGCATTTGTATAGATTTCCTTATGTGCTGCTTTCTTTCTTGGTCTTGAAGATCTTCACCATTTGTATTTGGTTCATCAAAACCACATGTATTGATTCTTCAATCACCAATGTTCTTTATTGAGTACTCAAATGCTTTGTCGGTGTCCGAGTATCCCATGAAGATTGCTTCATCAACCTTCTCATCAAAGGTATGCAGCTGGTTCCTGTTTAAGACAAAACATTTTGATCCAAACATTTGAAAATATGAGATATTGGGTTTTCTTCCATTCCATATTTCATATGGAGTCTTTCCATGATATTTGTTGATGATTGATCTGTTTTTTGTATGACATGTCATCTTTGCGCTTCTTTGCAAATTCAAAAATCTCTTTGGCAAGCATGCTTCAGCAATCATTGTTCTAACTGCTTCTTTGAGAGTTCTGTTTCTACTTTATGCTACACCATTTTGTTGTGGAGTGCCTGCTGCAGATAGTTAATGTTGTACTCCATTTTCTTCACAGTAGGTTCTGATGATTTCATTTAGAAATTCAGTGCCTCTGTCTGATCTGATCTTTATGATCTTTAGTTCTTTCTCATTTTGGAGTCTTCAAAGAAAATCTGCAACTTTTTAAGTATCTCTTTCTTCTTGTTCATGAAAGTGGTCCAGTGTACTTTGAGAAGTCATCCACCACTACAAGGGGTATTTCTTACCACTCACACTTTCTTGGTGTGGATCTGTCCAAACATGTCCATGTGTAATGTATGTAGAACTCTTGTTGTAGATTGATAAGGCTTTGACTTGAATGAACTTTTGATCTGTTTTCCTTTCTGACAAGCATCACATAGACTTTCTTTCTTGAATGTGATCTCTGGCAAACCTTCAACTAACTTGTTCTTTGATAGTTTGTTGATGGTCTTGAAATTCGGATGATTTAGCCTTCTGTACAAATCCAAATTTTGTAGATTGTTTGTTTTTGACCAAAGCAGACATGTTTCTCGCTTTGGTCGTTTCTCCAATCCACAACATACATGTTGTCTTGTCTTTTACCTGTAAGAACCACCGTGTTGGTTTGGCTGTGAATCACTTTGCATCCTTCTTTGTTGAAGTGCACATTGTAGCCTTTGTCACAAAATTGACTGATGCTCATCAAATTGAAATTTAGTCCCTTGACATATGCCACATTTTGAATTTTCAAATATTTCTTGAGTATTATGCCTTCCCCCTTAATCTTGCCAGGGTTTTCTTTGCCTCCAAATGTGACTTTGGGTCCATCAAAAGCCTTGAAGTCAGTGAGCCATTTCTTGTTTCTCGTCATGTGTCCGAACATCCACCGCCTATGTACCGGACATCCTACAAAACAGATTAATTAAGTTTAGGTACCCAACACTGCTTGGGTCCATACTGCTAGCAATCATGCCTCCCATACCAAGTGTGTATCCAAAATGTCTTCTTTTGGATAATTGAAGTCATCAACTTCATATGTATAAGGCATGGCGTAATAGCTTCTAATATTTTTGTCAAGGTATTCGATACTTTTCTCCACCTTTTGGTGCATTTATATCCTTCTTCACTTACCAATATGCAAGAGGAAACCTTTCCCGCTTCAAGTGTCTAGAACAGATTGATTTTTCTTAACCACATGATGCATTTTGTGGAATGGTTTCTCTTGTATTTTGGAGGTGCAACATTCCAATCATCCTCCGAAGGTAAAGTCCGCTTTACCTTTCGGGATGGTCGTTGTTCTTGATTGACTGGAATGAGGATTTAGTTTGTTGTTTCACTACACTAGGTTTTGACTTCACCGAAACAGGATGATCTGTTGAAACTATGGTCTGTCCCTTTCTAAATTTTGATCCATTAATGGTCCTGAATTTAGAATTGTGTTGACCATTATTCCTACTTTCATCCTAATCACAGCCAAGACCAGATCCGATCCAAACCTTTTTGAGGGTTTGTGTCGGTGCTTTTAGTGGTGCAAAGGTTACTTTTACCGGTGAGGAGATTTTCTTAATCGATCACAATGACGGATGTATGATCATCCGCTTTTGTTGATCATTTAAGTAGGTCTCCTTCATCAAGTTAATTCAAATTTTGCTTTATCCAGCTTCTTTCTTTAATTTCTTATTTTCTTTTCTTAGATCCTTGCATTCCTTTTCCATAATTTCATGATTCTTTTCAATTTCATCAAATTTAGTCATGAGATTCTGGACTAGGTCTGCTGTATCTAATGGAAGAGTAGAAGATTGTGCAGTGTCAGATGTGGATGTATTAGATGAAGAGTAGGAGCTAGATGATACCTCAGATTCATCTGATTCTTTAGCCATTAGACATAGGCTTGTTTCTTCAGTGTCTGAATTATCACTTTCATCTTCATCCAATTCTTTGGTCATGAGGCATATGCATGCTTTCTCCTTTTTCTGAGCAGTCTTCTTCATCACTATCATATGAATCATTATCAGATGATTCTTCATTCTTCTTCTCACCTGATTCTCGCCTTGAGTGCCTTCTTGCTTTTTCTTTTCAAATGCTTTGTATTTCTTCTTTTCATCATCTTTGTCATTTTCTTCAGGGCAATCACTTTGAAGTGACCTTTATTGTTACAATTGAAGCATCCAGTATTCATCATCTTTCTTCTTCATGTCTCTCGCTTGAGCTTGACTTCTTGTTTGATGATGAATTTCCTTTGAAGGGCTTCTTTTTGCTAAACTCACAAAGCGCTTAACCAATAAAGCTACCTGTTCTTTAAGTTCATGTGTTTCTTTGTCGATGTAATCGGCAAAGTTACTTTGCTTGGGTGCAACCAAAGGCAAAGTGAGTTTTTGTGTCTCTCGCCAAGCACCATCTTCACCGCTCAATTCGAATTCATGAGCTTTTAATTGGGACATCGCAGTGTCGAGTGTCAATGCTTGCAAGATTTGTTGTTCCTCTGATTACGGATGTTATGATCTTCCATCTTTCGTAGTCCTTTCAAGATCTTCAAGCATACTTCTTTTTGGGGATATGTGTGTCCAAGCTGTTGCAGTTCACTGATGATGCTTGAGAATCTGTTCTCCATTTGATCTATGGATTCACCAGTCTTCATTTTGAAGTTTTCAAACTTCGCTTTTGCAAATGTATAATTTGTTTTCTTTAATCGCTTGAGATCTTCATTTATCAATGATAGCTTGTCCCACATCTCCTTTGTTGCTTTGCGCTTTTGATTCTCATGAACATGTTGCTATCTAGGGTCTTCAAGATCATGTCTTTTGCAACAAAGTCCAGGTTTGCTCTTCTCCTCGTCATCCTTGGTCCAATCCTTTTTAGGTTTGTCAATTTCCTTTCCTTGATCTCGCTTCCTCGTGCCTACCACAAGAGTGATTGTGATTGGTCCATCATTAATTACATCCATCATCTCTTCATGAGTTGTCGCAAGATGAGATAGCATTCTTATTTTATATACATCAAAATTATTAACATTAAATACAGGTACTTTTGACAAGAAGTTTGAGGAATCCATCAGTGCAAATGAAGATATAAATGTAGATGTATAGAAAACTCAGATTTGAAAACTACTTTGAAAATATGTGATCTCCTTGTTACCAGAAATTAGATCTGAACAGGTTCTGATACTAGGAACACTGCTCCGATACCAATTTTTGGTACAGAGAAGGGTGAAACTATAGTCAGAGGGGGGCAAATGTCAGTTGAGCATCAAACTGAGAATGTGGGTCAGCAGAGCTAGAAGATCCAATGTTGGGATACCTCCTAGAAGGTATGGGTTTGATGATATGGTTGGATAAACACTTCAAGTTGCAGAAGAAGTGGATGGTTTTGAACCTTCTACTTACAGGGAAGCAGTGACATGTTCTGAAGCATCTCAATGGCTTGTCGCCATGGGAGATGAAATGGAGTCATTATCAAGAATCGACTTGGGATCTAGTTAAACATCCAAATGAAAGGAGAGTTGTTACTTGCAAATGGATTTTCAAAAAGAAGGAAGGGATAACTGAAGCAGAAGGAGTTAAGTATAAGGCACATGGTTGCAAGAGGATTCAGTCAGAAAGAAGGGTGGACTTTGATGAGATATTCTCACCAAAGAGTCGACGTACTTCAATCGTGGTGTTACTAGCAATAGTGGCACAAAGAGACTTAGAACTTGAGCAATTAGATGTGAAGACAAACTTTTCTACATGGTGAGCTAGACAAAGAGATATACATGACTCAACTGTGAGGGTTTCCAAGTTCCCGGAAAAGAAAATCTTGTGTGTAAGTTGAAGAAGTCCTTGTATGGATCAAGCAAGCTCCTGACAAAGGGTATAAAAGGTTTGATGCTTATATGATCCAATTGGTTACAAAGAAGTCCTTATGATTGCTGTGTCTACAACAGTCAGTTGGAAGATAGAGATCTATCTTGTGTTATATGTGGATGACATGCTGTTGGTCCCCGAGAAGGGTGAAACTATAGTCAGAGGGGGGGGGGTGAATGACTATAGTGGAGTTTCAAAAACTTTTCTTTTATTTAAAATCTTTTGGGCAGTGGACAAATCCTTCTTACTATGTTGTTTTCAAATCGCTTTAGACAATCACGCACTTAAGTTATGGTGTAGGCAAATTAAATAAATGTTGTAAAGTAAATTGCGTAAAATTAAATTGACACAAGGCTTATAGCGGTTCAGGTGGTGTAATCCCTTAATCCACTCTTCTCCTCGTGATGATCGGAGGAATTCACTATTGTTTTCACATACAATAGTATGATTGTCCTTGGCTTCCCAAGCTTCACAATCTACAAGACTATCACTCCTTGACTCAACAATGTGCTTCGTTGATTCGGTTTTCCTTGTCGCTCCTTGAGATCAAAATCCTTCAACAAATATCACAGATTCAACTTCTTCTCGATTTCCTCCGATTCATTTGCTTCAGCTTGATGTGAATGTGATTCACACACTTGGTTGATTAAACTCAGCCCCAAGTATGACTTTGTAGCTCGATATCCGAGTTGATCACTAGATGTTTCCTTGTAAGTTCGTAGAGAGGCTTTTCAAATTGACAGAGTTTTCTTGATTTTTATGTTTTGTTCAACTTTTTCTCTCTCGTCTCACAATGCCTTCTATTTATAGCCTTGAATAACCTTGATTTTGAAATTCCGTCCGTTGGCTATATTAATGAGGGAATAATCCTTGATTTTATTCTTGATTCCCCTTAATTGCATTCTCCTTGATTTCATGATCGGATTCTTTCTTCAAACGTATAGCGTAAAATCATTCCCTGATTGATCCTCATTGATTGTGCATTTAATGCATGATCTTCTCGAATCTTCAACGATACTAAATCGATCCGTAAGTGTTACTTTGCCGCTTTTAGAACGGTTGAGTGATCCTTCCGACTTAGCCGCTTTAGCTTTTCCTTCACCGCTTGCCTTTTACTCAAATTAAAGTGAGTCCGCTTTGCCGATTCAATGCTTTCTTCTTTGTTTCGCTTGAGGAGAATCTTTATACTTCACCGATCTTTGATTGGGGTGAGATCGTAGTACACCATATTTGAATATTAATGTACATCGCTTGTAGTATAACTTAGACTTGTCCAAGGTCATCACAGACTTCCTTGGTTACAAGTCGACCTTTAATGTCTCAGATTGCTTCTCTGCTGGTGCTTGGTCGGCTTCACTCGCCGAATATCTATTTTTGCTTTGCCGTCCCACCACTAGTACAATACTTGTCTGACTCAACTTATACAACATGTCAGACTCTAAGTAAAGACTTATACAGAGAGTTCTAACTTATTTCAGGCTTGCTATAACAGCTGGTATGGCCATCATCAAAACATAATAAAATGTTCTAACACATGCTGATAGCTTCAAAGAAGAAGTCTAATGTTCAGTATCTGAAAGACCTTCTCAGTGTTGAGTTTGAAATGAAAGATTTGGGTGCAGCCAAGAAAATTTTGGGGATGGAGATCTGGAGAGATAGTAATCAGAAGAAGTTGTTTTTATCTCAGCAGGGCTATATACAGAAGATTTTGTCAAAGTTTGGCATGTCCACTGCTAAGCCAATAGATACTCCTATGGCATCAAATGTTCATTTGTCAATTTTTGCTTCACAGCCAGCTGAGGAGAAGGAGTATATGTCAAGATTTCCCTACGCTAGTGCAGTTGGCAGTCTGATGTATGCCATGGTGTGCACTAGGCCTCGATCTGCTCAGCAATAATAAGTTGTCGCAGGTTTATGGCTCAACCTCGAAAGGAACACCGAAAGTCAGTGAAAAAGAATGTTCAGTACCTTAGAGGTACAACTGATGTTGGTCTCATTTATGGAGGTGATATCGAGAAACCGATCACGGATATACCGTGATGCCGATTATGCAGTGATGTGGATGAGAAAAATCTATGACTCGGTTATGTTTTCACATTGGGAATTCAGCTTGTCGCTTGGAAAGAAACTCTTCAAGAAACAAAGGGCTTTATCAACTATCAAGCCGAGTATATGGCTCTTACTAAAGCAAATGGGGAGGGTGTCCGTTGAAGGACTAGTCGCTGATTTGGGGCTACATCAGATCAGCCGAGATCTATTGTGACAGCTTTTAAGTGCAATTTGTCTAGCTAAAGATCAGTTCATCATGAGAGAACCAAGCATACCGATGTGAGGTATCATTTTCTCGAGAAATGAGAAGAGGGTTGTAGTGAAGAAGATCAAAGACCAAGGAAAACCTCGCGATATGTTCACTAAACCGCTTCTGAGAGCAAGTTTCAGTTAATGTGTCGGACTTGTTGAATATTCAAAGCTTGTAAATCGAATCTGGATACTCGGTTGAGGCGATCAACTTGAGTGGATTCTCGAGGAGAAGTCCAGTGCATCAGACATCCTGGCATTGATGAATGCATTTGGTACAAGTACATCTGATTATGCAATTCTGGTAACGTTGAATGAGAGTTCAAGTCAAGGTGGAGATTTGTCAGTTTTGTTGACTTGATCTCTAAACTGAGAAATATCTGGTGGAACTTGAAGAGAGTTTGAGAAAGTAATAATACTTGAGTAAACGTCAACTTATTTTATTATGATAAAATGAAAGAGTATAAATAGATACAAGTTTGAAGGTGAGAGGTCCAAGTAGGGTAATTAATGCTATGGGCGGCTAGATACTCCTATTACATAATAGGACAAAACTAGAGTGTCTTTATGTCATATACTTTATGTCATATTAATTGTTTATACACTACAATTAATATGTCATGTTACAAATAATGTGTACAAGAAGTGTTACACGAAATAATAATAAAAAAATAATAATATTTCCACACCCCCCCTCAAACTGGGTTGTATATGTCTATACAGCCAAGTTTGCCACTCAATCACTAACATAAGTGGTGGAATGGCCTTTGTGAGAATATCAAAGATTCAGTCGTCTCATTGGAGGAACATAATGAAGTTGAATGATCGTGCATCAATCTTCTCTTTAAGGAAATGTCTCACAATGTCAACATGTTTTGTCTTATCATGATGAATGTGGATCCTCACCATGCATAATGTCTTTGAATTATTGTCACAAAGCAGAGTGTGATGGGGTCAAGAGGTTGGTCAAGTTCGATGGGACTCTTTTCAGCCACAAGATTTCACAAATGCCCAAAACAAGTGCCCTGAGTTCACCTTTCAAGATCGCTTCTAGATACATGAGGGTCGCTTTCTTGCTTCTCCAAGTGACAAGATTACCCCATACATATGAACAGTAGCCTGTGGTAGATCTTCTGCCTATGTGGCAACCAGCCCAATCAACATCAGTGTAGACCTTAACTGATCTCTCAGTAGACTTGGTGAAGTGTACGCCTTGGCCAGGAGTTGACTTTAGGTATCTCAGTATTCTGTACACAGCATCCCAATGTTGCTCAGTAGGGCAATGCATGAATTGACTGACAAGTCTAACTTCATATGCAATATCAGGTCGTGTATGAGAGAAGTAAATGAGTTTCCCTACAAGTCTCTGATAATATTGTTCCTTTCGTACAGTAATATTACCATGCACTAGTAAATTACTTGGGTCTACTGGAGAGATAACAGGTTTGCACCCTAGCATGCCGCTTTCTTTCAAGAGTCCAAAGACATACTTCTCTGTGAGACCGAGATACCCTCGGGTCAAGCTTCGGCTATTTCCATGCCAAGAAAGTACTTGAGATATCCTGGATCTTTAACTTGAAACACTTTTGCCAGAAGGGTCTTCAATTGTTGGATCTCAACAGGGTCATCACCAGTAAGGATGATATCATCCACATAGACAATAAGAATGGATCTTTTACGTTGGTTGTTTTGATAAACATGGTGTGATCTGAGTTGCATTGATGATATCCAGCAGTTTTAACCACAGTAGTAAGATTGCCAAACCAGGCTCTTGGGGACTGCTTCAGGCCATATAGAGATTTCCTCAGTTTGCAAACTTTCCCTTGAGTGTGAGTGTTGGCAAAACCAGGAGGTATATTCATATAGACTTCCTCAGTAAGGTCACCATTTAGGAAAGCATTCTTGATATCCAATTGGTGGAGAGGCCATTCAAGTTGGACAGCAAGTGAGATCAAGATCGTGATGATGTTTTAGCTTTGCCACAGTGTGCAAAGGTCTCTTGGTAGTCAAGTCCATATGTTTGAGTGAATCCCTTACAACCACTAGCTTTGTATTTGTCAATAGTACCATCAACATTGTACTTGATAGTGAATGACCATTTACAAATTGTCGCCTTCTTTCCATGTGGGAGAGTGGTGAGGTCCCAAGTATGGTTGTCAAGAAGAGCAGTCATTTCAGTTTTGACAGCTACCTTCCACCTATCATGTTGAGGAGCTTCCTGTATATTCTTAGGAATGGAGTGAGAATCCAAGTCCTGTGTGAACATAGCAAAAGAATGTGACAAGTGATCATAAGACACATAAGTATGAATAGAGTGATTAGTGCATGATCTCTTTCCCATTCGGACATCAATAGGTCTATCATCAATATCAGTGGAATGAGCAGGGTCGAGAGGGCTCGGGAGGTCAGCTGAGGTTCAAGTGGGTTCGTGAGGTCGCCGAGGTTCGAGAGTTCTCGGTAGGTCTTGAGGTTCGATGGGATGTTGGGGCTTACTAGGTTGCTGAGGTGTAGGAATCTGCTGAGGAGTTGGTTGAGGGATTGGAGTAAGCTCAATTTCAATAAGGTTGCCATCTGTGACTGTCTCAGTAGGTTTGTTGTAGTATGGGTTTTTTTCAAAGAATTTACATCCATAGAATTGTAAAATCTTTTGTCAGTAGGAGAATAACACTTGTAACCCTTTCTGTCTTTGGCATAGCCTAGGAAGATGCACTTATGAGCTTTGGGATCAAGTTTGCTTCTGTGTTGTGCATGAATATAGACAAACACAAAGACATCCAAAGATCTTTGGAGGCAAGTCAAAGAATGAGATGAGGGCAGGAATGAGTTGTCAGCAGGTTTTGGATGGGAGTCTTAAAACCTAACACTCTACTGGGTAACCTGTTGATCAGATATGTGGCTGTTAATATAGCTTCACCCCACATGTATTTTGGCACATGTGTGGTGAACATGATTGATCTAGCCATCTCCAGTAAGTGCCTATTTTTCTTCTCAGCAACCCCATTCTGCTGAGGTGTTTCTACACAGCTACTGATGTGAACAATTCCCTTATCATTCAGGAAGGTGCTGAGGTTGGACTCATAGTATTCCAGGGCATTATCTGTTTTTAAGATTTTAATCTTAGTGTCAAATTAAGTGGATACCATGTTATAGAATTCTTGAAAGATGGTTCCAACTTCGGATTTATCTTTCATCAAAAACAGCCATGTGATTCTGGTGTGGTCATCTATGAAGGTGACAAACCACCTCTTCCATGTTATACTTTTAACTCTTGAGGGTCCCCATACATAACTATGAATCAAAGTGAAAGGTGTGGAAGGTAAATAAGGTTTTTTAGTATACACAGATTTAGTAAGTTTTGCAAACTGACAAATATCACATTGAAGATCACTGAGGTTACATCATTTAAACAATTCAGGAATTACAGACTTTAAATAACCAAAACTCGGATGACCTAGTCTATAATGCCAGAGCATGATATTGTCTAAGGTTTGGTTGCAGTCAGCTTGAGGTCGTTTCAAAGATTTGGTCTTCTCTGCCTTCAAAGGGTTGACCATAAACAATCTGAAAGGTGCTTTAGCTCTCCCAATCACTTCCTGTGAAGAAAAATCCTGGAATATACACTGATTGTCATTAAACAAGACTGTCCAATTTAGGTCTTTAGTAAGTTTACTGACAGATATAAGGTTACAGTCTAATTTTGGAACAAACAGGACATCCTGTAAGTAGATCTTATCAGTAAGTTTAACATTTCCAAAACCTTGTGTACAGGAAATAGATCCATCAGCAATCTTAATATTGTGGATCTGATGACAGGGTTTAAGGTGAGATATAAGCCTTTTGTTACCAGTCATATGTGAGGATGCCCCAAAATAAACAATCCAAGTATCACTACTGAGAGGTGAGTGGAAAGTACCTGTTTTAGCATGAGTAGCTGTGTCAGTGATGGAACTACCTTCCTTTTGCTAAGTAAGGAAGGCTTTGAAGGCAGCAAACTGAACATTCAAAGCAGTGTCCTTGTTCTCTTCTTCACTGACATGTCTGCCCTGGATTTCCCTGGTTGGTTTGGAGGATTTCGAGGAGTTAGGCTTACCATATAGTTTCCAGCAATTGTCCTTGGTGTGATTTGTGCGTTTGCAGTGGTCACAAAACAACTTTCCTGTCTTCTCAGTAGGCCTTCTGTGGACCTCAAGAACCTCAAAGAGCTTCCTCGACAACCATCGATCTTGAGCTCTCGGTAGGGTGATCACAGGTTGCTTTGCGAATCACTTTTCTCCTGCTTTCCTCATGTTTGACTTCAGCAAACACAGACTTGAGATTGGGGAGTGGTTTAGTAGCAAGGACTCCACCTCTCACATCATCAAGAGATGGATTCAGTCCAGTGAGGAACTTAAATACTTTATTCTTCTCAATGATATCCCTGTATACGGAAGCATCCCTTACATCATTCCATGAGTGAATTTCCAACATGGTTGAAGTACTGACTTACAGACAGATCCCCTTGCCTGCAATTTTGGATTTGGGCTTCGAGTTCATAGACCTCAGATGTATTGTCCTTTTTGGAGTAAAGGTCTCTGGCATTGTCCCAGATT
Organism: Gentiana macrophylla; assembly: GCA_026214975.1. Lineage (NCBI taxonomy): Eukaryota > Viridiplantae > Streptophyta > Magnoliopsida > Gentianales > Gentianaceae > Gentiana > Gentiana macrophylla. Next base: position 99,595,911 of record CM047808.1, on the reverse strand, counting down.
TCCTTAGTAGTGTCATACATCATGAAGTTCTCACTGATCTCTTTTGTCATTGACCTCGTGAGGATGGTCATGACTTGATTATTTTCTGTATCCCATGCTTCAAACTTGGGGTCGGGCCAAAGGGGTCGGTTTGGTCCCGCATGTATCCCATCTTACTATGTCCGGAGATATACATCTTCATAGACCTTGACCATAGCATGTAATTGTTGCCATCAAGTCTATGATTTGTAAAAGAAGAGTTCTCAGTGACCCCAGTCAGCTGAGGCTGCTGGGAGTCTGATGAGGATGAAGTAACTTCAGATGTTCAAGACATTCTTGATATTTTCCTGAGTTTGCAGCGGAATTAAAACTCAGTAGGCTCCGATACCATGAAGAGGGTTTGATAAAGTAATAATACTTGAGTAAACTTCAACTTATTTTATTATGATAAAATGAAAGAGTATAAATAGATACAAGTTTGAAGGTGAGAGGTCCTAGTAGGTAATTAATGCTATGGGCGGCTAGATACTCCTATTACATAATAGACAAAAACTAGAGTGTCTTTATGTCATATATACTTTATGTCATATTAATTGTTTATACACTACAATTAATATGTCATGTTACAAATAATGTGTACAAGAAGTGTTACACGAAATAATAATATTTCCACAGAACTAATCTGAGAAAACTGAGAATGAGTTTGATGGCCAGTTTAGTTAAGTATATTCAGTTCTGTGAAAGTCAGTTTGATGAAGTGCAACTGAGTTTCTTCGGAAGTCAGCAGTCAGTTTCTGGTCTGCTGTGTTTTGCTGAGTATAGCTGAGTTCTACATCTGGGCAGTTGATTACATGTCTGGGAAGTCAGTTTTGAACTGGGTTTCGTCTGGTGGATAACAGCTGGAGCTGGGGTCCACATGTGGGATATTTATGGTAGTTCCGACAAAGATCTATGGCGGTTAGGGTTTTGGAACTTGTGTCTATAAATATCAATGTTGTAATCAATGCAATGTGTGTCTTTCAAGAGTGTTGTCCACACACTTGTGGAAACCTTGTAATTCTGTGCATAATAAAATATCTCATTTTCTGTCCGTGGAGTAGTCGGCACAACGCCGGAAACCACGTTAAATCACTGTGTTCTTCTTGTTTCTGTGTTTATCAATTCCGCCATTCTTTACGTTTGCATTGCTATCTGTATTTTGTTTCTTTCTTAAACTGCATATTCCTATCTGTGTTTATAACAGATTCGTTTCTTCAATGGGATACCCGACCATTTTGTTGATTGGGCTGATACAGTTGAAGTGTTTTTTGTACAAATGGATATACCGGAGCAATTGAAATGTAAAATAGCATCCTATGCAATGCAATGGAAGGGGAGGCTGATAGATGGTGGCATCAATTGCAACGTACAAGAGCTGATAATGGAGAAGCAACAATTTCTTCATGGGAAGAAATAAAGCGCCAATTGTTTAGGGGTTGTTTTCCAACCATTTGCTCGAAATATATCCCTTACAAGTTACAACCATTTAAATCCAAAGAAAGAAGACAAGAACGGTGGTAGTAACAGTAAGGAGGATGAATCTTCAAGGGGGAAGGCTGACAAGTTCTTGCCCGCAATGTGTTTGAAGAAATTACCCTCTCAAGTGAACAAAGGACAACAGGGAAGAAGATCTGATGACCTTAATGATGAAACCCGCAACTTGCGTTTCTTGCCCAGCACTTGTTTGTAAAAAATCCCCGACCAATGGAAAGACCAAGAAAGGGAAGAAGAAAAAGACGTGAAGGGCACCGACTGTTCAACGAAATCTCTCCTACAATCTGTCAATAGCAAACAACGACCACTTTCAGGTGATTCAAGTGAGCATAATTCTAAAGTTGACCAGCCACCTACGAAGGAATTACTTTGGAAGTCTTGTGACACTTTGAGCAATCGATCAATTACAAAGTATATTGTTGAGAAAATCGGGGGAACTAGTCACAAGGGGTTGAAACACGTTAATTGTTCGGTGAAAGTTCCTTTTCAATTAAGCAGCGTCAAAGATAGGAATTAAGGGCATATGGTCCTACTATTGATTCCTACTACTTTGGGCCAAACACCACTGAATGTGAAGATGTGCCACCTGGTGCTCTCAAGCGCGACTCAACCATTTAATAGTTCACTGTTGGGAGATTTTGCATCATTAAAACAAAAAAAAAATTTATAAACCTATACTACCATGCAAAACTACCTCCTAACCGGCCGAATACCGGGTAGTTGCTAGTAAAGTTGGATAAGACGGTATCGATCCTCGTGGAAAAGGGATGTTGAATCTAATCTAATTAATTCTTCTTTATTAACTAAACCTAAACCTAAACTAGAACGGAAAAATAATCGGACGGTGGATTGCTAATCCAAAGCCAGGAAATATAGTTATGGACAAAATAAATAAAACTACATCTACGAAAAATGAAAACTAACTAATAAGCGAACAAACATAAACAAACCATGATCAACCTATTCCCAACAACCATCACCCCACCGAAATCACTCGATAGACAAACATTCATTCATTAGTTATCTTGGATTATTATCTTTTCTAATGAAGAGTTTCCTCTTCCGATTTATCACGCCATTAATTAGTTTACCTTCCGGTCTTAACTAATATCGATACAAATCAAAGATATGGATTGAATCCTAACCTAACAACATTATCCCTCAACTTCCGCTTTGTTGGAATAATTATTGTCAATCTCCTCACGATAATCTAGTGAATCTATTAACTTCCGTTATCTAAATTCGATTAACATAAAGCATACAAAACATGAAAGAGAACAAGAACAACGTAATGAAATAAACACATGAACAATCTCATCTTTCCGGTAACGGTGATATCCCTCGATTCCAATCTAAGATAATCTTGCATCGAATTAATTAAATTGTGGTTCTCTCGTAAACCTAGATATTTAACCTACGAACTTCCGTTACGTATAGATTAAAGATCTAATCTTTCCTATGGTGATCTAAACTACACCGACTTCCGTCATACGGTAGCATCAAATCATACAATCATCTTTCGATATAAAAAATTGCACGATACAAATAAACATAGAAAACGAAACAATTATAATTAAAACTTACAAAATCATCCATGAACTGAAATTAAAGTGTCGCAGCGAAAAGTCTCCATGGTCGCTCCATGGATGAAAGCTCCAAGCCTTCATCATAATTCGAACAAGAAAAGAAAACGAAACGAAAAATAAAACCTAATCTAACCCCGATCACCCGAGCACAAGGCTCGGGTGACCGGCCTGAAGCCTCGTAAAATAAGGTGTTCTTGCGGTCACCGTGTGTAAAATTCGATATGGTATGATATTAGGGTTGAAAAGTCTGCTATTTATAGAAAATCGAGGCGGTTGCTACAATGAACGGTGCCGGACGCCCGCCCGTGCTCCTTCTCGACGCTTAGTTTGGAGGCGATCTAAAGACTCAGATCAATTTTGGCCTCGACGGGTCCACCGCATGGACTCAAACTTAAAATTCATATCTTGAGTTGTAGACTTCCAAAAATTATGATCCGAATGTCATAAAAAGCTCTCGGAAAACTCTACAACTTTCATTAAGGACTCTTCTTCGTAAAACGCCTTTTGATTAGCCCGTCAGACATTACGAGTATATTTCGGATTTTCCACTCGAATTCATCTCTTTAAAATCATCCTTTCCATCAACAATGTGCATCTACAATGTAGGAAAAAACATACCAAAGCGTAACACAATCCTAAAATAATATAAAATCATGATTTAAACACATAAATCGCTCGCTTTGCAATTTAACTATTAAAAACATCATTTACTCAATTAATCGATTATAAGCTCGATTTCTATGAAAATCCTAAGAATATGGGAATATTGACATAAAATATATCCTTATAAAACGTATAAAATCACCCTTAACAACTCCCCCACACTTAAACCTTGCTCGTCCCGAGCAAGACAAAACATAATCATCACTCGAGACAAATAAACACTTATGCAAATATAAAACATATTCAAGTAGTTTAGAGGTTCACCCAAGTGAGTGTGTGCATAGCCATAATAAATTTCCACTAAATCCACACTTGAAATTGATTCAAGCAAAACTAGCCAACATCCCATTTAAATTAGAAATATAAAAACGATTATAACATGCACCTCACAAAACATACATATTCGAAAAATAATAATAAGGAGTATTTAAAATATTTCCGACATACTTAGAGGATAATCCCTACAACATATCTTTCAGTTTATACTGGGGATAGTCAAAAGATAACTACGGTTCTCACCCATCTTTTCACAATACCAATTGCTAATTTTTCTTAAAGTTCTCTTAATTCCACATACGTATAGCATATGCCCTCACTCCCATGAATAGGATGTTTCGTGATAACACCCTAGCTGGACTACTATCATCAGGCGGTCGGGAGCTATTAACCTCATAGTGGGATAGGACATTTCGTGATAATGCCCTACCGCACTCAAATCATTGGCAGCTACTTCCAACATATACATATATTATTCATACAATTCATCTTAGATTGGTATACAAACCTTAAATTATATCCTTCCTATCACATTCAAACCTTCAGATATTCACAGTATGTCATACTTTAATTCTAAACACAACCTATTAAAATTTCCAAAATTCGTATGCAAGCAAAGAATCATGCGATAATCATCAAAAATCTCTAATCAAATGGGCATAGCTTTAAATTATAGCTCATCATTTACTATGGCACGTGAAAAATAGTGTCGGGTGAAACAACTAAATTTACTAAATATGCAGAATACAGCATCAATGATATAAGAACTCAAATAAAGATATGCCTTTGCTCACTTGGGACGAAGCAAAAATTTTAAAATTAAGCACTTTTCATAGAAATATAATAGAAATTGAGCAAACGACTCATAGATACATATAAACCATCCTCTCCCCCACACTTAGATTGCAACTTGTCCTCAAGTTGTGCGAAAATAATAAATTAGAGAACTTAGTCGATTGATGCTCGGCAATTCCGGAAAAATCGGTAAAACCAAAATTGTCGTGATAGCTCAAGAGATCGTGGAGCATCACGGTAAACCGAATTCATCGCGAAAGTGCACAATAGCTATCAAAAATATCCTGCAGACTTGATCAGTGCAAAAAGAGTTTACGGGGAAAAAGAAAAGATTACATATATAAAGCACATGGAAAAGGAGATAAAGAGATATTTCAAATTTAAGCTCATATAAAGATGGAATGCATATACATGGAACATTACACAACAGTAGGCTAGGTGCAACTACATGAAAATATACTACAATGCAGCCTACATGATATGCAATCCTAAAAATAAAATAAATAAATTCTGACAGGCTCAGGCTGAGCAAGTTGAGAGGACAACCCTACAGTGACTACGGCCCGTGCAGAATCAGAAAAAAATGAGGTAGTATTACGGAAACCGACAGTTAACTACACTCAAGAAAAATAAAAGAAAAATAGGAAAACAATGCAACTAGATGACATGCAACTAAATGATATGCATCTAAGAGATATGTAAAAATAAAAGAAAATAAAAGAAAGAAAACTAGCCCACTCATTAGCAACATGACATGTATATAATAAACGCGTCTACCAAATAATGACAAAGTTACGATAACCGATATCTCGCTCATTACATGCAAAGCAGTAGGCGCTTTAAGACTCGTAAAAAGTGATAGCATTATGGAAAACCAACAGCTTAGCTATTCTAAATGTGATATAACTCATATGGACAAAGACGTAGCATACGGAAAACCGACAGTAGCTACCCATATGAGTTACAAAAATAACAAGGAAGCACATAAGTCTCAAAGCTTAAAAGATTCATCACAGCGGTATGTAGCATACGGAAACCGACCTTAGCTACTAATTGACACGAAGACCAGTTATAGCATACGAGAACCGACAGTAACTATAACTTGCATAGATGAATCATGTATGTAAAAATAGATCAATTACTTAACATGGATTCGTAGATGGAAAGATATGAATATGCAAGTTCGAAATATCTACGTAAAATTAATCACCACGTAAGCTCGGAGATAAAAACATCCAAGTCAAATAAAGCATTTAAAAATCAAATAAATAAAAATTTTGGAACCTGGACTGCCGGACGAGCGTTCAATAGTTCAGACGCTCGTTTGCAATAAAAACAGGTCGGACGGGAGTTCAGTGAGTCAGACGCCCGTCTAATTCTTGAAACCAGAGCAAAGTTAATACGTTTCGGGACGGACGAACGTCCAACATACCAGACGTGCGTTCACCTGCAGATTATGAACTGGACGGGCGTTCACTTACTCAACGCCGTCCCATACAACGAATTTGCACGAGACAATGCGGGAGAGACACGAAACCCTAAATCTTATAAACACAACATAGAGCACGCATAACGACCACAGATAAATTTTAGCACACGGGTTAGACTAGTAACAACTAAACACAAACTTCACGTAAAACAGATTGAGTAAAAAACTTTTGCACATTCTTAACCCTACGGTCATCGAAACACGGCAAAATAAAAACTCTCAATCTATTAAACGCTACTTTTATTGAAAACGAAAAACGAAACGTAACAAAATCGAGAACTAACTTAACTAGATTCAACATGACACCTAGTCCCCGGCAACGGCGCCACTTTTGTTGGGGAGATTTTGCATCATTAAAACAAAAGAAAATTTATAAACCTATACTACCATGTAAAACTACCTCCTAACCGGCCGAATACCGGGTAGTTGCTAGTAAAGTCTGATAAGTACGGGTATCGATCCTCCGGGAAAAGGGATGTTGAATCTAATCTAATTAATTCTTCTTTATTAACTAAACCTAAACTTAAACTAGAACGGAAAAATAACTGGACGGAGGATTGCTAATCCAAAGCCGTGAAATATAGTTGCGGACAAAATAAATAAAACTACATCTACGAAAAACAAGAAAACTAACTAATAACCGAACAAACATAAACAAACCATGATCAACCTATTCCCAACAACCATCACCCCACCGAAATCGATCGATAGACAAACATTCATTCATTAGTTATCTTGGATTATTATCTTTTCTAATGAAGCGCTTCTCTTCCGATTTATCACGCCATTAATTAGTTTACCTTCCGGTCTTAACTAATATCGATACAAATCAAAGATATGGATTGAATCCTAACCTAACAACATTATCCCTCAACTTCCGCTTTGTTGGAATAATTATTGTCAATCTCCTCACGATAATCTAGTGAATCTATTAACTTCCGTTATCTAAATTCGATTAACATAAAGCATACAAAACATGAAAGAGAACAAGAACAACGTAATGAAATAAACACATGAACAATCTCATCTTTCCGGTAACGGTGATATCCTCAATTCCAATCTAAGATAATCTTGCATCGAATTAATTAAATTGTGGTTCTCTCGTAAACCTAGATATTTAACCTCACGAACTTCCGTTACGTATAGATTAAAGATCTAATCTTTCTATGGTGATCTAAACTACACCGACTTCCGTCATACGGTAGCATCAAATCATACAATCATCTTTCGATATAAAATTGCACGATACAAATAAACATAGAAAACGAAACAATTATAATTAAAACTTACAAAATCATCCATGAACTGAAATTAAAGTGTCATAGAAATGTGTCTCCATGGTCGCTCCATGGATGAAAGCTCCAAGCCTTTATCATAATTCGAACAAGAAAAGAAAACGAAACAAAAATAAAACCTAATCTAACCCCGATCACCCGAGCACAAGGCTCGGGTGACCGCCTTGGAAGCCTCGTAAAATAAGGTGTTCTTGCGTCAGCCGTGTGTAAAATTCGATATGGTATGATATTAGGGTTGAAAAGTCGCTGCTATTTATAGAAAATCGAGGTCATTGCTACAAGATACGGTGCCGGACGCCCGTCCGTGCTCCTTCCGGGCGCTAGTTTGGAAGCGATCTGAAGACTCAGATCAATTTTGGCTCGACGCCGGTCCACCGTGCATGGACTCAAACTTAAAATTCATATCTTGAGTTGTAGACTTCCAAAAATTATGATCCGAATGTCATAAAAAAGCTCTCGGAAAACTCTACAACTTTCATTAAGGACTCTTCTTCAGAAAACGCCTTTTTGATTAGCCCGTCGTATTACGAGTATATTTCGGGATTTTCCACTCGAATTCATCTCTTTAAAATCATCCTTTCCATCAACAATGTGTATCTACAATGTAGGAAAAAACATACCAAAGCGTAACACAATCCTAAAATAATATAAAATCATGATTTAAACACATAAATCGCTACGTTTTGTAATTTAACTATTAAAAACATCATTTACTCAATTAATCGATTATAAGCTCGATTTCTATGAAAATCCTAAGAATATGGGGAATATTGACATAAAATATATCCTTATAAAACGTATAAAATCACCCTTAACATTCACTAAACAATTAATTCACATATCGTTTTAATTAAATTCTAATAAGAACTAAACTAATGTTATTAGGATTCGACGTCCGAGAATATCTATGCTATATTTGGAGGCACGTCGGGGACCATGGACTAATAATCAGCGGCTCCGATAAATCAAATAAATAATTATCTTACGAAACGTAATAATTATATTCGATAAATCAATCACATGAATATGCCACCATAATCCCGTGATCGCACTCCTCCGATTATGAGATTATATTTATCTCCTCACGAGAATGATAATAAGCGTCCCATTGATATAATCATTACATATGGATTAATCCTCCATGAGATTCTCATTCTAAATCGGGAAGTTACCGTTAACCCTTTTCGTAACCTCTTATCATTATTTATCATTAACCTCCTAGTGATCAATTAATTCATACAACTCACTGTAGCCAATCGATTGTAATATGAACTCACGCGATCGATCGCCTTCAGGATTAACAAATAAGTGAATCGTCTTATCTACTTCCATAAATGGAAGGAATGGATTCCGTATCTGTGATAACACGTACTACTCACTCAATCCAAAGACAATGCCAAGATGGGGTAATTCGGACCACGCACTCGGTGTAATCCTTAACCGTCCAAGTCAAACCTCATACGATTCAAGCGGCTTGATCGTGATCACCTCGAGATTAAGATATATCCATAAATATGATCATCGATTGATTCGATAAGACTTCTCGATTACGGAATTATATCGTAAACTCCAATCAAATCGGTCCAAATTTCATATGATATATCTATCATATATAAATGCCCCACTAGGTTCTCTTAACCGAAAGTCCGATCCGGATACGACAATCACACCTATTGTGTTCTGGGCCCATTAATAGCACGTTAAAGGAGAGACCCGATACTCTCGATTAACTTCACTACGGGCTAATTGTATTTTAAGTACATTTTCACTAACTTAATCCTCCCGTGTATATCCCATACACTGAGTTAAGTGATTACATAAACGATATACTTTAGGGTTTTCTGTAATGTAAATACTATTGTCACATCGGTGAATATGAGAATAATAAATATGAATAATAATATCATTTCATTCATTAAATAAAACAATTACAAAATTGTCTTTCTATCATCACACTAACAAATGTGTCATACGTAAAACCGAACTATGTCGTAAAAGAAACGTCTTTATGGCATCACACCAAACCAAGGACGGACCCAGCCTTATAGGGGTGGGGTGCATGAACCCCATCTCAATTTCCTGACGAAATTACTATTATACCCTTTAGTAATATTAAAGTTGTGTATGTATATTATTTGATAATATCTGTTGTGTAAAAATCCATTTAAATTTCAATTGGTTAGAAGTTTCATTCGTATCCTGCAGCCACGAGTTCGAATCTTGGCTTTTGTAGCTTTTTTCACACTTTTTTTTTTTTTTAATTACCACCTGGAAAATTTTCCCTGAGTCATGCCATCGCACCAAACACGTCGTGGACGGCACTCTTGCATGGTGACGATCAATCAATTTATAAAAAGTTGACGGTTTTTACTATGGTGTCACAAATAAAAGCTCGATATTGTCATTAAGGACGTCCATAATATTATCCAGTTTATAAAAAGTTGACGGATTTTACTATGGTGTCACAAATAAAAGCTCGATAGATATTGCCATTAAGGACGCCCATAAGATTACCTTTCAATTAGCAGGGGCATTCAACACCTTAGATCATATTTGTCAACCATCTTATTAGGTTGTAATGATTTGAACTTAATTAACATATACCCTATTTTTTTATTATCCACGTTTGAAGTCAATAGATGTTGAATGGCTCATGAATTTTCGTTGGGAAGGTAAATGAAAGGTTTAAAGTTACTACAGTATTTTGTTTCCATTAATAATTATTAGCACCTATGTATACGCGCGCATTTTTTCTACTTCTATTAGGGTTTTTATAGCAGAAACCTTAAACGGTGTCATGTTTCTAAAACAAAAATAAAAAATGAATTTTTTCTCAAATACTTCCACAACAGAAGCCTCTTTCTATCTCTATTTTAGGGTTAATGAACAGTGTATCCCTATTTGTGAAGCACTATCCCTATTTTAAAGCACTATATCTATTTTAATGGTATACACGGCATAAAGATAGGATAAAGATGTTGTTATAGAGTGTTTTGAATTGAGATGATGTAAAATAGGGATATGTATTATTTTATATTATTTTAGGGATAAAAATAAGGCTTCTGGTGCGAATGCCCTTATGATGTTAATTTGAAATATTTTGTTTTTTTTAGGGATAAGGGTCCTAAAGTACACAATATGAAAGATGTCACTATAAGAAAAAGAAATTGTCAAAAAATACATTTCACTAGTGAAGGTGAAAGTGAATTTTGAAAGTGAATTACAGTAAAACCTCTATAAATTAATATAGTTGGTACCGGAAGATTTTATTAATTTAGAGAGGTATTAATTTATAGAGAGTTTTTGATATCAAACAAAATTAAATTTTAATTATATAAATTTAAATAGAATGAACTGTACTAATTTATGTATTATACTTAATTGAATGTATATTAGTTATAAATTCAATGTACTGTACATACAAGATTCAGTGTATATACATTAATTTGATTCATTGTATTTTTACAACAAAAATATTCAGTGTATAATAGTGATAGCATGTACTACCGTGTATATAAAAAAGATATAAAAAAAAAAAAAAAAAAACAACAATGGCTTCTCATCTAAAAGGTGTCGCAAAAGCAACAATGACTGATGAAATAAGAAAATCATTATGTGAGTACAAAAGACATAATTCTTCATGCACTCAGAAAGATCTCCAATTGTGGCACGAGGATAAAGAAGCACTCAACGCATCAAAGACACTTAACAACTTTTTGATGCAGCTCGAAAGCACCACACCCGCGAACTTTTGGATGCAATAAGGAAGATTAGAGATGAGTTTCAAGCAGATTTAAACTTTAAGAAAAAAACAGACAACAATAGAATCATATTTTACAAAATTGTAAATATATATTTTTTTGTGATTATGGAGAATTATTAATTTATGATATTTTTGTGATCAGTATCTATATCTGATTTTCTAAAAATTATTATCTTATTATCTTATCGAAATTGGTCATTTTTTGAACTCCATTGAAGTCGGAATTTTAGAAAAAATATTATTTTAGAGAGGTTATTAATTTAAAGAGTATTAATTTATAGAAGTTTTACTGTACGTTGATTATCAGCATAAACAACATAATTCACTTTCAAATTCACTATCATTTTCATTTTCACTAGTGAAATGTCCTTTTTGACAAAAATCTTTTCTTAAAATCCTAAAATACTAACATTTTTTAAATTCGTCCTATGTGATAATTAACTAATTTTTTTATTCTCGGCATCTTATTAGCTCCCATGTGTACGCGCATGTATTTTTTTTTTTTTTTTTTTTTTTTAGAGGAATCTTTTTTTATTACTATGATGTCCTTTTCTTTTTCTTTTTATTTTTCTTTTTTCTTTTTTCTTTTTCCTTTTTTCTTTTTTCTTTTTCTTATTTTTAAGCGTAGTGGTCATTAATCGGTGCACTATGATGACAAACATGTCATTTTTTTTCGAAGGTGGTGTTTGATTGTGTCCAGGCAGAATAGACGACCGGTTTCGGGCTGGTTCGGGCCCACTAGCAGAGCCTCCGCTCGGATCTAAAATAGAACCTAATCGCCGCTAATTTCTAAATGGCTCACGGCTTTATGAATCCCATTGTTTTGGCGGTTCACGGACCGAAGTCCGGGTCTCAGCGATTCCCTGGTCAGACGATTTAGATCACTGCCCGATTCGGCTCTGATCACATCGCCATTTAATTACTGCCCAAAATTTCAATTTTTTTTTACAAAATTTGTAGAACTTACGTTAAAATTAATAATAAATTCTAATTGGTTATGAAACTATATATAATATTTAATTTCATAACTATATTAAAAAAAAAACAAGGCTTGTATAATATTTAATTTCATATCTATATATAATATTTAATTTCATAACTTATATTCTAGATAATTGTAAGTAATTAAAGAATAATGCGTAGTTTTCTAATTGTTTATTTGTTATGATTGATTTGTAAGTAAATTAAACTTATATTTCACTAGTATGTTGTGTATTGAATAAGTGTTACAAAAAAAAAAAATTAATGGTTGCTAAACACTTGCATGTGCTCTTTCTTGTCACAATAATTTAAATAGTAGTAGTATTTGATTAGTCAAAGTGTCACAATATGTAATATCCCGATTTTCGAAAAAGGGCATCTTAGTCTTTTAACGAAAATCAGGATATTGTATTTATTTTAATTAATGGAATTAAAGAAAAGGAAGGAAATTAAAGGAGTTATTATATTTAAGGATTTAATTAATTAATTGGGATTATAAAATGAAAACTAATCCTAAACTAACCTAATTGAGTTCTACGTGAAATTATCTGAAGAGTGGCGCAAGTTGTGAAAGAAAAAGAAGAGAAGAGGCTTTCGAATTTCGAGGCTAATCTATTGCTCTTTTCAACAGACGTATTAAGAGGAAAATACTCTACGGAAGGAGATGATCGTTTTGATACCAACAATCCCTAAATTCGTTAACGTAAGTTTTTCCGTCATCGTTCTTGGTGATTAGGGTTTAATCACCATTGTTAAGGTTGAGTTTTTCTGAGTTAATTTTCGTAGTGATCAGTTTTGGTTCGAAACGTTGTAGGTTCGGAGTTCTAAAGTTTAACCTTTTCAAGGTTTTTGCAGCGTGGATCGTAGTAGCTCGCAATTTAAGGTAACGTGGTGTTCTTATCGTATGATTAAGGTGTTGTAAAGTTATAGAGCAACTTGTATGTTTATTTTCGTCGTTTATGATCTGTTTAAGTTGGAGTTTGGGTTGGATTTGGGTTACAAATCGTGTTTTGAAGATTGCAGATTTCTGGGAAAAACCCAGGCAAACGAGCGTTTGCACAAGGGCAAACGGGCGTTTGGGATCGTTGCAACTCAAACGAGCGTTTGGGGCTCATAGACGGGCGTTTGAGTGTTTGACATTTGATACAGGATGTGGCCATTTTTCACAAACGGGCGTTTGAGGAGTAGTAGACGTTCGTTCAAGGCAAACGTGCGTTTACAGGGTGTCGAACGTGCGTTTGACCTGTTTATTCCATTTTTACTGTTTTGTCGTGTCAGCTTGGTTTCAGGCTTCATAATCATGTCCTTACTGCTTAACCTTATGTGACAAAGCTGATGACAGAAAAATTCACAGTTATTTTTATAACTTTTTACCCCACTTCTGATATCATTTTGAGCACTTTTGTATCATTTCGAGTCATTAATTCCTAAGTTTCATCTAAATGTATAAATAGTAGTTATCATGTAAAATATCGTGTTTTTACTAGGTTTTGTACCGGTTTAGTAACCGGAGCGTCGTGTCAGATTTACGCTTGGTATTTTGGTGGTTTATTGCAGAATTATAGATTGACCAAGATCCCGAGTGACGACACGTTTTGAGCCCTAAAAGGTGGATTTTGAGGGATAGAAGAAGATGCCACAAGCTAACGAGTTCAAACGGATCATTTTTCCTACATGCTTATACCGTAACCTGTTTTTGATGGACATTTGACCCAACTTAGAGGCATTTTCTGGGGAATACTTCTTCATGAACATTTTAGATCTTCAAATGAGCTTTCCAACGCATTTTGAATCATGTCAATCGAAGGTCTACAACTCAAGTTATGGTCGTTTTACCGAACAGCTGAAATCCCGGTTCGAACCGGTGTAGGAAGAAATCAGATTTTTTTGCTCAAAATCAGATATTTTGGCCAAAATGGTGCATGTGGCATGCAATGATGATTTCCTAACAAACTCATCATTACACCCACCATCTTCTAAGAAACTTGCTAGCATATCCATCGCCATATACTCTTATATATATATATATATATATATATATATATATATATATATATATATATCCATCCGTTTCCATCACAATCCTTGCCCCTTTCTTCTCCCTTCCCTCTTCATCTTCTCCTTCTATTTTTCATGTTTTGGGGCCTATATATATCTATATAGATATATATATTTGTAATTGTAATTTTTCGAATAGTTATCGTTATAATATCGTTTCCGTTCTTCGTTCTTTCTTCCGTTTCTTTCCGTTTTCATCATATATATATAGGAAAAATTAGTTTATAGTCCATTTTTTCCCCTTAATTAAGTGCTAATCCAGCATCAATTTTTTAGTTGCATTAAGGACAAATAAATTCCACCGGACGAATATGCCCTTATTTGAGCGTGTTAATCCTTCATTCTTCTCCCTCTTCTCGCTTTGATCGGACAATCATTTTCATCGCCTTTTACATCAAAATGATTCGATGAAACGTCGTTGAAATCCTCTCGCTTTACTTTCTTGTAGCTTGGGGATAGGCGATTCGAATGAATCCAGAGATTCTTGCGGCTGATTTTCATAGATTGAATGGTTTTGCCATGTTGTTGAATTTCCACTCATGAAGAAAAGCGAGATACGGCGCCTGCTTGATCGAGTCGTCTGCCTGGTGATGATCGTTCGTTCTCATTTCCCGAGAAATCGATTTGAGATGATTCGGAACTTTGGATGGAATTCACAACAGGAGGAGAATTTGTAAGATTGGAGTCTTGAGATATTGAAGATGAACTCATTTGACTATCGGAGAATATGCTTGTATCAGAAATTTCTGAACATTGATTTTCTCTAACAGAGCTTCGCATTGGTTTTATGAATAGGGGTTTTAAGTATTTCAACCTAACTAATACTTTGTTGTGGAATTAATGGGATCTCAAAGTTGATATATGGGTTGATTGTTTCCATAATATTTTCTTCATAATTTTTTTTCCCTTTATAAATGATTTTTTACTTTGAATTCTTTGGCCACCTTTTGGAATTTTATACTTCATTGTTGGCATATCTTCGAAGATTCATTTTTTACATTTGAGTTATGGTTACCTGGGCTTTTGTGTTCCAGACAATTTGTGCTGCTTGGATGCTTGGTTCATCTGATTTCATATCAGCATAATTTTTGTATTGGAATAAAGCCTTACCTTTCAATTTATTTTCTAGACCTTGCAATTACGACTCCATGATCCCTTAAACCCGATTGGCTGAGTGTGAATTTTTCTCATGAATCCTTGATTGTTGGAGTAGAAATGTGTTATAATTGTGGATTATGTTCCTTCCTTTTTGGGCGTATTGTATGTACATTAAATCTGAATTGTATCTCTGCTTGCGTGCTCTATGTTGTGTCTCTACTATATGGGCCCTTTCCTTCCATTGTTGTTTCCCATGTTCTTGGTAGCAAGGGTTCCATTAAGGTAATACTTCATTATCTCGATGCATAAATGATGTCATTATTGGTTTTATGTTGTGTATTGTGGGCATTTGATGGAATCGATTTTCTTCCATTTTTGGGTTTGGTGTACTGTTTATGAGGGTCCTTTAATATACTTTCCTAAAAGGATTTAGAAGTGCAAACCTCTTAAGCAGCTTCTATGAACATGAAATTCACCTCCTTGATTGTTGGAGTAGAAATGTGTTATAATTGTGGATTATGTTCCTTCCTTTGTTTATATCACCGGTGTTCATCCTTTGGGGACATAGGCCTTGCAACAAAAACCGAATGGAGAGTCCTTTTGAGCCTGATCATCGATCATCGACATCTGCGACATCGAACGTCATCGAGCATCGAGCATCACGACATCGATCTCGATATCAGTGTGCCTTAATGCAATAGATAGGCCTAGTTCAAAGGCTTACTATGTGCCTTGGCGTGTTGAAGTTTTTGATCTACATTGTATCATCATGTAATAGATAGGCCTAGTTCATAGGCTTACCGAACTTGTAATTCAGCACCTTGTGAATTCCGGGCATGATAATTTAGTTCTTTGAACTAGAATATCCTTATAATTTGGCTGATAGTTCAGATCGTTTTGATTTGTATTGATCTTCTATGTATTACCTTTTAGTCCGATGTACTGTATTGTACTAAACTATAGTCCGTTGTACTTGATCTTCTATGTATTACCTTTTAGTCTAATGTACTTTTTAGGCTTAATTCAAGTGATTAACTCATCGAACTTTGCATGTTATAAACACCACACCTTAATCAAGTTATCTCATTAATGATTCTATCTCTTACAATTGTATCATATAACAAACCAATATAACACGGTGTGTTAGTGTATCCGATTTTGCATTTGGAGAATGATCTTTATCTCTCGGATAAAGACCTTACAAAGAAATTCGGTGATTAAATAGCTTTGATGATGGTAAATAGAGACTAAACAAGCGTAAATCTGTTTTTTCTTTATTTTTCATGTTGTTAAGCGATGTACATATTGTACTAAATCTATAGTTTGTTGCACTTGCTATTAATCTGGCCGAGTTTGTTAACAATGCGGTGGAATGTTCTCCTGCATATTCTTGTATAATCGATCATCGACATCGATCATCGATACTCATCGATCACGACATCGACATCGATACTACGACATCGACATCGATATCGTGTTAATGTAAATCTCGCGATTAAATTCGGCTTTCAAATACTACGTCGAAAAGGTATCAAACGCGGTCTCAAAATGAAGATAAAAAAAAATATGAACTTTGTTGAAACAATTTTGATGATCGGTGTTCTAAATCAAAAGTTACGGTCGTTTATAAGAAAAAGCGCTCCGGTTAATACAAATATTTTTTCGTCTTTCAAAATATACGTCGGTTGGGTATCGTATTTGGGCTCAAATTGAAGAGCAAAAAAAACATGAATTTTGGTGAAAAAATTTCGATGATCGGAGTCGTAAATCAAAAGTTACGGTTGTTTGAAAAAAAAAAAAGGAAAACAAACAAACAAACCTGAAGCAGCGGAAGATTTAATACATATGCGCGCGTCCCTTTAATAAAAGGGGTAATTTTGTCCGTCTGAAATTGTTTGTCCTTTTTGCAACTAAAAAAATGAGTGTGTCCTATTTATTTATTTTGTGTCAAAAAAAGGACTTTTGGCTCTTTATCTCATATATATATATATATATATATATATATATATATATATATATATATATATATATATATATATAGTATATTTACTTTTGTTCTTTCTCGTTTTGTTTCTTTCATTCTTTTCATATATATATATCTATATCTATATATACATATATCTATATATATATATCTATACGTATATCTATATATCTATATTAGTATCTATATTTATGTATCTATATATATATCTATAGATCTATATACTTATATATTATATATATATATATATATATATATATATATATATATATATATATATATATATATATATATATATATATATATATATTTATATTTTGTTGTTATCTCCGTTATTATGAGTAGCTAAATCTTTTTATAGCCGAATTATGTGAAAACGGGTGAAACACCCTAAGAAAGATGAGATGGGAGTTGTGTAGTGCTTAATTAAAAGTTCGTATGACAAACTCATGTTCTGATTGGAATCACTAAAACATAGCTCTGATTGTTAGATTGACAACCTAAGTGACACGTTAGAACTATGTTTAAGTGAGGTTT
The DNA here is from genome assembly GCA_026214975.1 of Gentiana macrophylla. Taxonomy (NCBI): domain Eukaryota; kingdom Viridiplantae; phylum Streptophyta; class Magnoliopsida; order Gentianales; family Gentianaceae; genus Gentiana; species Gentiana macrophylla. The sequence continues at coordinate 99,577,874 of CM047808.1, read as the reverse complement.
TCATCAGCTATTTATTCTGGTCAACCATGTTAGGCGAGTTAGCTTTCTAAAGGGAGAGTTAATAAACCTAGTATGGGGGTTAAGCGATAGTTGTTCAGACCTTAACGCAAGAATAAAGAGTTGACACCCATGAATGTCATATAAACTGAATCAGTTAATACACACTCCTTGTCAAGTTTTTCCTGTGGGGTGATAACCTGTTGGATCATAGTTTGGCTATGCTTTTTAATCGCCTAGATAAATTCGTTAGAATAATCTTTATTTTCTGCATTAGCTATAATAAACAACCAACAACTTTGATCGCCTAGACTAAGACACACATTCGCTTTGGTACTCACAACCACATTTCTCTTGGGATCGACCTCGTACTCCTGTAGCTATCCTAACAATCGACCCGATACTCTGCTGGTTAGAGAGTTAGTTTACCCACAGTTGCAAGCCTTTATAAATTGTATTTTTGAGTGGGTAGATTTTAGCTCATCAAAAAATTGGCGCCGTTGCCGGGGAAATGTGTGATATTGTTGTGATATCTTGTAAATGAACCTAAGGCTTGGGCCTAGGTTTTTATTTTCTTCGTTTAATTTAGATTTCGTGTGTGTGTGTGTAAAAAAAAATTTAAAAAAAACGAAAAATAAAAGAAAAATTTTATTGTTTTCTTGTTGTTTTATGAAGATCTTGCAGATTGAGCTTAAATGGATGGATTTTTCAATCAATACTACTCACCTGAACAACAATACTCCTACCTACCTCAGGCATCTGCACAATGTTATCAACAACAGTTCGTGCCTCAACCTCAGATCAACAAAGAGAATAACCAAGGTTCATGGGATTATCGGTGCCTAAATGCGTACCAGGATCGAATTATGGTTATTCGAGTTATGAGCCACAATATAATGAGGGTTCTTTGAACCCTAGTGCTTATCGAGATTACGGTGTTCATACTCAATGCGTTGATAGCTTTACAGTTTCGATTCACCACCGATCGATTATGCGGAATGGCAAGAGGATCGCTACTCACCTCGATGAATCAAAGTCGGATGATCGATTTTCCCCATGCCACGAAGACTTCACCGACAGTCAAATGGAGCAACTAGAGCGATTGGACCGAGATCTTGCAAGAGCGATCACTTTGGACATGCAAGAGTTCAAGATAAGTCTTGACTCGCCATAAGAAATCTTCAAGAGAGGGTGGTGCAGTTGATTGAAATAATGGAGTTCGAGCAGGCAAAACAGGCATGTGCAAAAGAGGTGGTTAAGGATGATGAAAATGTTATCATTGAAGAAGTTCAGGGTGAGATTGAGGTTGATAATTCAGTTTGCGAAGAAAAAACGCAAGATTTGGAGATGGAAGATTTAGAGAAGCATATGGGATCGCCCATTTCTCTATCACTCCCAATTGGTGATTTCCATGAGGAGTGTACGGGGAAACCTGATGAGATTGATCAGCCATCTTTGGTAGAGCCACTGGGAGAGTTGGTAATATTTGATATGAAGGTTCCAGATTACTACATTCGTCCACTCTGTGAGGATAAATTTTCTATGGTCCAGTTTGTGTACTCCCCGATGGATGAACTATATGGAATAGCGAAGAAGATGGCTCGACAGGCTGATAAAAGAAGATTTTCCGGCTGGGAGGAGATGGCATCGAGAATCAAAAGAGGTACGTATCTAGATAATTTAATTTCGATGGTTCTCGCATTGATCACTTTTCTTAAGCTATTGATCTTCTTGAGTTCGGATTTTGGTTGATGACTTGTAAATATTACTTTGGTCGAGCAAACGACGTTAAACAAAAGCGCTACCGGGAGGCAGCCCGTTAAATAATAATTTGGATAAGACTAGTCTTAATGGAATGTAGAATCTGAATACAAAGCATAACCAAGTCCCAGGATGAATATTTGGATGTCATTAAAGGGAAACGATTAGGTGGTTATCTGAAAATCCCAAGGAGTACAAAGAAAACATTCAAATACATCATTTCTTGGACTTAGGTTGTTGGACTATTTTGATGTAACCCTGAGGATCTGGGTATAAAAGACTCACATTCACTACTTTGCACACATTTCATTTTATGATCTAGTCTGTTTTCAAATTTCTCGTTGTAGTTGTAGTATAGTGGTGAGTATTCCCGCCTTAATAAAAGCGTGTGTAATAAAAATGAATCTAGGAATAGCTGACTTGACTATGATATATGCTCATGTGATACTCTCTATAATACGTATATGCTTAGATGTTCTGTGCTTTACCCGTGTGGGTTATTTTTCCATCTAAAGATGTTATGCGATGTGCTATATATTGCCTATCGAATTTTCTGACGTGACAGGGCTATTTTCTTATTCCCATATCCCTATTGCATACTTTGGCACGAGGACCATGTCTCGTGTTGGCTTTGTTTTGGTTGTTTTGGTACAGGGATTCGGGACGTGCTTTCTCATGGCTGTTACGGGATTCGATAGCACCTTTCTGCTAGGTCTATAAGTTAAGTCTTTCTCTCTATCTCTGGGGATAATGCAAAATCGTAAGTGGGGGGTAGAGACGTGGTTGGTTTAGCAATGGCAGTAAGTGTTTAAACCCTTAGTTTTTGATTCTTTTTTCGAACATTATTTAGTTGATTAAAATAATCTGTATAAGGTATATATTTCATGGATTTGAAGATGTAATGATCAATTTGATATGTCTAACCAATTTGAACCGTAAGTGCATTGTAACCCTAAATTTATTTGTATAACATGAACTCCTTATGAACGTATAATCTCAATCTTTTGTTAACATGCAACTTTTGTATGATATCATGTAAGCATACTTTTATAGCAACTAGAACTTAGGCTTGATATCCTTTCGAGGCGAAATAGAAAGATGTTTGGAATCGAAGTTAGGGATTACGGTCATGGCGTCTCTTTGACCCTACCATAGCCAAATAAGGCTTAACCTGAACATTTGACCTTCGTAGCCCCTCTCAACCTTGATAGAATGGTCTGACCACCATTCGCTTTATAGCCGTTTTGTTACTTAGTCAGAAACCTACCCTTGAGCCTTAATTATGGTCACATTTCCTTCATTTTAACCCTACTAGTGGACTTAGTCTTTTGTTGAACCACATTTGCTAAAACGAGTGTGGGGTGGGGAAATGATGTTTCTAGTTGGGTTGTTGTTTCTCGGTTTTGAGCTATAAGGAGAGGAGGAGCTCGTTTGGGCCTGGTATTCGGTTTTGGGCCAAAAAGAAAAAAAAAAGACAAAAAGAAAAAGGAAAAAAAAAAGAAAAAAGAAAAAAGAGAAAAAAAAAGTTCAAAATAATTTGAGAAGTTCCCAATTAATAAAAGTTTGGATGTATATAGAAATAAAGGGTTGAAATCAAAGAGATGAATTCAAAAGTTATTTTTATGATGTTAGAGTTGGGATAGTTAGATAGGTGCTAATGTATTCGATCTCACCTCATGACGCTTGAAACATAGTCGATTTTGGCAATGAGTTCGAGTATGTTAGTATCCTATGGTTCCCAAAGTGTTAAAAGTGATCAAAAAGGAGTTTGGATGGTTTGTATGGTAAAGATGAGGTGGTAACTGAAGTTGATTAGGTTCACTCGTACTTCTTTTTCTCTAGTTTCCAAAATATCCTTTTCGATTAACCGAAATTACCCTGGCCTAACGTTATAACCGTTCAAGTCCTACCTGATCTAACTTCTTGAATCCGAACGTCTCGATTAGTGGAGATTGGTATCATTCTTAAGCCTATAGTTTGCAACTACAGGTCTTGCATGCATGATTTCATGATTAATTGCATGATAATAATTTTGAGAGGTTATTCACACACTCACTCTGTTATACATTTATATTGTGGTTAACGTGTGGTTATGATTCGAATGGTTGCATCATCTGGTTGTCCTTTATATCTTATCTCTTCATTAATTTTTCTCTCATTCATTTTGTTTTATCGCTTGTTTTGTTCGAGGACGACCAAAAGCTAAGTGGGGGGTTGTGATGACAGAAAAATTCACAGTTATTTTTATAACTTTTTACCCCACTTCTGATATCATTTTGAGCACTTTTGTATCATTTCGAGTCATTAATTCCTAAGTTTCATCTAAATGTATAAATAGTAGTTATCATGTAAAATATCGTGTTTTTACTAGGTTTTGTACCGGTTTAGTAACCGGAGCGTCGTGTCAGATTTACGCTTGGTATTTTGGTGATTTATTGCAGAATTATAGATTGACCAAGATCCTGAGTGACGACACGTTTTGAGCCCTAAAAGGTGGATTTTGAGGGATAGAAGAAGATGCCACAAGCTAACGAGTTCAAACGGATCATTTTTCCTACATGCTTATACCGTAACCTGTTTTCGATGGATATTTGACCCAACTTAGAAGCATTTTATGGGGAATACTTATTCATGAACGTTTTAGATCTTCAAATGAGGTTTCCAACGCATTTTGAATCATGTCAATCGGAGGTCTACAACTCAAGTTATGGTCGTTTTACCGAACAGCTGAAATCCAGGTTCGAACCGGTATAGGAAGAAATCAGATTTTTTTTTTGCTCAAAATCAGATATTTTGGCCAAAATGGTGCATGTGGCATGTAATGATGATTTCCTAACAAAATCATCATTACACCCACCATCTTCTAACAAACTTGCTAGCATATCCATCGTCATATACTCTTATAAATAAATATATATATATATATATATATATATATATATATATATCTCCCTATATATACCCATCCATTTCCATCACAATCCTTGCCCCTTTCTTCTCTCTTCCCTCTTCATCTTCTCTCTTCTATTTTTCATGTTTTGGGGCCTATATATATCTATATAGATATATATATATTTGTAGTTGTAATTTTGAATAGTTATCGTTATAATATCGTTTCCGTTCTTCGTTCTTTCTTTCGTTTCTTTCCGTTTTCATCATATATATATATATATATATATATATATATATATATATATATATATATATCTATAATTATATCTATATATATAGTATATTTACTTTTGTTCTTTCTCGTTTTGTTTCTTTCATTCTTGTCATATATATATCTATATCTATATATACATATATCTATATATATATATCTATACGTATATCTATATATCTATATTAGTATCTATATTTATGTATCTATATATATATATATATATATATATCTATAGATCTATATACTTATATACTTATATATATATGTATCTATATATATATTTATATTTAATTGTTATCTCCGTTATTATGAGTAGCTAAATCTTTTTATAGCCGAATTATGTGAAAACGGGTGAAACACCGTAAGAAAGATGAGATGGGAGTTGTGTAGTGCTTAATTAAAAGTTCGTATGACAAACTCATGTTCTGATTGGAATCACTAAAACATAGCTCTGATTGTTAGATTGACAACCTAAGTGACACATTAGAACTATGTTTAAGTGAGGTTTTCATCAGCTATTTATTCTGGTCAACCATGTTAGGCGAGTTAGCTTTCTAAAGGGAGAGTTAATAAACCTAGTATGGGGGTTAAGCGCGAGTTGTTCAGACCTTAACGCAAGAATAAAGAGTTGACACCCATGAATGTCATATAAACTGAATCAGTTAATACACACTCCTTGTCAAGTTTTTCCTGTGGGGTGATAACATGTTGGATCATAGTTTGGCTATGCTTTGTAATCGCCTAGATAAATTCGTTAGAATAATCTTTATTTTCTGCATTAGCTATAATAAACAACCAACAACTTTGATCGCCTAGACTAAGACACACGTTCGCTTTGGTACTCACAACCACATTTCTCTTGGGATCGACCTTATACTCCTGTAGCTATCCTAACAATCGACCCGGTACTCTGCTGGTTAGAGAGTTAGTTTACCCACAGTTGCGAGTCTTTATAAATTGTATTTTTGAGTGGGTAGATTTTAGCTCATCAAAAGCCTTGAATTAGCTTTTGATGCGTTTAGTTCCGGCACCATGTGGATTCCCTAAAAAGATGAAGTGTGGGACCGTCGAAAGCTTTGGATTTGCCTTGTGCTTCGATAAGCTAGGGTTTATCGATGTCTGTGTATGTGCTAGGTTTTGTCAGAGTCTAGTGGTCTTAAGAAGAGGGAGTAGACTAATAGGTGAGCCTTTTATGTGAATTAACTTAGGTGGCTAGTTAAACATCTAATCAAACGTATGTGTTAGATTAATAATATTAAACATCATGCAATGCTTGGTAAGGCATTGTACAGTATCGCGATGTGTTCTCTAACTAGACAAAGTAGACTGTACCCACGCCGGTCAATCGATTGGCTAGATAAAGCGTCTGATGCACTCTGCCGGTCATCACACCATCGGGACTTAGACATTCCCGGGGCTACTAGAGCGTGTCTCTAAGTAGGTTGCACCCAGTTGTCCTAGTACATCTTATTACTGGGCGTAGTGCCTGACAATGACAGATTATGTCACCTTAATAATCCGGGTCCTAATATGAATCTAATGAAGAACACTCAAGAACCCTAATGCCCAAAAGAACGTGGTGGTGGATTTTTGTGTTTGTGGCTGAGTCTAAGACTGTATCTTAGATTGCCTACGTATCCTGTTATATTCCAGGAATCAAGCCTTACGTAGTTCCTGGAATGGGGCATTTATAATGACAATACTTGCCTAAACCCTAAGGTTAAGTCGGCTTATGTTATTGTCATCTATACCCTTATATGGGTTTTAAACCCTTGCCCAAGCTATCGCTATTAATGGGCTTGGACAGCTGGTGCGGACCCTGTCCTCGAGTCGATACTTCCGACCTGCGGTTATCGACTCTAGACTCGTTGTCCTACACTGCTGGCTGTCGTGGACTCTGTCCTTATGGACTAGTCGTCTCACACTTCTCGATAGTCGATCATCATAGCCTGGCTTCCACTAAATGGCCTTAGCCTCGAGCCTAGGCATCGACATGGTAACCTTGGTGTTTTATCCGTGATATTGTTTTATGACCAATCGATAGACGACACGTGGAGGGAGTGAAACCCGGTATCGTCATAAGCCCCCCAGACTTGAGAGAGGCGACTTCCGTTGTCCGAGGTCGAGTCTGTTACCTGAGTCGTCTTCGAGTTGGGTTTTTTATTTGGGCGGGATTTCTCCCGCCACTTGTTAACCCTAACTGCCTATTGCCACGTGGCGCGATATCTGGCATACAAAACGCTTTGAATTCTGTAAATCATAACGTGTAGCTGCCTTGATTCTCGCGATTTGTAGGGGATTATAACTCCCCATTATCCCCTGTCTTTTCAAATCATTTGCGCATCTTTTGCAAGCATAAAAGGAGAGGAGATTGCAGCAGAGTCCATTCGCCACTTTCTTTCCAGAAACTCCAATTTCAAACACCAAGTAAGCTTCTTTCTTTTTCTTAGTGTTCTTCATCTTCTTCTTTAAATTATCCATGTCCCAAAGTAGTAGTGCTACTGAATCGGATAGGGGTGGTGAAACACCAGTTCATAGCCAATCTCTGGCACCTACTGCCTCTGGTCATCTTCTCCGGCACGACTCCGGTGAACCCTCTGCTTCCCCCCCTCCTGTCCCTAACCAGCCTAAAAAACTAGTAACTAGGATGGATGGAAAGGGTGCTAAAGGGTGCCTTAGTGCACTTTCTCCTGAGGACGTCACCAAAATCTGCCGGAAGTATAATATCGTTAATCCTCCGTTCGAAGCTCGACTCCCTTCTGGCATCCATATGTTTGCCGACGAGCCCCCGGAGGGATTCTGCTCTGTCTATGAGAATCAACTCGCGAGTGGGTTAAGGTTTCCGCTTTGCCCGGCTGTTCTCGCTATTCTCGACCACTACGAGATCAGCGTTTCTCAGATCGCCCCGAATGCCGTCAGGATCATAATGGGGTTTATCATCGCTTGTCGAGTGGCTGGGGTCTGTTTCTCGATTCCTCTATTTCGATACTACTATCAGATTTCCGCCACACCAGATAAGCTATGGTATACTTTTCAAAGAAGGACGAACCGACATGAGTTCGTGACAAAGGGGCCTTCTTCTCACGAGGAGTGGAAGCCTCGATTCTTTTTTCTTCGACATGGCCTGGACAACCCTTGCATAGGCCAGTGGAGGTCGAGGGGCTCAAGAAAGGACAAGTGGGGAAGTTCTCCCATTCCTGAGGAGGCTCGAAAGCTGGGCAGACATACTTTCGAGGTGGTCACTCGAGATTTAAGTCTCCTGTACGATCTGGCCCATCTGGAGGAAGCGGGGCCGATCCCCTATGTCGGCCTTCATCTCCAAGACCACGAGAACTGTAGGAAACTTTCTTATTTGTTTACTTCTGCTATTTGTCGAGTTTGGCGACTGGTCATTTGTTGATTAAAACTAACCTTTTCCCTTCGTTTTTGCAGTGGGCAGGTTCACCAAGGTCACCGATCCCACACGTATTCCTGGGTCGGCAATTGTGGCTGCTCCACCTACCGGGGGTCGGGCCATCCCTGAGTTGGCTGTGCCTGAAGTCAGGGTGCCTTCTTCTTCCCGAGAGGGGGTGCCACTGAGCCTGAAATCACCCCTGCTGTAATCGAACCAGTACCGACTAGATCTACTGAGCTACCTCCGTCCAGTAGTAGTTTAACAGTCCGTTTTGGTTCTCTGCATGATGAGGACGAAAAGGTACCAGTCGAGTTGGATCCGGCTGTGGAATTTCATGTCGAGGAGGATGCATCTCGGTCCAAGAAGAGGCCAACTGCTGCTGAGCTGGTGAGGGAGCAACATCGGCAGTCGAAGAGGGCCAAGATTACTAAGGCCGCTCCCGAGCCGGAAATCGATCTGAACTGGGTCGCTGATGATTTCGCGGCTCTGGAAGATAAGGACATGTCTCAGGCGCTCCGAAAGTTAAATCGTCTTGTAAGTCGATTGTATCATTCTTCTTTAAATGTTGGCCCTTCTCGAGGCCTTTGCCTTGTATTTTATAATCTGATATTTTTCTTCCTGTTGCAGAGTAACATTGCCAGTCGAGAGGCTGCCCGGAGACTGGCCAAGACGGGTGAGTCGGCGAATGATCTATGTAAAGAAAATGGCAAGCTGTTGCAGGATCTCGTTGCCAAGAAGGCCGCCATCTCCGCCGTGGATATTCAGTTTGAGACGTTAAAACGTGAGTCGGTTGCCGAGTGCCAAAAGTTGCAAGATAAGCTGGTGACGGCTGAGGCAAAACTGATAACTTCCGAGAAGGAGCTGACTCGACTGCGGGGTGAGAGGCACGACCAAGGTATTGAGCTGCTCAAACTGGCCCAAGATTTCGAGAAGGTGCAAGGGTGGCACAAGGCTTCTCTGGAAGAGATTAAGAAAGCTCGACATGAGAGAGATGCGCTACGAGCTGAATTGGATCAGGCACGCGCGCGGCTCGAGACGGCTACAACCGATGCGATCGCGGAGTACCGGAAGTCGGCCAACCTTGATGCTGATCTGGAGGTGATCATGCGCGCCTCGATGATGGGCGGCTACACTCTGGCCGTGGATCAAGTGAAGGCCGTCATCTCGGGATTCGACGTGTCGGCCCTCGAGACGCCTATATTCTACAATCCGGACTCAGAGGAGCTGTACGATCGGTACATGGAAGAGTTCCAGCAGGGAGAGTCTTTGGCCATCAAGTATGGTCCTTCTGCTTCTGCTCCTACAGCTGATCCGACCGCTGTTGATCCGTCTTCAGCCGTTCCTGAGCCAACTCCTGAAGCCGACCCCTGACCGTTATCTTTTGCTGCATTTTTCATTTGAACTCTGATTTGTAATAACATTTATTTTAACTTTGGCTGGTCTTTTCGACCTAGCCTTGTTTTGTAACAACTTTGTTTTGAATTTTGATTTGATTTTGCTATCTTTTTCTTGTCTATCTTGATGTTTTGTAGCATAGCTTTCGCTTGTCGAGCCCTTGGCTCTGTTCGCTACTCGCTTCTCGAGCTACTCTCTATTTTATCGATGTTGCCCCCCAAGTGTATTATGAACCTTTGGTTCTTATTACACTTGTGAGTTGGGCTCAGATCGACCTGCTTGCCCTAGCCTTTTTGCCTTATAAACTTATTCGACTTCTAGCTGAGCGTTTTAACTCGACTATGTTTACTGTCCCTGACCTTGGCCTTTTTCGCCCTTGGGATCGTTTGGCTCTCTATTGAGACAGGTGGCCCGACTATGCGAACCGTCCTTTGTCTAGGTCTTTTTTGCCCCTTGGGCTCGTTCAACTTTTGACTTGGACAGGTGGCCCGACTATGCGAACCGTCCTTTGTCTAGGTCTTTCTTGCCCCTTGGGCTCGTTCGAATTTCGACTTGGACAGGTGGCCCGACTATGCGAACCGTCTCTATGCCTTTGCAATTGTTGCCCTTTGGGCTAACTTGGCCTTTGGCTTTTACTGAGATGTCCGACCTGCGGATTTCTCTACCCAATGTCGAGGGTTGTGCCTTTAACATTTTGTATCACTTTGGACTTGTAACGTTTTGGCTATAGATCTAATACACACAAAACATCTCGAAGAAACATAAGTTTATTAACATACTTATAAAATTGTCACATGGACTTATTACAAGATTTAAAACTGAAAGGCAAACAAAAGTTTATCGAAGGAAAAGCTTATCTCAAACATAAGACTTTCTCAGATTGTTGGCATGCCAATGTCGAGGAACCGTGGTTCCATCTGCTCGCCCAAGTTGGTAAGACCCTTTGGGGTGAACCTTCAGAATCTGATATGGGCCTTCCCAATTCGGGGCCAACTTCCCACTAGCTTCCTATCGGCTTGCCTCATTCTTTCTCAGAACCAGATCTCCAACCTTGAAGTATCTGTGTCTGACTCTCGAGTTGTAATACTGAGATATCTTCTGTTTGTACCTTGCCATTCTGGCTGAGGCCATCTCTCTTCGCTCCTCTACACTATCCCTTTCTTGTCGGAGTTCGGGGTCATTCGTCTACATATTGTATGCCAGAACTCGAGGAGAGGGAACACCAATCTCGGCGGGTATCACCGCTTCGCATCCATATACGAGAGAGAAAGGAGTTTCTCCTGTTGATGAATTAGGAGCTGTCCTATACGACCACATGATGCTCGGAAGTTGCATTGCCCAATCTCGACCTTCTGCCTCTAGTCGTTTCTTTAATCCGAGCTTGATTTGTCGGTTAGTTTGCTCAACTTGACCGTTTGCTCGTGGATGAGCCACAGAGGTGAATCGCTGGTCGATATGGTATTCGCTGCACCATTCTCTAACTTTTCGATCTTCAAACTGGGTACCGTTATCCGAGATCAGAGCCTTTGGGATGCCGTATCTGCATAGAATGTCGACCCATAAGAACGTTTTGATGGTTGCAGCTCGGATGTTGGGTATAGCCTTAGCTTCGACCTATTTCGTGAAGTAATCTACAGCGACGACCACATATTTGAGGTTTCCCGGGGCTCGAGGCAGAGGTCCAACAATATCGACTCCTCACTGATCGAAAGGCCATGCTAACGAGATGACATTCATGTCTTATGCTTGTATATGAGAAATATTATCATGAATCTGACAAGAGTTGCATTTCTGGACAAGATCATTCGCATCTCGTTGCATCGACGGCCAAAAGTACCCAGCTAGCTTGCATTTTCGAGCTAACATTTTGGCCCCACAGTGATTTCCACAGGCTCCTCTATGAATCTCTTTTAAGAGGTATTTGCCTTCACTTTCGGAAATGCATCTCAACCATGGGCTCACAAAAGATTTCCGATAGAGGATGTCGTCGAAGAACGCATATCGAGCCGATTGGAGTCGAATTTTCCTGGCTTGTATCTTATCAGATGGCAGAATTCCGTCTTTGAGGTAGAGAGTGATCGAGTCCATCCACGTGGCCTGCTGAGTGATCGGCTGGGCCTCCGTCTCGATGTAACTCCTATCGGTCAATAACTCGACTAGAACCTTCTTACTCGACGTGAAGTTCGATGCGAGCTTTGAGAGGGCATCGGCCCTTTTGTTCTGACTTCGAGGAATTTGTTCGAATTGAACTGTCTTGAACTTAGGTATGAGACCCTGGACAACTGCTAAGTAATTCTTCATAGTTTCTTCCTTAGCCTCATACTCCCCTTTCACATGATTTACTACCAATTGCGAATCGCTATACACCAACAAATCCTCGACACCCAGCTTTAGAGCAAGCTTCAGCCCAGTTATCATGGCTTCATACTCGGCCTCATTGTTAGTTGCTTTAAAGTCGAATCGAAGGGCGTATGGGAATTCTTCGCCTCTCGGGCTTACCAGAAGGAGCCCTGCTCCTGCCTCTTCCTTGCTCGATACCCTATCGACTTGGAGAGTCCATTTCTCTTCTAGACTCTGCTTCTCTTGATCGAGTTGGACGGAGATTCCTTCAGCCAGAAAGTCCGCCAAGGCCTGTGCTTTTATCGCAGTTCGAGGAACGAACTCGATGTCGTACTGGGCCATTTCTATTACCCATTTCGCCAACCGACCTGAGGTATCGGGCTTTGCCAAAATCTGCTTAAGTGGTTGGTATGTGACTACCACAATGGGATGAGCTTGAAAATATGGTCTCAACTTTCTCGAGGCGTGAACCAGACTTAACGCTAACTTTTCAGCTGGTGAGTACCGGACCTCGGGGCCATGTAATGCCTTGCTGACAAAGTAGATTGGCACTTGGCCATGCACCCCTTCTCGAACCAGGGCCGCACTCACTGCCTCCTCACACACTGACAAATAAACCAACAACTTTTCCCCTTCTCGAGGGGAAATGAGTGTAGGTAGCTCTGATAAATATGCTTTCAATTCCTCGATGGCTGTCTGACATGCATCATCCCAATGGAAAGGACTGGCCTTGCGAAGTATTTTGAAGAATGGTAACGCACGCTGTGTGGATCTCGATAGGAATCTGTTGAGAGCAGCCATTCGACCGGTGAGCCTTTGCACTTCTTTTATATTTCGAGGTGCGGGCATATTCTTCAACGTGTCAATCTTGTCCGGGTTTGCTCGAATCCCGTCCTTCGAAATCATGTAGCCCAAGAACTTACCCGACCTGACTCCAAAAGTACATTTCTTCGGGTTCAACCTCATCTGCGTCTCCCTCAACACTTCAAAAACCTCTCGAGCATCGACCAAGTACTGACTCATAGACCGACTCTTAATAAGCAGGTCGTCTACGTAAACCTCTATACATCTACCAATTTGTTTTGCAAAGATCTTATTGACTGCCCTCTGGTATGTTGCCCCAGCATTCTTTAATCCGCATGGCATGGTCACATAGCAGAAGGTGCTGAACTCTGTGATAAACGCTGTTTTCTCCGAGTCTCGAGGGTCCATCAGAATTTGATGGTATCCTTTATACGCGTCTAAAAAACCAAAAACTTCAAAGTCGATAGTCGAGTCTACTAACCTGTCAATTTTAGGCAGTGGATATGAGTCTTTCGGGCATGCTTTGTTCAAGTCTGTGAAGTCCACACACATGCGCCAACTGCCACCGGGCTTCTTGACTAATACCGGATTAGCTAGCCACTCGGGATAGAATACCTCCTTCACTATTTGGGCTGCTAGTAACTTGCCGACCTCCAACTCAATAGCTCCAAGTCGATCCGACGCAAAATTTCTCTTCTTCTGCTTGACTGGCTTCTTAGCCTGGTCAATTTCGAGCCTATGAACCGCAATGTCGGTAGACAAACCCGGCATGTCAATGGCTTTCCAGGCAAAGATGTCCCTGAACTCGATTAACAACTCGATCAGTAGCTTTTTTTCCTTTTCTGGGATCCAAATCCCGACTTGCACACATTGTTCGTCCTCTCCCTCCCAGAGTCGGACGTTTTCAACTGCATCACTAGAAACCCAATTCTTCTCCTCCTCTTCCTCTGGAATCAGTTCCTCGACTAAGACTTGTTGAACCGCCATTTTCCCGTTCATGACGACAGAGTTACAACTCCGAGCGACTTCAACATCTCCTTTCACTTCGTGGGAACCGTTCCTAGTTGGAAACTTCATGCTATTATGAAACGTTGAGATAATAGCCCGCAAGTCGAAGAGTGCAGGTCGCCCTAGGATAACGTTATACGCGGATGGAGCTTTGACCACCACATAACCCAACTCGAGAGTCCTTCCTTTCTCTCCATCTCCTACTGTCGTGAGTAGCTTTATCGATCCCATGGGATGGACTGCTTGCCCAGTGAATCCAAACAGAGGGGACGCTATAGGAGCTAAGTCTTTCTCTTTCAACTTCATCGCTTGAAACGCCGAGTAGTAGATAATATTTACTGCACTCCCGTTATCGATACAGACTCTCGATACCCGGGCTCGGCTGATCACGGCTTCGATAACTAAACCTTCGCTATGACTCCTCGACTTTGGGATATCATCACGAGGGCCGTATCCGACTTCCGTCGTGAATCTGAGTTGCTTGCACTCTCTTGAGCTACTAGCTGGCTCTTCGCTGATCTGGTCCTTGTCACTCTCGCCAGGACCGAAGATCATATTAACATAGTTAACTGGTCGATTATCCTCGTATCTATCTCGACCAAAGTTGTCTCTGTTGTTCCCGTCCCGACCTGGAGATCGATTCCTCTGAGGTGATCGATCTCTTCGTCTTTGGGCGTCTCGGCCTCGATTCCTATCTTGATCAGAGTTCTTTCTCTTATAATCTCCACGTCCCTGGGCCCATCATACCGAGATCTGTCAATGACTTCGTCGAGCTTCCCTTCCTGAATGAAAGAATCGATATCATTCTTCAGGTCGATACAATCCTCTGTCGTATGACCTGTATCTTCATGAAAGTCACAGTATTTGCTTGCATTCCTGTTTTCTCGAGGTTTCTTCAACGGTGGCGGTTTCCTTGCCAAGTTCTTTGAGAGCATGATCGATAACACCTCGGCTCGAGATCGATTGAGTGGAATAAAATCTTTATCACGCGTGGGTCCCTTCTTGCCCCCACGGTCTGAGACAGGTGTTTCGATACGATCCCATACAGACGGTTTGTTGTCGATGTCTTCTCTTGGATTGGTTCCGGTTCGGACCTCGATTGTCCTTTTTGGAATCCATCCAGTCAGATTGGGTGTGCCTTCGCACTGCCTCTTCCCCTTGATAGAATCGATGCACCACGTTAACACATTCGTCCATCGTGTGGGGGACATCTCTGCTCAACTTCACGTATAACTTTATATTACGCAGCCCCCCAACGAATGACGTAACCAGAAGTCGGTCATCTGCATCCCTGACCTGCATGGCCTCGAGATTAAACCTATTCAAATACTCCATTACTATTTCGTCCATTTGCTGCCTCACGAGGTGCGTGGCACTTAAATGAAACTTCTTGTTCACTATGAACGCGTCTCGAAACTTGCGAGCGAGCATGGCAAAACTGGAGATCGACCCTGGCCGTAGCTTCGTAAACCATTCTCTTGCCCGACCTACGAGTAAAGTCTCAAATGCTCGACATCGCATTGCATCAGGCGCTCTATCGAGCCTCATCTGAGATAGATACCTATGGAGATGGTCCTCTGGGTCGGTGGTACCATCGTACAGCTCTATCTTCGGTATCTTAAACCCCTTGGGTTTAGGAAAGCTTTCGATCTCCTTAGTGAAGGGAGACTCTAACCATAATAAAACCTGGTTCTTTCCTAGAATAACATTCAACTCCTCCCTGACGCTATCATCATCTATTTTCTGGTGTTTTTGATGGATCTCGTGCCTCTTCCTCTCCACTGAGCTAGAGGACGCACTGACTTCGTCTCCAGGAGCCTGTTTGGGTTTGTTTACCGCATCTTTCCGACCGTCCTCCGCCGTGGCATCTTTCTGGACGGCGGCCGCTTGTCTTTGTGCTGTGACCGCCTCTGCAATGATTCTAGACATTACCTCCAGGTTCGCCCCTGCTAATTTATCTACAAGCGCTCGATATTCTGGAGCAAGTCCTTGCTTTTCCTGCTGGGGATTTTCCTGGGTAGGATCCAAGACTGGATCTTTCCCTCCCTGCTTTTGCTGAGGATCTTGCTGGACAAGATCCAAGACTGGATTTTTCTCCCCTTGCATATCGGGATCATACGGCTCGTTGATCTGGGATGCTTGATCGGCAGCTTTAGATGCAGTCTTTTTTGGAGGCATTGCGTTCTTGGCGTATTCAATCAATAGAAGCCCTCCTTCTAGCGCCAATGACGATGACAGATTATGTCACCTTAATAATCTGGGTCCTAATATGAATCTAATGAAGAACACTCAAGAACCCTAATGCCCAAAATAACGTGGTGGTGGATTTTTGTGTTTGTGGCTGAGTCTAAGACTGTATCTTAGATTGCCTACGTATCCTGTTATATTCCAAGAATCAAGCCTTACGTAGTTCCTGGAATGGGGCATTTATAATGACAATACTTGCCTAAACCCTAAGGTTAAGTCGGCTTATGTTATTGTCATCTATACCCTTATATGGGCTTTAAACCCTTGCCCAAGCTACCGCTATTAATGGGCTTGGACAGCTGGTGCGAACCCTGTCCTCGAGTCGATACTTCCGACCTGCGGTGATCGACTCTAGACTCGTTGTCCTACACTGCTGGCTGTCGTGGACTCTGTCCTTATGGACTAGTCGTCTCACACTTCTCGATAGTCGATCATCGTAGCCTGGCTTCCACTAAATGACCTTAGCCTCGAGCCTGGGCATCGACATGATAACCTTGGTGTTTTATCCGTGATATTGTTTATGACCAATCGATAGACGACACGTGGAGGGAGTGAAACCCGGTATCGTCAGTGCCCTTGTTATTCATGATATAACAAACTTGAGTTAAGCTAGATACTTTTGGAACCTCATGTTATGCTATGAACATAATATGATAGTTAGCTAGGGCTAATAATGGAATGAATTAATAAAAGATGGCGTTGCTTTTATTTCTTTATGAGGCCGACGTTATACGATCTTCTACGCGTTACTAAGTACTTATGTACTCACCCCGTTACTTTATGTTTGTCTTTCTCTTTCCCCAAAGAAGATGAACATGTTGCTAATGTTGATGAGTTCTTCGACGATGATGTGTGAGATGGAGCTCTTGAAGACTTAGTTTCTTTAGTTTTGGTTTCTTTCAATAAAGTTGTTGATTCAAGTTCGAACAATGTTGTCTTTATTTTGGATTAGTACCGTTTGAGTTCTTTTGGATTTGAATGTTGGATGATTTAGTTTTCTTTATTGGATTTAGTTTTCGCAGCATTGAAAACTGTGTGTTCGATCTTTTGTTTCCCGAGTCATTTTATCTTCCGCGTCGTTTTAGTTCTGCTGTATTACGTAAGACTTACATATATTATTGAATTTATTTGATAATATTTGTGCCGAGCGCTCTTTCCGGATAAGGACTCGGTGTCCGGGAACGGGCGTTACACAATATATTTCGGCCAAAAAGTTATAGTAAAAAGCAATATATTAGTATGTTGTGACACTAATGTCACAATAAATTTTTTTTTTTTATCAAAGATAGACTTTTCAACATTTTATGGTATATTTTATACATTAATTAACAACACCATTTACGAAACAAAAGAATTTCTAAGAAAATAAATGATGGATACCGATTATTCTACGTAACGGTTACATTGATAAAAAATATATTATTCAAAAATTTTGAAAAAATATACGTTGGATTCAACTTGGAGAAAAGGAAAGAAAAAAAACAGGAAAAGGAAAAAAAACAGGGGAAAAAAAGAAGAACTGCCGGTTCAGGTCTTCCGGGCCGGTTCGACCGCCGGTTTTCCGTCAGATTCAATGAAACGGCCCGGTTCCGGGCGGTCCGGTCGGTGGAACCTAGAACCGGTTGGACCGTGGAACCGCCGGTTCTGGGACCCGTGGACCCGCGCTGACCCGTGGACTGCTTCGGACCGATGGAACCGCCGGGTTCGAACCGGGAACCGCCTGGTCCGACCGGTTTTGACCCGAACTGCCCGGGTCTAGGCAAAAAGGAGGAGGTGCAAAAGATATCAATTTTAAATGTAAATTGCAGTTTTTAAAATGAGTAAGATAATGCCTATGTTTTTTTAGAAAAACAAAAATACTCTAGAAGTTTTAAGAAGTTATTTTTAAAAAAAAGTTTTAAAAAATTGTTCTAAAAGTGATTAATAAATGCTCTATAGTGTTTGAAAAATAGTATTATGATCCTCATAAAAACACGAGTACTATGATGCTTGCTCGTTGAGTTATATATATACTTCTCTCCTATAATCCTCAAAACACAACGAATGGGAAGAGAAAATGTAGCAACTGAAAACTATCAAACTCAACCGTTTGACTTCAGCGCAAATGAGTCAGGATCAAGGACGGAGGTATGTATATCAACGTAGGGTCACGTGACCCACTAAAATTCGGGAAAAAAAAATAGTATTAAAAGGATCTAGTTTTTTTTGTTAAAATATATCGTTTTGTAGTTAAATAATTTATAATTTTTGGATTCGGTGACCCCACTGGAACAAATTTTCGAAAACCTCCGGTGTCCACATTGAAACACATTTCGGTGCAGTTCAACTTCCAACTTTCCTCTGAGAACATTATGACAGACTTTGCAACGTTCTTTCTCCCTGAGTCCCTGTGATGTTCATATTTGTTGTGGGCCACGAGTCCAGAGTGCGAGTGCGTATCTTGATTACACCTGATACACACGCACGGCCTGTATGGGGTGGTTACGTGGGAAAAGAAACCCCTGGGCTGCCATTTGCTCTTGGATTACTTGCGCGTTGCCAATATTTTCCATTAAGAATCAAGGTGCCCTGAAGTGTTCGACAAATCAGGTTTAAAAAAGATGTGCAGTATATAAGAAATAGAATGAAGTGAAACTTACAACACATCAACCTAAACACAAAGCGCATAGCCAATAATTAAACACAGAGTCTCGACAAAATGAATCATCAAAAAGAACTTTTTACAAGAAATACAAGTAAATTAATACTCCAGCTCCAATAGTCATTTATAGAATCTTAACGTAGGCCAGAAGGGATTTACCAAAAAGAATTCCTCGCCATAAAGGAGAGGCCTGAGAATTCTTAACGGGCTTGAAGCACAGGACCGTAACGCAGAGACGAGAAGGATCAATAACCATACACCAAGCAAAAGAAGCCCTAGTTTAAATCCCTCAATCTTCTAAAGCCTAAGCTACCGGCAACACGAGGGCTACACAAAACATCCCAAGATTTTGTGTGAAGTTTACAATCCTCCGGTAAAAGTCTCTTTGCATCTTCATTCAGGTGGATGGGTAGTTTAATGGATTGCATGGTGTAGGATGAAATGCAATCAGTGATTCAATGAATCAACAATCGTCTAAATGCCTTTCAAAGGCATTTTCTTACCAACTTTTCAAGCAAATTATTGAATATAATTCTATTCATGTGTGAATGTATCAACGGAATGGCTAAATAAAATTTTAGGGAGTATTTCTTTAGATGTGCTTTAATCTATAAATTTTGAAAAACACATCATTTAACCAATAAAACATTTTATGTAATATTATTATCTTTTTTTTTTTTTGAAATGTACTATTTAATAATAATTCAAATTTGCAAGACAAGACTTATATTTCCAGAACGCCAAATAAAAGAAAAGGAACAAGACACACTTGCTTAACCAGACTCAAATAATCAGAAACCAAACCGCCCAACGAAGAAAGGTTTGCATCCCTTTTCTGTAGACGATGAACACAAGTGAAGAAATTTGTCTCTACTATAAATGGGTGGCTATGAAGAGGTCAGCCCCCAAGAGGTCGGCAGTCCTTTCGACTTCACTCCAAACCGTCCTTCATACCCATCATGTCCTTTCGACTTCACTCCAGATCTTGAATCACCCATCATTTCATATTTGTTACGCCAATCAAATATTTTAGAAATGAGACAAATTTCAAAAATTGGAGTATATATACACTATTTTATCATACATTATGTTGGTCGTAGAAGCATCAAACTAACTAAACTAACTCCAAGACAATTCTAAAATTTGTGTCGCGATATTTGACCTCTCCGTTGACTTCTACAAGAAATCAAAGGATAACGAATGAATTTAACATGTGTATAATATATAGTATATGGTCATTGTGCGTTCAGAAAAGAAAAAAAAAAAAAAAAATATATATATATATATATATATATATATATATATATATATATATATATATATATAAGCGGGCATACAAATATTTTTGAAGTATTTTTTTCACTGCCAACATAAGCATCGGCCTGCAGGTAAGTGTTGTTATCGTTAATCCAGGAGGTTACGGTTTCGATTTGATGGGGGACAAAAGTGTGCATGACGGTCAATTTTTTTGTAGAATGTACACATAAAACAACGTCGTTTTGTGTGTAATATTGCACTTGACGGTCAAATGTATCGGAGGAAATCAAGTTCACCCTTATATTTATTTTCACTGCCAACATAGCACCGGCCCTGCGGTAAATGTTGTTGTCATTAATCCGGAGGTTCTGGGTTTTAGTCTCAGTGGAGACAAAAATGTGCGTGACGGTCATTTTTTTTTTGTAGAATTTACACATAAAACAACGTCGTTTTGTATGTAATATTGCACTTGACGGTCAAATGTATCTGAGGAAATCAAGTTCACCTTTATATGCTTCGAAATATTTTTGGTAAATTTCGCACATATCCGTATAGCAAGATCCTCTCAACGTTAACTGATTTATCAAGTAAAGATTTTTCTATATAAATTTCAAGTCCAATGGTCTATACATAATTGGGCTATCATTAAGTTTTAAGTTTATGGCCTTGTAATTTGTTATATTTTAATTTTAATTTTGAGAGTTGTAGTAGCAGCCCATTTGGTCGGTAAGGATTTTTTTTTTTTTTTTTGAGGGAGTCGGTAAGGATATTTATGTATTGTGTTCATATGATATTGCCACCATAAATTTGTTTCAAATATCATATTATTTTATGTTATTCCGGGCACCATAAACGTAATCTTACCTTACCACATATTAAAAAATTGTCGGATACAAACGTTATCGTTGTTTAGTATTATACATAATAAAGTTAATGTTACCGCCACTGATGTTTTTTTACCATTCTCACACTTTGTTGATATTCGTGTAAGTATCGAACGTCAGTACCCGTCTTTCTTTCTAAAAATAAATGTTGGATATGAAACGTCACAGCCACTAATCTCATTATACGTGAGAAACATCACTACGTACTACTTACTTTCCACTTGTGAAAAAATAATACTCTATTAAAAATATGTGGTGTGCAAAATGATATTTTGCGTGTTTAAAGCAAATTATGTGATGTCTGAAAGCAAATTTATGGTCTGAATAAAAGCTCATATATATGTATATATGTGTGTGTGTGTGTTTTATAATGATCATTTGATAGGAATCCAAAGATCAACAAATGTACATGTGTATCTTGCAATGACACATATGCATGTTTGATGCTACCATGTCACAACCGGTTGTTTTATAACGAGTTAGACTACACAAATTTTCATTATCGATTATCTTGGGTCTATATCATGATCGATAAATAGTAGATAGTTTCTACAATGAAAATGCTCGTGTCACAAATAAATAATCCTACCAAATGATATTACATACTTTTATGTCATTGTTCATTACGAAACTCACATAGTTTATAGAATTGACATAATAAAATCAATTGTGTAAAAATATTGTGCGTCACTTATATATCGTTTTCTTTGAAGGGCGCGTCACTTATATTATGATCGTTTTATTGCCCCAAAATCACTACTCTTTCCAAAATATATTTGTTAAAACAAATGGCGTCGCATATTGCAGGAATTTTATTGAGTATACATGCTACATGTTACATGTTACATGTAACATATAATT
This sequence comes from Gentiana macrophylla, assembly GCA_026214975.1. Lineage (NCBI taxonomy): Eukaryota > Viridiplantae > Streptophyta > Magnoliopsida > Gentianales > Gentianaceae > Gentiana > Gentiana macrophylla. Next base: position 99,556,119 of record CM047808.1, on the reverse strand, counting down.
TGTTTGCAAGCATAATACTACAATAAATTGATAGCAAAAATATGATAGAATATTATTTCTATGTACGTCATATAAATTCACCATGCAGGTTCTAATTTTGCCAAGGAATCTTTTTCATATTTGAAATGGGAATAATATTATTGACATAACTTTTTAGATGCATCGACCATTAAGGGAAAATTACAGATCCATTTCACACTTTTACAGCTCATGCATATTCAATAAAAATTGATGTACATATATGAAGTTGGAACCAGCAAAGAGAATGCCACATTTAGGAAAAGAAAAAATAATGTTTATAAAGTGTACAAAACGCATAATTGATAATAAGGGAAATTTACATTTTCTGTATCATATTTTCTCCATTATTTGTAAAAGTACCCGTATCTTTTTATATTAACAATTTTGGCCCTCTAACTATATTATTGTATAATACTTTTGTATCAACATCGGATCCGATAGGTGTTCAAACAATATAAAAAAAATGTATAGTTTTTTTTCAGGATAATGGAAATATATAGTTAGGGGATAAAAAATATCATTATGAAAAAAATAATGGTTATTTACGAGACAATAAGAATATATATAGAGAGAGAGACAAAAAATGTTGTATTTTCATTATTTCTTAATCAATATGCTTCAGTTAAGTATCGTAAATTAAAGTATAATTAAGGGACTGAACATTTCAATATGAACGATAGGTGTTAGTTTAGAAAATGAAAAGTAATGCACGGGACCAAAAGTATAATTATCATAATAATATGACCATAACTTCCAAGTGAATGGTATCCACCCGAGTGGTGGATCCAAAAAATTATGTCAATCGAGGTATCATAGTAAAAATAGTGATCCATCAGAGATATCAATGATATTTTTACATATTCTAATAGTAAAATTACAGTGTTTCAATACAAAAAATATGATCTCCGTGAGGCATTGGCCCTCAACTTACATGCTTAAGGTCTGCCCCTGATCCACCCCCCTCCCCGTTCTCCCGCTATCCTCGAACCCATGATCCCGATCACTTGCCAAGTGCCACCTAAAATGGGTGTTCATAGTTGAAGTTTTGATAGATTAATGGATTCTATTTGAATGGTTGGGTGACATGTTTTGAACACTGAATTTCATTACATATATGTTTTCTAAGTGTATAAAATTCAATTTTGGCTTAGCCCATTAGTTGCGTGAATGGCTTCGCATGTGCCTCCTACTTTATCTTATGTATAACTTGATTTGATATCAATATAGTGTATCATGTCATGCTCTTGATTTTATGTGTTATTTATAGTAAAAGGTAGATTTGGTGTTGTAATAAATGTATCACAACACAGTTTTACATGTTTATTCAAAGTCTAAGACTACCTAATTATCACTATAAAAGCAAAGTAAACATTTCTCGAGTGTTAAGTGAACTGAGAATCTGCAGGAAGTGCCTTCGGTTCGATTCTCTCTACAGTAGCCATATTGAAAGAAATTTCTTGCTTTAGGTTTTTCTGGAGTAAAGTCGATTTCTGCAGAGACACGACTCGGTCGAACTCCGGATTAGTCGGATCAGTGGGTTCCGGATACCGGAGGCTTTAAGAAAAAAATAATTTATCACTATAAAAAAAAGACTACCTAATCATAGTATCATCATGCACAATCAATTATGTTAAATCGTTTTGTCACTTGTTGTGTCAATAGCTGCTAATGCCCATGTCTGCACAAGTATTTAACCTAAAAATACGAATGACAATAATACCCCTAAGATTATCCTCTCAATATTATAAAGCCAGCACCTTGGATAAGGGACGAAAGCACACAAATACACCCCTCTCTCTCTCTCTCCCTCCTTAAAACTAGAAAATATCATTTATGAAGGTCACCCTTCTACAATCTTTTTAATCTTCTTCTTTCTTTTCCCATTAAACAACTACATCAATCACTTAAAGATCTTGCGATAAAGAAGAGCCACAAGAAGAAGTTTCTTTTCATATTATCAACCACATCAAAAAGATTTTCTATATATGAAGCCAAATAAACCACTTTTTCTTCTTCTAAATTATTCGTATTTGTTTTGAATTACCCATAAACAAAATAGAAAAAAATGCATTAAGAAAGCAAATGTGGAAGATCTAGTATAGAACTCACCACATTAGACACAATATTTGATGAAATCACCTATTCTATTATATTTGTCACAACAGCTCAGGAGATGTCAACTACCATTATAGTGTCATACTTAGCCAAAAACATCACAGCAAAGTCCGTTATACGCAACTTACCGGTATCAAATTGGGTCAATAAGCTTCGTGTTGTAATAATACTTTTAACTAGACTTTCTTTGAACCCCGGGTACCCGTATGAAGAAGTGCTGATGAACCCGGGGTGTCCTTATGAGGAACCCCTCACGATCTACCAGATGAACCCGAGTTGTCCTTATGAGGAACCCCTCACGATCTACCACAAAACCATCCAGGATACGACGGGTCCATATCTCAGGAAATTGCGTGTATTCAACTTCTCCCGAGGTATCGTGTTATTTATAATAAAATTCAGCTTTTGTGTTCAATGTTACTCTTTGTTGTTTCATACGCACTGATACTTACTGTTATCTATCTTTAGGTGGTCTAATTGAGTTGAATTACGGAGATATACAACCACTTCAACTGCTGTATCTCAGGTTTGTTACCTTTTTTTTTTTGTTTTTTTTTCTTTCTAAAACACTAGTGAGAAGAACAATGTAAAATCCGAAACCTTCTCATTGTACTGATCTGAACACGGATTAATTACATTTTAGGTACACATCCAATGAATATGAGTTACGTGGTGGGTTACGGAACCAAGTTTCCGAAGTACGTACACCATCGGGGAGCATTTCATGCCAAAGAATGTGACCTGATAAAGTACGGTAAACGGAAGTGGCGGGACAAACCGAGCCCCGATCTGAACATAATCAGTGGCGTCATGGTTGGAGGACCCGATAAGTTTGACAAAAATGTTAAAGAAAATAATCCAACAACACACGATAGCCGGAAATGCTGGACTTGTTGCAGCTCTTCTGCTCTTGTATCATTAACTAGCAGTCTGCCAGAAACACTGGACTTGTTGCAACTCTTGTATCAGCTCTTGTAGCAATGTGCCGTAGGGTTTAGTAAAATGAGTTTATTTTGAATTTTTGACATTAAGCATTTGGATTTTATTCACATTAATAAAATAAACTTTAGTTGAAATATCATTAGATTTGTATGTGATAATGCTAAAACTATCACAAACAATTTTGAGTGGATTTAACGGCGGATATCTGACTAAAGCGAGTGATTTTGCCTGGGTGGAAACGACCGGAAAACGCTAAATAGCAATGATGTTCCCAGTAACGGAGCCAACTGATAATGCTAAAATTATCACAAACAAGTTTGAGTGGATGTACCGGAAACATTTGCTACTTAGCATTTTCCGGTCGTTTCCACCACCAGTAAAATCACTTACTTTAGCCAGATATCCGCCGTTAAATCCACTCAAACTTGTTTGTGATAATTTTAACGTTATCGATATCGATTAACTCGATTACGGGAACATCATTCTTTATTTAGCGTTTTCCGGTCGTTTCCACCACCGACAAAATAACTCACTTTAGCAAGATATCTGCCGTTAATTCACTCAAAACTTGTTTGTGATAATTTTAGCATTATCAGCATCGAATAAAGTGAATGTTTTGTATTATGAGGAGAAAAAGTAAAAAAAATAAAAAAAAATAAAGAAAAATGTATTATGTTGTTTTACTCCAAATATTATATATTCATCTATTTACTTTTAGCTTGTTTTATCTTGATAACTAACCATCACCACCCAAGCTATGAAAAATGAATAATATAAAAAATTACACACGATATGCAACACATAAAAAAAATGTATCTCCATCACTTATTTTTTATTGTTTATAAGAAAAGAAAAGAAAAAATGACAACCATTCAAAGTTGCATTTGGTATTCTGGTGCAACGGTCTTTTTATTGTGAATACTACTGGCATCATGTATCGGCGTTAGTTGATGGGTAAGATAATAGGAAAAACCGGAAAAAAAAACTAAAAATAGTTAGTTTTTTATGCACAATTAGGGGACCAGAATACATTTAAAAAATCTTATTGGTTTCGGATCATCAAGTCATACTTATTGCTCGACCAGGATAACATTTGCCTATGTGCAAATATATATATATTTTTTGGGAACGAACTTTTTTATTAAAATTCAAGAAGTGGAACGTCCATAGCTTACAAAAAAACACTAAGCAATTACATCGTTTAACCATTAATCTAAATTCCAAGTTAATCTGAGGTTTCTGACTCGAGTTACCACAGTTGATAGTAGAACAATAATCGGCGGAGGACTATCTGCTTCACCATGAAAAATCTTATTTCGCCAAATCCAGATGCAAGAGGCCATCTCCCTGAATTTATAGACTCATTCTCTATTGCGTCCCTGAGTATCAATATTTCGAAAAGAACTCATCCCAAGAGTGCCTGGGGAGGATGGCCTTCCAGAGTTTCTTCGGAAGTGTGTAGTCTCTCAAGGCATGCATAATCGATTCCTCATCGTTATTGTACAGTTGGCTAGCCGCAGAATTACTGACATGTCGTCTAAACAACAAGGACATGATGGGAGGGCCTTGTGGGCTGCTTGCCACATTAGAAAATTAAGCCGCGACGGGCCCTCAATTTTTATGCACTCACAACACAACTTTTTACAACACATACCATGATAAAATATTTCACCATTAATCAATGTATAACATCAATTAATTTATAAGAGTCCTATTAATGGTGATAAAAATATGTAATCATTAGGGATGTATGTTACCGATTTTTAATACATGGGCTCCATTGCAATGACTTACCGAATTCTTAATTTAGAGGTTTCGGGTTCGAGTCCCGATAAGAACAGTGTTCCTAGTTTTACTTGTGACTTTATTGTGCTACGTAACATAATGTATATGTTGATTACATCGTGTTTTTGACGGTAGTCCGATGTTTTGTGATGTTTATTAATGATTTTTTTTTATGGAAACGAAATATACACACGCACAAAATCACAGTAAAAACATGTCAACGTCTTTTATTACCAATAAGATATTAAAAAACTACAGAGTAAAACCAAAACAAACAATGAAAATCACTGGAAAAAAAAAAATATTTAATGTCTTTGTACTATATTATCATTATATATATATATATATATATATATATATATATATATATATATATATATATATATATATATATATATTATCATATATATATATATATATATATACTATATTATCATTAAAAATTACAGTATACAGCCAGAACTATTAGAAAAATTCACAGTAAAACAAGGTTTCCTTTTTCAAGTATTCCTGTCATAATTTTCTCCTCACCAGCTTTTGCATGAACTTTGATTTCATCAATCTCTATGTAAATGATTCTTCAAAATCATTTTTCATTGAATATTTGTATATTATAAATAAGCAAGTCCAGTAGATTGATTATTGTTTGTAGCAAGAACCCGGCTCGAGCGGGTGCCCTGACCCGGACCCGCCAATGGAGCAGCAGCTACACCTCTTTGGTTCAACAAACACCTGAGATGTGACAGCCTGGAAGCAACTTCTTTTGGTTCATTGGATAGTTGCTCAAACGTTGTCCATAGCCTCTCTACATTCCAAAGAAACTGATTAGTAAATTGAATTTCATAATAATAGATAACGGATACGATGTACGGATACGCACTCCGTATTATGTAAGTATATCCGTATTAACATTAGTATTTATATTCGTGTATCCGTGAAACCGTAGCATAGCATAGACCACTTGGCTTGGTTACTTACTATACACCGCAATCCGGCCGCCACCACTTTCGGTGCAACGCCGCCACCGAGCGTGACGGAAAAGATATGATTTGTTAGAGCATTTGCATCAGAATTATCCTCGTACTCGATAATAAACTATTAAATCATAATAATAATAAAAAAATCAAACCAGTTGTGGACAATTGTTTTGGGGTTCAATTTGCTCCCAAAGTAGTTGAAAGTCTAGCTCTTCCCTATCCATATATAAAAAACCAACAAGATTACGGATGACAATAAAAAAAAAATTATTTGCACCACACCAATGTTACTCGTGCAACACAATAGAATCGATATTGTGAAAATCGGTTCTGGAGCCAAGAACCTGATTTTCATAGGTGCATTGCGAGAACCGACTTTGAGAAAGTCGGTTCTTGCTCTAGATCCTACGAGAATTCGGTTCTTGGCTCCAGAACCGACTTTCACAAAGTCGGTTCTCTGTGTGTCTTGATGGTGCCCGAGTAGAAAGGGACTTTGGGAAAGTTGGTTCTAGCTCCAGACCCTATGAGAATTCGGTTCTTGACTCCAGAACCGACTTTCATAAAATCGGTTCTACTGTAGTGCAGTGGTGCACGAGTAGAAAGGGTTGGTGCTCACTGCTAATAAAATCCCCTCAAAACATGAAGAGGTTGTACCAAGATTTTATTGAAAAAGAGTTAAAATAAATACCAATTTATCATTCCATAACCATGGGATAAACCTATATTTTGTGCTCTCAAGACAAAGTATTCATAAGCACCAGATGCATTGTGTCCATTCTTCTGCAACCTGTTAAAATCCTATTTTATTTTTAATTATATATGAACTAGCTTTAAACCCGTGCTATGCACTGACAAATCTTTTACCTCTCTTTTTTCTATCAAAATCCTACAAATCTTTTACTGCATGGGAGGTCTTAAGTTCAATTTTTTTGTGGTGAAGATTTCATGCTTATTTTCCCTTTTGAAATTAGTTTACACCTAAACTGCTTGGAAAAGTGAAAAATTGGAATGCCTTTTTCATTAGGAGTGCACATTTAGTTTAGCTAATGTAGAAAGATATGTCATGAGAGTAAAAGTAAAAGGAACAACAAATGCACTTTTGAATGAACTCGTTAATTGTATGAGTTAAACCATCATCAAACCAACATATTGCAATCACTATACAATCTAACAAAAAAAAAATCATATTTCGAAATAAGAGGGAGAAAATTATTCAAAAACTTTCGGAAGAAAAGCTAAGGACAAAATGCTTTTAAGCATTTACACTCTTAAATGATCTCTATATCAAAGCAAAAAACCGGTATGTACAATGTCAACCTTTTCTCCTTACTCTTCTTTTGTTCAACATTCTTTCACCATTTCATCAACCAAGTTTTCATTAATATTTTGACATACAATGTTCTTCCAAACATGCATTTGAAAATAGTACATCTATGGTAGCACACCAGAAAGCTTAACAAAATGCAACCTCCACTAATATCACAGCATCATCCGAGGATTCACCTCATATGGCAAACCAAGTCACATGAATATCATGATGCAAAATTTACTTTTTAAACGTCTCCGGAAAGACATAACAACTCAAATGAGGATTGGGATGCATAATGTGATTTCTTACCCGTCCTACTGTAATGAATTCAATCGAGCTACATTGTTCGAAAAGAAATTCCAAAATAATAATAAATAAATAAATAAATAAATAAATAAAAGAAGGCAAATCACAGTTGTGCTTGTAAATACTAATAAAAAAACATTATTGATGGGTATAAATAAGCCAATTAAAGTTTGAAAATCAACTTAATTCATACACGCAGATACACCGAGATGAAAAAAAATACAAACACACATAAGATTGTTATCATTGCACTTACACGACTGCTTCCACCATTCTCGTCTACCTCCCCTATTTGATTCTATAAATGGCCTATATTTCGATCCAAAGCACCTTATGGGATTAATAATGCAGGGTTGAAAATGGTGCTTCCAATGAATTAGACGTTGCCCCATTATGAGCACTTTGCTTCAACACACGGATTATTCTCATATATCACCATGGTAACAAAGCCATCAAGAGCGTACTAAAGGAGATAAGCTATTGGTGGAATATGAAAATGAAAATGAAAATGAAACACCAAGTATATGCTGTTGTGGGCGATTTCGATGTAGAAGAATTTTGTTTACTATTTACAAATTTAAAAAAAAAAAAAAAAAAGAATTCCGGACATTATAGTTATTGCTACTCCCCCGTTCCTAATTATATGTCGCAGTCGCCAAAATCAAATTTCCTTTATATATGTAAATCTTATATTTTAATCATATTTTAATCTTTCTTTCCGTTTTTTAATATTACTTTTCAACTTTCTGAACATTCAACCTATCAATTTTTCATATTCATTCTGTACTACACTTTTGAAGATTTTTTGGAGTACTCATTTTTTTAATCTGTGTGTTTTTCTCAACATGACATATAATTAGGAGCGGAGGGAGTATGATACAAACAAAACATTTTCCTGCGGAACGAACAACACCCTTAAAGTGCATAAAATATAAATAAAAACAAAACTTTACTCACGAAAGTTTGAAGGAAGCGTTGTTTTGCGGTATTATCACATATCGATGGTTACCTTGCCGATTCCATGACACAATTGAGCAAATAGATACAACTGATTGATTCAATAGAATTTCCTGCACAAATAAATTGCAAATGAACATCAACTGAAAAAATAGAAATCAAAGACACTAAAACCTATGTGAATAAAATCAATTTTCGAATAGGTTTGATTGAAGAATGAGAGAATAAGATGAAGGGTAAAACAAAAGTGCCGAAATATAGCGCACATTTGTAGAGGTTGTTTAGATTTTGTACAATGTCTTCTGTTAGTGAAATTTAAGAGTCAATGTGGATAAAATTTGTTTAAGATGAAGAGAATTAATATGGCGACAACTATGGAGGTTGTTTAAATTTTGTGCCGAGGATTTGCATTATTTGAACGCGTGTTGCTATTTTGGATAAGAGTCGGGTTGAAAGCGGGTTTGGAAGTTAAATTACAGGTAATTGGGTTAAATGTTGCTTTCAAATATATATAGATATAGATATAGATCTCACTAGTCAGCTGGTCTAAGATTTAGAGCAAAAAAATGTAAAAGTAGTCCTATAATTTGGTCTAGCTAGCGTTTTAGTCTGATTTTTTTTTTCCTTCTCTATTTCTGATTTTAATCCAATAACTTGGATTTAGTTTCAATTTTAGTCGCTAGAGGAGACTGAATATGGGGAAATCGGTTTTTGGCAGGAAAATGTCTCCACGTGGCATTGATAATGTAAAAAATAAGGGGAAAATTGCAAAGTCCCTCCTGTAACTTGGCCTAATTTAGGGATTAGGTCCTTGTTTGTTTGACTTAAAAGGACAAATTTTGCAATTTTCAAGCCAAAATAAAAATTTTCCCCAATTTTAGAGATATTTCGAAAAAATCCGGCCATTGTACTACCACGTCATCTAGCGTTAGAGGACTGAAACTGATCTCAAAAAAAAATCCAAGTTACCGGACGGAAATTGTAATCAAATCCAAAACAAGAGTAAAACACTAATTAAATCAATAAATGACTAGTTTTCCCTAAGATAAAGCTACATGTCAATCAAAGGCTTATCAATCTCTTAATTAAATAATATCAAATGTAAACTGCATAATTAAGGTATCATAAAAGCAAAAAAGCCAGAAAAAATACAAACTTTGTAAAATTATGGTGTAATTGCAGTAAATATGTTTAAGAAATTCAAGTTTTTACCATTCACTAATGTGAGAAGTTGTTGTCCAGCAACCTGCATTCAGTATTAGATACAAATCTTTTAGCTATATATATATATATATATATATATATATATATATATATATATATATATATATATATATATATATATCAGTTTTTTCATTTAACAAAGTTGGACTTATTCCATTATACATACATATACATATACACACACATATATCAGTTTTTTCATTTAACAAAGTTGGACTTATTCCATTATACATACATACACACACACACACACACATATATATATATATATATATGATGGTTCCATAAAATGATATAAAGTGCACTTTGATCAATAAGAACAAAATATTGCATTGCATTAGAGAATGTTAATATATAATAAGCCAAATAGAAAAACTCACATTGGGTTTAGGGATAATCAGGCTCGAACACCACGTCAAGGTGACACACTACCGCTGAGTTATATCCCTTCCCTGCCCGCATCGAGAAATAGATAAATAGAACTGACTGATCCTAAGTCAAAGGATTGAGAAACTCAACTTCCATTCAAGAGTTCTTATGTGTTTCCACTTCTTCGTAACACATACAAGATTCGTCACTACAAAAAGGATAATGGTAACCCCACCCTTAACTACTTCATTTATGAATTTCATAGTAATAGAACTACATGTCCTACCGAGGCAAATTTTAAACTTGCTATCATCGGGCTGTGCGAGCAAAGATTTACCTCTGTTGAAAGGATGATTCCTTGATCGACATGAGAGTCCAACTTCGTTGCATTGCCGAATCCTGTTGTATATTTGAAAGAGGTTGACCTCCTTGCTTCTCTCATGGCACACTCCTCCTCCTCGCCGAGCCCCTCTTTCTCTCCTCAGTCCACATAGACAAAATAAAATGTAGACGGGTTCCAACACCAACATTCATCACGGAAGAAGGGGCCCGACCAAGCCGGGATCACTAACTAATATTAATCTAATAGAATAGAAAAGAGCATCTTTTTTGTATACTTTCCCGGTTCCCTTGCTACGCGCGCGCTTTCATGAATCGATCATCGGATTAGATAGATATCTCTCAACAACACAACATAGGTCATCGAAAGGATCTCGGAGACCCACCAAAATGCGAAAGTCGGATCTTTATGAAAATGGATTCTATTCGAAGAGTGCATAATCGCATGGATAAGCTCACACTAACCCATCAATTTTGGATCCAATTCGAGATTTTCCTTGGGGGTATTGGTAAGGAATTGGAATGGAATAATATCGATTCATACATAAGAAAAAGCTCTCTATTGATTCAAACACTTGTACTATGGGATAAAGGAAGAGGAAAACCGAAGATTTCATTTAATGCGTTTGATCGAAAAAATCGATTTATTTATTACCCCTCGAGAAATGGGTCATATTCTACGAGGATCAAACCTATGGGACTTAACTTAAGGAATGATATAAGCAAAAGTGAGGAAAAATATTCCAAAAAATGAAGTAGAAGGACCTAGATTCCATGAGGGGCCTCTTGGTCTTATTATAAGATCGTGATTGGATCTGCATATGTTTGTTAAAGAGAATAATCTTCTCCATTGAGAATAATACAAAATGTAAAGTGTTCAATTGGAACATGAAAACGTGGCTAAATTGGTCCTAGTTACTCTTTGGTAGGGGTGTCGTAGTCGATCCGGTCGGTTTTATGATTTTACGGCCCGAAGCTGTTATTCTGGTTTTGATATTTTACGAATCGAAGCGAATTGGTGATTTTACGAATTGGGTGAACCAATCTGATCCGGTTCGGTTCAATTCGGTTTTAATTGTATTTTTTACCATAAAATTTTGATTTTTTCTTCTAAAAATGAGACAAACACCATTATTGGCACCATAAGCGGGTGGTGGTCGTTGTAACGACAATTTCAAAGGTTGCTTTCAGCCTTTCACGATCAAAGGATGAAGAATATTAGAAGAAGCAAGAACGGCCGGTGAGCTCAAAAGGCGGTTATCGGCGGCTGGGAAGCATTTTAGGTTTAGGTTTAGGTAGAAACGCATAAGTATAAGGTTTAGAAATTTAGGGTTGTGTGTGGGGGGTTTTTATAGTAGGAGCTAGTGAACAAATTAAATTATATATATAATTAAAAATGAAGTATAACCAGTTCGGTTCGGGTCATACCGGTTTTTATGGATAAAACCGAAAAGAATTGGATTTCGGTTCGGTTTTCTTGAATGAAAAAACCGATTGGAAAACCGCGGTTCATCATTTTCCGGTCCGGTTCAGTCGGTCAGTACAGTTTTCCAATTTCGTTGTACACCCCTACTCTTCGGTACGGAGTGGAAGAAGGAAGGGGATTCTCGAACGCGGAAAATGATCCAATCCAATGAATTCGAAAGAATTGAAAGAGGAGCCATATAAGGTGAAAATCTCATGTACGGTTCTATAGAGTGGCAGAAAGGGTGGCTTATTTGTCAACTTTTCCATTATCACCCCAAAAAAACCAAACTTTACCTTACGTAAAGTTGCCAGAGTACGATTAACCTTTGGATTTGAAATCACTGCTTATATACCCGGTATTGGCCATAATTTACAAGAACATTCTGTAGTCTTAGTAAAGAAGAGTTGTAAACTATAGAACTTCTTCTTCTTTTTTGTCGTGCCGTGAAGTGAAATCGTATCGTATGTTAGTTAGAGAGGTGGGCGAACTACTACGATCTATAGATTTCCCATCTATATCCAATCCCAATAAGAATAGAAGCGAGTAGCTTCCGGCTTGTTAAGTAGTCGTAGTCTTTTAGCTTATGTATTCGTCGGCCTTCCTACACGCATGCGTCCGCCAGAATGACTCCTTGGTTCGGAATGAAGCCAAGCCAATACATACGATAGGCGAAGGAAAGACCCCCCATTTCATCACGCCTGGGGAATGCAAGTTTGATCGAGGATTGGAGATGATACTCTAAATGCTCGAAAGAGGTGCGGAGCCACTCTTAGTATGTGAGAGGTGCGAAACCACTCGTCAGAGGTTATGAAATATACTCGAATATATAAACATAAAAATGAAAAAACAGAGCATAATAACAAAAAAAGTAGACAACTTACTAGTATCCACTTCATCACCATGTGTTACAATCGTGCATATCATTTTTATAACATCTTTTAAAATATTACTCTACCTGTCCTGAAAATAAGTCATTTTGGTGTTTTCAAATATGCTACGAAAGTGGTTGAGTATCGTAAATTTTAAGGAGAAACGATTAAAATATTCTTTGATTATCAATAATGCAAAAGTTATAAAGTAATGAAAAATTATTAAATTGTTAATAAACTAGGGGTAAAATAGAGGAGAAAAAAAAAGGTAATAAAGTATTCACCGGAAATCTAAACTGACTCATATTTTGGGGACAAAGAAAAAAAGACATAGTGACTTGTAGTTTAGGACGAAGTATTATGGATGTTAAGCCAAGTAACAAGTGACATGCGTCAATGTATCGCTTCAGAAGTGTCAAGCGGTATATAAGGCATACCTTGTAAAACTTATAAGTAAACCAGATAGAAAGATGGCTACTAGGGTTGCTGTTTCCATTCTTATAAAATTTCAAAACCTCAAAGGATCTATGATAAGATCATTTATTTACAAGATCCTAGTCAGGGAAGGCTAAGACATCACCTCGTATATGGGTAGCAAGAGGGCGCGCTTATGCCCCGACGGTGGGGCCTTATGGGGAAGGGCCCAGCCCAATAGGGACAGTGATGATGGCCGACCCGAATTAAGCCACATGTCATCCTATAAGCGGTTATATAATAAATAACTACCCTCTAAAAGTAGGCATTACAGGCCAGGTGTCCTAAAAACGTACCTAAGGGTAGGTCTGAACCCCAGGTAGAAGATCGGCATGAACTCCTCCTCCAGCCACCGCAGGTCGGTCCAGGACTGGCGAAGAGGAGCTACCCTATTTCGGCCATAGTGGCCTTAGGGGCTCGGCGCAGGACCTACAGAGCAACCCCGCATGTTATTCCACGTGCTGGATAGCTAAAGATAAATAAGGAAAGAATCCTAAGTCATAAAGACTCGGATCCTAACAGTTAAATCCGTGTATAATTATCCCTAAATTATAGGGATATGCGTGTGTATATCCTTAGGGAATAATGATAATACAATTCATTGTGGGACAAGGAAAGGGATAATTCGCCCCTATAAATACAAAACCTAAGGAACTACGAAAGACTTGATTCCAATACAACCATTGGATACGTGGGCAACTCGAGAGAGATAACTCACGAGCTCAGTCTAAAAATATACAAAACAACCCCCGTTTCACCATCTTATTCTAGGGTTTTGATCATGAATTGATTGTCACAAGGGGATACGACCCGGATTAATAATAGACGAGCAACATCATCAATTGCCGCTAGAAGGAGGGCCCTTTTCTGATAGATCGTTCATGAAGACACAAAATTATTACAAACAATGGTAAAGAATACCAACAAGAAAGGTGCCTAGGACCCAGTGGATCCGGCACAACAAGGTGGAGGTGCTGCCACCACTCAAGGAGAAGGCCAAACTGCAGCAGGCCATAAAGGTACTAATCCGGTTGATGATCCAACTCATCAACCAAATCCAGTTCTTCAAGATCCGGCCGACTAGGTGTTGGTGAAGGCGTTGAAAAACATGGACAATATAACCCTTAAAGCCATATTCGATGAAAACCTAAAGGGAAGGAACCCCTCAGAAATTTCAGAGACAGATCTCCATCAAGGAGCTCATAAAATGCATGAGGTCGTGGAATCCAGTGCTCACACAGAGCAGAGAAACGTGCACCAACCCAATGACACGGCAAGGGCCGAACTGGATGCCATGCTCGGAAGACGGTCAGACGAACTTCTATGTACGTCACCTTTCACTGAACATATTGATAATTACCCGCGACCAGCAGGCTTAAAAATACCTAAGATTGAGTCATATGATGGATCTAAGGATCCTTATGATCACATGTATCAGTACATATCTCACATGAATCCGTACAACGCTTCAGGTGAGATGAAATGTAAAGCCTTCCCTGCGCTGCTCACGGGAAGAGCTCAGAAGTGGTTCAACAAGATCCCCCCAGGCCAATCTCTCATTTTGGAGCCCTAACTCGGAAGTTCGTCCATGCGTTTATCGCAGCTCGTCCGTTTCAAAGAAATCAGACTCATCTTATCACGCTGAAGCAAAAACAAGATGAGACCGTCCTCTACTACATCAAATGCTTTAACGAGGAGTCCGCACAGGTGCGAGACACAGATGATCGATTGTTGGTCGCCTCCTTTATGGCAGGTCTGCGAGAAGGACGGCTGCATGCCAAGTTGAACAGTAAACTCCCACAGTCTATGGAAGAATGCCTTGATGTGGCTTATAAGCACTGTCATGGGGAAGAAGCAAATAGATTAAAAAGAGATATGAAGAGAGGTGAAGGAAATAGGAACAGGTCTGAAGAAAAGTCAGACAAAAAGAGAAAGTATGTCTGGGATCGTGTAACGGCACCCATCTCAGATCAGCTGGGCAACAAGGGAGCTCTACAGGATAGGGACTTCATCCCGTTGAATAGATCTTGTGAGCAGGTCCTCACAATTATGGAGAGGAAAGGAATATCGAAGGTTCCACCACCAATGAGGGGTCCCAGAGAAAGGAGAAACCCCAAAATTTTTTGCAAGTATCACAAAAATGTTGGTCATGATTCAAAGCATTGTCGTGATTTGATAAGAGATATTGACACGGCAATAATGGAGGGAAAATTGGATGGGGTTGTAGATCGGTCTCATTAGGCCGAACCGCGTGGCCTGCGTGAATTCAAACGCAGGAATAACTACAATGATAGGGATAACAGAGACGAGTTCCAAAGAAGAAAGGACTACTCACCAGACCCTGACGGTCAGATAGATAATCTCCCTGTAAACACAATCAATACGATCTCAGGGGGGCCGAACACAATAAGCAGAACAGAAGGTGCAAGCAGTGGCAGGTCTGCTGCTCCTTCACAAACCAACAAGAGGCAAAGATTGTGGAGAGAGGTAACCTGTGGTCCTAAAGACCCTCTCCCTTTGGTGATTAACAATGAAGGGTTTGTAGTAAAGCGATGATTAACGAGGAATCGACAAAGAGAATCACATGTGAATCTTGGCGATGCCGTTAATGTCCTTTATTATAATGTTGTTAAAGCAATGGAGTTAAATGATGCCGACCTCACCCTTGTCTCTGCTCCTCTGTTCGGCTTTGTCGGACCCCCAGTACATCCCTTGGGAATGATTAAACTTCCAACAACTTTTGGGGAAGGAACCAAGGGCAGGACCTTGAGGGTAAACTATATGGTGGTCAAAGCTCCCTTGGCAATAATGGGAGACCAGCACTGATCGATCTTCAAGCTGTTATATCCCTAGCTCTTGTTAGCATGAAGTTCCCGACAGGGGAAGGCTCTGTGGAAATTAAAGGTGATGTGGAAACAGCCAGGAGCTGTTACACTACAACGGTGAATGGAAAGATGATGGTTCAACAAGTAAGCATCGAAGAATTACTCCTGGAGGATGAAGAGAGTTGGTCGTCAGAAGACCAATTTGAGGCTGTTCGTCCATGGGACGAACAGGAAAACTCAACAGTGAGCGTGGGTGCATGGATCCCATCACCACATAAGGTTTCTTTGATAAATCTCTTGAAGGAATTCAGAGATGTGTTCGCATGGAAGGCAGAAGACATGTTGGGGTTGTCACTAGAGCTGGCCATGCACAAACTGAACATAGACCCAATCAGGAGGCCTGTTCGGCAAAAAAAAGGCACTTTGCCTCTGAATGGATCTCAGCTATCGAGAAAGAAGTAACTAAGTTGCTGCAAGACAATATCATCAAAGAAGTTGTGTATCCGGAATGGCTGGAAAATGTAGTATTGGTCAAAAAAACCAGATGGAAGCTGGAGAATGTGCGTAGATTTCACTGATCTCAACAAAGCTTGTCCCAAGGATTGTTATGCCTTACCAAAGATTGACCGTCTAGTTGATTCAACTGTGGGATATGAAGTGTTTGCATTCTTAGATGCCTACAAGGGGTATCATCAGATCATGATGGATCCCAAAGATGCAGATAAAACCTTGTTTATTACGGAGTTTGGGACGTACTGCTATGTTACTATGCCCTTTGGGCTGAAGAACGCTGGTGTAACTTATCAGCGAGCTGTGAACAAGATCTTTGCTCAGCAGATCGGAAGATGCATGGAGGTGTACGTGTAAGACCTCCTAATTAAGAGCAGGTCTCTTAATCAATATCTATTGGATGTCAATGAGGTGTTCCAGGTGTTAAGACATACATAGATGAAGCTAAACCCTAAAAAGTGTACATTTAGGGTTAGATCGGGCAAATTCCTAGGGTATATGATATCCAAAGATGAAATTAAAGTAAATCCGGATAAGATTAACGCGCTGAAGACCTTGCCACCACCAAAAAGTATCAAAGAGGTACAACAGCTAACAGGGAGAATAGCAGCGCTGAACAGGTTTCTTTCTAGGTCGGCACAACGTGCCTTGCCTTTTTCAAAATCTTGAGAAGATCAAGTCCTTTTCATTGAGATGAAGACAACCAAAAAACTTTTGAAGAGCTGAAATGGTACTTGGCTGAGTTTCCAACATTAATAGCTCTTCAAGAAGGGGAAACTCTATATGTTTATTTAGCAGTATGTGAAGAAGCACTTAGTGCTGTGCTAGTCAAACAACAAGAGGGCCACCATGTACCAGTTTTCGTTGTGATCAAGGAACTACATGGACTAGAGTTCAGATATTCAAATGCAGAAAAATTAGCACTAGCATTTTCATGCCTCTAGGAAGTTAAGGACATACTTCTAGGCACATCCGATCACGGTAATCACCGATCAGCCTCTTCGGAAAAATTTAGGACAACCTGAAACCTCAGGGAGGTTCGAAAAGTGGGTCGTAGAACAGGCATAATATGATCTCGACTTTCGTCCCGAAGCTGCGATCAAAGCACAAGCCTTAGCGATTTTTTTTGAAGGATAGTTGTTATAAAGAAGGCGATCGACAAAGTAAGGAAGAGAATAAATGGCATTTATATGTGGATGGGGCAGCTAGTAAAAAGAGGAGTAGGGCGGGTTCTTGCTTGTTAGTCCAAAGGAAGAATTCTCGTATGCCCTATGATTTGGGTTTCAAGCCACAAACAACGAAGCAGAGTATGAAGCCTTAATTACAGGGCTTATAGTGGTAATGAAGCTCAGAGTGAAAAATTTGCAGGTTCATAGTGATTCTCAGCTCGTCGTGAACCATGTAAATGGCGAATATGAAGCCAAGGAAGAGCCCATGAAAAATATTTAAGCGTGCGGGGTATTATTGGGAAGTTCCAACGAGTCGAGTCGACTAAATACCTCGTCTTTGAGAATAAGATAGCGAGATGTGTTGTCAAAGTTGGCTTCAATTTCATATCAGATAGAAAAGTGTTGGTAGAACTTCTCAAAGAGAGAAGCTGCGAACAACAGATGGTTCAGTCGATCACACAGGCAAACACTTGGATGGATCCTATCGTCTCCTATCTTAGGAATGGAATTTTACCTAACGACAAGGTTCAGGCCAGAAAGATGAAGCACTTAGCAACTAGATATTCCATGTTCGATAACATACTTTACCACATATCGTATATTGCACCATGGCTCAGATGGACAACAATTGAAGAAATGAACTACCTTCTCCGAGAGATACACTTGAGGATCTTTGGAAATCATCCCGGAGCTCGAACTTTAGCAAAAAAAATGCAGGTTTTCGACTATTATTGGCCTATAATGACTCAAGACGCAAAAGAGCTAGTCGAAAAATGCAAGTCATGCCAGGTGCATGATAACCTTTCACATCAGCCATCCTAGGACATGATCCATCTTGTCTCCCCATGGCCATTTGATCAATAGGGAGTAGATTTAGTAGGACCGCACCCACGAGCCCCAGGCAATGTTAGATTTTTGATAGTAGCAGTTGATAACTTCACCAAGTAGGTGGAAGCCGAACCGCTAACTACGATCACTGATTCACTGGTAAGCATATCCAGAAATTTCTATGGAAAACATAGTGTGCCGATATGGGATTCCTAAATCATTGATCTCTGATAACGGAACTCAATTTAAGGACAAAACCTTTAAGGAATGGTGTGCCGAGCTGCACATAACTCAGTACTTTACTTCAGTTGGTTATCCACAAGCTAATGGACAGGTCAAACAGACCAACATGCAAATAAAAACATGGTTAATGAAGCGCCTTGAGGAAGAAGGAGAAAACTGGGTCGAGCATCTACCCAATATTTTGTGGGCATATAGACACCAAACACAGCCATAGGGGAAACTCCGTTTAGCATGGCATATGGGTGTGGCGACAATTACGGCCAAGATCGGCTGCCATCACCCCGAATAGCACTTTTACGAAGAGCAACGATTAAGCGAGCTCAGGCACTTCAAAGACGATATGGAGGAAGCTCATAATGTGGCCTTTGTCAGAATGGCTAAGTATAAGCAGCGGATTTCATAGTATTATAACTCTCGAGTTAAACACTCCTATTTCAAAGAGGGAGATCTAGTACTTAGGAAGAATGAGGCCAGCAGGCAAGGCCCACAAGGCAAACTTGACCCGAATTAGGAAGGGCCATATAAGGTAGTCAAAGTGCATGGAAAGGGCGCATATCAGCTTGCTGATGCTAATGGCAGGACCATACCATGCAGTTGGAATGCCACCAACTTGAGAAAATTCTATGTCTAGGACAGGTTCCAGACTTTATCTTTTATGGTTAATTTTCATTTATTTTAGTTTTTACCTTTCCATAAGATGTACTTAAGCATCAGTTGCTATAATAAAGTTTGAATTTTGCACATGTGTTTAAATATTTTTAAATCTTTAAGATTGACAGAAGTTTGCAAAGGACAAACTTAATAAGTCTGTAGACGATGACGACCAAAATTAATTAGTGCGAGTCGGACTTAGAAGTTTGCAAAGGGCAAACTTAACAAGTCAGCGAGACAGACGATCGAAGCGAGGCTGCGCGAGTCGAGACTCGAAAGTTTGAAAAGGACAAACTTAACAAGTCTGCAGGACAGACGATCAGAACTGAGCTGCAGGCCAGACTCAGAAGTTTGCAAAGGACAAAGTTAATAAGTATGCAGGACAGACGATCATAACTGAGCTGCAGGCCAGACTCAGAAGTTTTCAAAGGACAAACTTAATAAGTCTGCATGACAGACGATCATAACTGAGCTGCAAGTCAGACTCAAAAGTTTGCAAAGGACAAACTTAACAAGTCTGTAGGACAAACGATCAGAACTGAGCTGTAGGTCAGACTTAGAAGTTTGCAAAGAAAACTTAATAACTCTACAAGACAGACGATAACTGAGGTGCAGGTCAGACTCAGAAGTTTGCAAAGGACAAACTTAACAAGTCTGCAGGACAGACGATCAGAACTGAGTTGCAGGCCAGACTCAGAAGTTTGCAAAGGACAAACTTAATAAGTATGCGGAGATGACGATCATAAGCGAGGCTTGCGAGTCGGACTCGAAGTTTTCAAAGGACAAACTTAATAAGTATGCAGGACAGACGATCATAACTGAGCTGCAAGTCAGACTCAGAAGTTTGCAAAGGACAAACTTAACAAGTCTGCAGGACAAACGATCAGAATTGAGCTACAAGTTAGACTCAGAAGTATGCAAAGGACAAACTTAATAAGTCTACAAGACAGACGATCATAACTGAGGTGCAGGTCAGACTCAGAAGTTTGCAAAGGACAAACTTAATAAGTCTACAGGACAGACGATCATAACTGAGCTGTAGGTCAGACTCAGAAGTTTGCAAAAGACAAACTTAAAAAGTCTGCAGGACAGACAATCAGAACTGAGCTGCAGGCCAGACTCAGAACTGAGCCATAAAATATACTCAGAGAGTTTGCAAGAGACAAACTCTCTAAGTCTGCAGGACAGACGATCAGAACTCAAAAGAGAAAACTCAAAGAACCCCATTCAAAAAGCAGGGCTCATGAATGATGCACTGTGGGGGCAAGGGGCCCTAAACTGTAAAAATCAAAGGCAAAAATAAAAGCCAGAAATCCAAAAGAAATTACATAATAAGTGCCTAATTGGCACACATCATCAAAAGGGCAACAAAAGAATTGTCAAAATAAAACTACAAGTTTTTTCAAACAAAATTAGAATCAAAAGTCTAAGACTCTTTAGTAGGGTCTTGTTGAGAAAATTTGGGAAGAAGAAGCCTTGGCTTGGCGGTATCATGGTCGTGAGCATACTTCACCACCAAGTCTTCACCTAATTGAAACTCTTTAACTCTCTCATCATAGATTTTGTTGGAGCCAGGCTTGCGAAGTCCTCCATGGGGAAGACTCTCAATAACCAGATCTGGGCACTGCTCCATAGCCTCATCAACGTCTAAGGTATAACCTACCATAAGATGGGAGTCAGTAAGGCCTTCATGGCCCCGGTGCACTAAGTGGAGTTCTTATAATCATGAAGATCTTGGGCAATCTGCGCAGGTATCGCAGCTTTCAACTCCTCATTCTCAGCTTGGAGCCGGGCATTTGCATCCTCCAACTCTGAGGTTTTCTTGGCATGACCAGCGGTGGCTGCCTGCAGGTCGGCGGCGGACTTCTGCAGCTCGACCTGTTGGGCTAGAAGCTGCTTGTTCAGAACAGAGATCTGCTCATCTTTGGACATTAAGGCATCCTTATGCTTTCAACGGCTGGCAGAAAGGTCAGCAATCCTTTTCTCCAAGGATACTTTCTGGGAAGAGAGATCGTCGAACCTCTTCAGAACTTCTTGGCTGATCTTGACAACTTGGGAGAGCATTCTAGATGTTAGTACGGTTACAAAACAAAAATAAGCAAAAAAACACAAGTGCAAAGGCAAGGTCCAGAAGAAACTCACCGCAGTAGCCAAGTCCTTATTTGGCATACCAGACATATCAGCAATATGAGGTGGAGAACGCCCCTCTAAGTCAGCTATATCCGGATCACCCCGATCAGGCCTGCTCATTTTTCTCTTAGATCGGGAGCACAGTTGAATTTTCCATTCTACAGCGTTGAACTCAAGGCCATCCAAGATTACCAGGCCCTCGTCCCTCTGTTCTATATGAGGAGGGAGGACAGCCTACTCGTCACGTTGAAGATCCTCAAAATAATGAGGATCCTCGTTAATAGCCTCAAGGTCCATGGGTGGGACCTCAGAGGCACCAACGAGCCAGATTGTATGCAGGTTCAAGTTTTGCTCATTGTGTTCGGCCACAACTTCCTCCTCTAGGGTATCATAAAAAATTTCAATGAAATCAGCCACTAAAAAAGAGTAAGAAGATAACAAGGTCATTATGAACAGACAAAGATGTATAAAATATACAAGACATATGTATAAAGTAAACAATATTAAAGGGTAAAATGTCCTACAATTATCATACTTCACTTGAGTCAGCCTCTAGTACGGCTCGGGCCCTGATTCGGCCAGATGAGCTGCCTCGATCAGTTTGGAGGACCAGCCCTTATGGTCCAAAGAAACACCACAACCGGAAATATCAGTTAACAACCGTTCTCCAACCCCGGTAGGGCATACATCAGAGGGGAGAGGATTGTAGTTCCACACACCCAGTTCTAGGTGCCCTCCGTGACGGATGAATAAGAAGTGGGATTTTCACTCGTGTATTGAGGACTTCCCCGTAGAAAGAATAGGGATATCCCGCCGATGAGTACATTTCGGCGGAAATAAATACCACCATTGTGGTTTCGACTTTCTTATATTGATAGAAAGTCTAAACGACTCCACGAGAAAATTTTGTGTCTATACACACCGCCCAAATCGCAAAACCTATTATGGTCCTAACCTCATTAGAGGCGTCTGGGCGAGACCACTAGGTGGTAATGTGCGAGAACGACCAAAAGCCAGACATAAAGGAACCCTAAGCCCCTCTGGAGGCTAATGAGCATATCTGTTCGGGGTTCCGGGAAGACGAGGAGAGTACTGTTCCATATCAATACCGTACTGGTTATAGATCTGGAGGAGATCTTCCTATTTTAAAGAGGAATTTGTTGGAATAGTGTCCTAAACCCAATCGGGTTGGACAGGATCCGACCGGGTCGGATCATTTCTAATATTTCTTTATGTTTATGCATATATTAAATGGCTTTTATGTTGTCATATATATACGCTCTTTTAGTGAACCAATTATGAATTGTTATATGATGACGTCCTTAGTATTAAACTGTGATAGAGAAACCATGATAGGCGATTATGGTTGTTGAGATCTCTAATCACTTTAATAAGTTTGATACTTAAATGTCTCTAGGCTGATGTACTATTAAATAGGGCACTGATAATATGAACAGGCTAGCACGTATTAGATGTCTTTTGTCTTTAAGGGCAGGGATAGATCTCGTCTTTGAAGTGTAGAGACACTTGGGTATGCGTGGGCGTGTATTAGAGAATGCGTCGTTAGGTGACCCACTTACGGATAAGTGTCTCACTATGTGACGGTTGTGTAATTATCCTTTTCACCGGAGTCTTCATGGCATCACGGTGTGGATTGTCATGCTTTGACACTATTGAGGTTTCCCCTAGCCATGGGGCGATCATGCGGTAGTGATTGGGTGTGATACTGAAGCATGTGGAGTATACATGTTTGGTCGTCTGGGAATCGCGTACCCTATTAGTAGGGGTGAATATCCGAAAGGGCCTTCTTATAAAGAATGTCTCACTCTCGTGAATCTTTGCAAAGTGGGAGTAAATGAGTTACTTGAGAGCATGATATCAGATTATAAGATCACGATCGTTAATGTATTGACACTCGAGATACGATCGTATGGATATTATTACTGGCGATAGGATTGTAAGTTACACGGTAACTGTCTCACATGAAAGGTAGCAGTCATTGCATTTGACTCTTCCGATAATTGGGGGTCACGGTGTGTTGCTAGACGCTATCCCGTGATCGTTAGGCATGAAGGGCATTTTCATAATTTGCACTTTGTGTCTACGGCCAATATATTCGGAAGCCTATCGGGTCACACACATAAGAACATCTAGCCGGATTAAAATGTGGTTATAGTTGATAACCAAATAAGGAAAGAATTTATCTCGTACTATAAAGGTTATACTGGTAAATTAATATGGTGGTATTTATTTATTATGAATAAATTAAATACAAGATATTAATTAAGTTGATTAATTAAATACACTTATATTGATAAGTGGCGCCACATATGTGTATAAGTGATACACTTGGATTGTGTAATTTAATTAATGATATTACCATATATTAATTTTAGATATTAATAAAATAAAATAATATAGATATATTATGCATATATGCGTGTGTGGTGTGCATATGTGATGTGCATTAGTGCATGCGACTAAGTGTAGTATGTATATATAATATATATAGATTTATGCATATAATATATATATATGTGATATATACACATGTGTAAATTGATTTATGGTAATAAGATAAAGATAGTCAATATAAGATATTGACAATATCTTGGAAATATTCAATATAAGATATTGATGATATCACAGATTTATTTAATATAAGATATTATAATAAATGAGATAAATCAATTATATTTTCCTTATTTTATTGGGAAAATGTTTTCTTTCCCTCCACACCTAGATGGGGCGCCCCTCTCACTATAAATAAGAGGTGGGTGTCAAACTCTTTTGTCATCACAATTCCAAAAGCTAATAGTTCTTTTATAAAATTGAGAGCATCATATAGAGAGTTGGAGATAGAGGAAAATGGCGGTCTAGCAGCTGGAGTTTTCAATAACAATCCATGATGGGATTCCGTAGGTGTTACGTGTGGTGGCGGTAGAGGCCGAACACTTAGGCGGCTCTATCTTGAACTACTCTCTCCTTAGGCGGTCAAAGCGTCGATCTTTTAGATCAACCAAGGTAACCACCATCTACTAGCTTATCTGTTTATTGCTTAAGCGAAGTCGATCTGGTTAAAAGGAAATAAATTTTTAAATTCATTTGCGTTCGCGTAGATTTCCCAACAGTGGTATCAGAGCGAGCTTCGAGCTTAAGCAATAAGCATGTTATTTTGCGTAGTTAATTTTATCGTTTTAAATCACATAATTAAAAGATTAAAAATTTTTATTCGCAAAAGTGATACATGAAAAGAAAAAGAAAAAAACGAGATTGGGTGGTGCTCAACCGACTGGCGGCACCACCACCGCGGCAGCGGTGTGGTGGCGGCGGCGGCGGCAGTCAACTTTCTTGCCGGCGATCGATTGACCGGTCAATCTTTGTCGGATCTCCAAATTTTTGTTCTATGTATTTTGTGATTCAATATGGTTCATAGTTGTGATTAATAATTCCTCTTTTGTTTAGTTGTGTTATGTGACTAACCAATATTTCAAATAGTTTGGGCCATTGGGATGGCACATGGCATTAAAATAATAATCGTCTTTCCAAACTTTGTTTGGAATAGGCCTAGGCCCATTCCAAATATTTGATTTGGGAAAAGGTCTAGGCCACTTCCAAAATTTTGATTTTGGAAAGTGGCCAGGCCTAAACCAAAATTATTTGGCATTTCCAAATATTTGATTTGGAATAGGCCTAGGCCCTTTTCAAATATTTGATTTGTAAAAGCTGCAGCGCTGGCGACTCAAAATTTTGATTTTGGAAAGTGGTCAGGCCTAAATCAAATGTGGTTTAGGAAGATGCATTTTGGTTTAGGAAACCAAAGACATCCATTTTGATTACGGATCAAAAGGAAAGAAACAAAAGAGACATAATTTTAATTTTGATTTATTTTTGGAATAGTTCTAATTTATTAAAATTAAAATTAAAATCGTTTAAAATTAATCGTTAATTTTATTTCGATTAAAATCATTTAATTAATTAATTGATTGGATAAAATTATTTAATAGATTAAATGTTAATTGATTAATTAATACGCAAGTAGTTAAATTTTAATTTTATCTTTTTCATAAGATGTTATTGTATGGATTAGATATAGTAGATATAATATGATTATATGGACTCCGATTGATCATGGACTCGACCGATAGGATAGATGTGAATGATTTAATTTTTCTGTTGGTTTAAAAATTGTCCTAGGCCGTTATGAAGAACGTGACCTAGTTTATTTTCTGCATTTATCCCAGTCCCGTTGACTCCCCCCGTTTGCGGCGGGTGTATTTATTTTATTAGATAGAATTAAATGTACAAGAATGGAGTAGAAGATGGAGACCAAAGAAAGAGAAGGAAAAAAAAAGATCCCATTGGAGAATGACGCATTAAAGATCCTATTGGCGGTTGCAGCTACCCTTAGATTGTGACCCGCGGTTTCGTCAGTTTGTATTCGAAACCGCACCTAGGAAAGGTCCATGATCATAGCGGTTACTTTACGCATTTATTTATTTTGTGCTTGTATTTATTTTATATGATACGATAGATGTATGACTAGGCACGATTTAGATGAATGTGTAGGATGTATGTTTATAGAGATAGATATACTTGATGAGACCATAATTAAAATTAATTAAATGAATTAATTTATATAAATACTTCTACCTCAAAAGAATCAAGTTAAAATTGCCTCCCCATATTATAATGACGGTGAAGAGCCCTTGTTTGGATCTAACTCATCAGCCAAAGCAGGGGGTTGACCTACCTCGGGTATATCGTCATTATTGAGATATGATCGTATGAGATCTCATGAATATTGGGGTTATGACTTGACTAAGAATTCTCTCGGCCACCAGCCAAATCGGGGTCGTTTGGATTTTAGAGGCAAGGGTTTGACTACTTCATAAGATGAAAATTGTCAAAGAGTTGACTAGTCAAACAACAAGAGTCGTATAAGATACGATTGACAAAGGGTTGTTGTCTACCAATTAGACTATTTTATTTGACCACCAAAGCGAGGTCGTCGCGGTAGTTTAGTGGGATCTTGTCCACTAAAGAAATTAATAATTCTTGAAAGTCAATTGGGAGTAGTTGACTAGTGGGAAGCAAAATCACAAACCAAATACCATTTTGATTTTGCGTGTAAAACAACAACACTCTTTTATCTTCATTTTTATGTTGTAGTTTTAGCAAAATTTATATTTATGTTTTATTCTCGATTAGTAAAACAAAATTATATTATTACCTTTTGAGAACCGTTCTCATGTATGGTTAAGTAACTTTAATCCTTTTAAAATAAGCAATGACACGAGCAATCCCGTTATAGTAGTTAGAGACTACATATTTAATCGATGCTCAAGACTTTAATTATTAAATAAAAGCGGAGGCTCGTGATATTGGATACGATCCAATATAATCATTCGATCATACAATGACAAATAATTCAAGCGTTGGATAAGAATGACCAGACCGAATTTTTGAAAGGTTGTTTTCAAAATTGAAAGATTTAAGTATCGACTTAATTCTATCATTGCTTAAAGGTTAATTAGATAGTCAATGTTTTGAATACGATTCAAAAGGTTAAATAAACTATTTAATAAACTTTAGATTTTCTTTATGAAAGGAAATCAAAGACATAGCTCTTGTGATTTTTCTTAAGTCTTATGAAGACTACACCAAGAAATATTTACAAGTGCTTGAAGGATTAAAAAGGAAAGTTAGGGCATGTGCTTAAATAGAGAACTTATTGAAGTTTCTATTGTAGGCAAGTGAGTTGAGATAAATCTATCTAAATTCAAAGTCGACTCTAAGATATATGATATCTTACGAGTGTGATTAGATTAGAAAGATTAAATGCAGACATGGAAGGTGAAGCAAACGTTGTGACACTTACCATAATGCGGATCTAGTAAGCGATAAGGAAACTAAATAAATGTTATTATGTTCGGTTCTTATGAAGAACATACTTTTAGTTATTTGTTAGGATTTAGTAGACATATTCAATTGTAAAGAATAAATGTTATTCGATAAAGTTGAAAGGTCATTTGAATCTAACATACTAGATTGATATCACTATATAGTTGATACGGTGATGAAATCTCAACCAAATATTAGTATGGGTTTGTTATCCTTAATATTTGTGGTTGTTCTAGACATGATTTCTCTGGAAGGAAGCGTGTAATTAAACTTCATTACGATGATGTTGAACCATATGATTATGAATCATGTGGGTTATACGTATCTTCTCCAAAGAGGACTAAAATACCCTTTTATGAAAAGGTTGTAAAATCTAGAAAAGTTGTCTAAAGCCTAAACATACCGATGTTTGTTGGCTTATGACAATTAATGACATAAATAAATGTTTATTAATCTACATGACTATTTTAGAAATAGTTGAATCTACTTATTGAAATCACGATAATTGGAAAGCCCAAAAGTTTGAGCTAGTAAGAATATGAGATTGACGAGCTACTTAGAATTAATCTTCAATTGGATTGAAGTAATTAATAGGCGAAGGGTGTTTGAAGTCATCCGAAAGAATAAGATTCTCCTTGAAGGACACCATCTTTAGGATATGCAATTAGATTGTGTTCCCAAAATTGAAACAACACTTTATATGATAAAGGTGTAGCATGAAGCCATCACGAAGTATCCCTTACCCATTTCGGGATAGTGCCTTATGCTTAACCGAGTTCCAAAGAATAAAGGTTGAATAAATTCCAAATTAGATATGGAAGAGGATAATGTTGAATCTATCTTAACCGATAATTTGAAGTTGTCATAGGCAAAGTCGAGAAAGGCTTGGAGCCTAGTCGACATATGCAACTTTGTGGAATGTCTTAGCTAGCATGTTTGGAGATTATATACTTTTCAGCGAGCAAAATGTTTGTCTCCAAACATCTTTGTCTTCTAAAGGAAGTGTTTCTTCCAAAAGAAGCAGTGGGAGTGAATCGAGATCTCAAAAGAGTTTGAGAACCACAAAGATATATTCAACCATTGGAACATGAAGCGAGGCCTTGCATAAGCGATGAGGTGTAGAACAACATGCTCGAGTGCTCACAAAAGTTCAGTAAGTCATAGATAACCTTAAAGCCTAAAAGGGCTCTTTGGTATGTTCATCTTGAAGAATGAATATCTCACAACTTATGAAAGAATGTTTGAGAGGCAAGATTGAGAGATATGGCCAAGAGCCATAATATCCGAATTAGATATCATCGGTGACAACCAAGTTGTGAACCTAGTCTGTCTTACCTGGAGGAATGTCCTGTAAAAGGTGAGCCCGATTATATTCGAGACTATGCTTGTTGTAACCCATTATCATGACTATATGATAGTGTTGAAGGCGTTGGGCAAACAACTCGATGTTCATAGACGATGACATGATATGTAAGCCCACGAGATCCATTTATGGACTCAAACAAGTTTCTCTAGACATTTCTTTGTTTAATAATCAAAAGAGTTTGATTTAGTCAAAAGAAGGATATGCCCAATGTGCAAGATGGATAGTGGGAGTGTGTTACGATTTTTGAGTAAGGTATTGGATATCTCTCTCGAGAATTATCACCCCATGTCACAGTCAATGTTTGGTAGTTCAAGGTCTTTACGAAAGCACTTGGATTAGCAGTTCTTATTTTTAGAAATAAGAATATATAGTGATAGATTTAACTGCTGTTAGATTATAGTTTACCTTAATAGATGTGATGCTAAAAGAGTTTAACATAGATCGCGATAGGGGATACTGCTAGCCGGTGTTCTCAAGATCTATCTATATTAGGGCGTTCGTCTTAAAGATGAGGTGATTGATGATGCTTATGGAAGGTTTCCTTTGCTACTGCGATAGGAACCATCATAAGAGTAATGCCAGATGTTCATAGTCCATGAATAGTCATGAGCAAGTATGAAAGTAAATCTGGGGAATTTCGAGAATATCCTTAAACAAGTTAAGGGAAGAGTTCCTAGTTTATTGAAACTTGGAATTAAATAAACGTAGATATACAGACGTAAATCCTGAGTCTTATGAAGGCGAGAGGGAGCTACAATCGGGTTTGCAGTCACTTTGATTAAGTGATACAGTGAGTTGGAAATGTTCTTAGCTATGGATACTGTAAATTCAACAACCAGGCCAAAACACAGTAGTGCCTTAGAGGCGCAGCGGGAGCGGTACATGAGTCTATGAGGTTCATCCTTGAACCTTGTACGGTTCTTCGACCATTTCTATATGGCTGATATAGTAAGTGAATTCATTGCTTGAAGCAAGGACCAGGGTCTCATCAGAGATTCATGTGTGTGTTAAGAAGAGTGTTGACTTATCCTCGAGAAGAGTGTTAACTAAAAGAAGGTAGATACCAACGGAAAATAAAAATAGAAATGTGATAAGAAGAGTGTTGACTTATCCTCGAGAATTTTGAGCTAATACAAGTAGTAACCCTAGACACAAAGAAAGAAATTAGCGACGTTTTCCCGGCAACGGCGCCAAAATAATGACAGAGACCTAAACCTAACACAGGAAACGGCGCGAGAAAGGCGCGGACATTACACAGGCTATCTGAGATCCTAACCGGCGATGTACCGGGTCAAATTGTAGTGCTAGTGTGGTGAGTCGAATCGTATTCTCGAGGAAAACATGGTAATTCTTTTAAGTGGGGTTAAACACCAAGAAGCTATTATTAACTTTCGATCTAAGTCGCAGTTTATCAATTTTATCGAGTTAGATTATGTTAGTAGTTAGATTGTTAGTAAAGCGATAAATAAATATATAAATATAAAAATAGATAATATATATTTTTTGGATCTAGCCAAGAATACGTTCTTGAATTACGATCTCTTTTTAGTAGAAATAAATGAGACAGATCTTCCTTTATTCAAGGTGTAAATTATGTGAAGCGGTGCACTCCTCACTCAGCGATTCCTTCTCACACGGCGTATGAAAGCTGTCATATGTCTCATTTAACTATCCTACGTCATCCAAAAGATCGGGTCACTACCGTTTTGTCATGCGGTCAATATTTTAGAATCTTCGTTAGAAATAGATAAATTGACGTAATTAGATCTCGAGCACAAATTTTAATAAGATTTGTTTTTCTAGGACAAATCTGCCCCCGGGTAGGAAATAGGATTCCGTTGTCACGTTTTCACTCGGCCATTTTACCCTCCGGTCTTTCTATCCGTACATTAAGTTCAAAATAGAAAGAGATTCATCATAATTAATTTTAATCATTTGTACCATAGTCAATCATCCGGATCTATAAAAGAATAACTAATTGATTTATATCTTGGCTAGATATATTTTAGCTTAACATTATTATAGATATAGTATACATCATAATATTAGAATAGATTACCGATTACAAGCTGTTGAATCGGGTCATTTCCACTTGAGATCTACAATCTTCGATAATTATTCTACCATTATAACGATACTATAACTACTTTATTCATATATATATATATAGAAACAACAAACATAATACTTTAGAAAAATACCCGATTACAATTTGTTGATTGAGAGGTTGTACTCTTCCGGACATTACAACGACTTGAAAGAATACCGAACTTCCGAGATTTTCCAGAGCATTACAGCGGTACTAATTTATTTATATATATAAAAACATATATATACATACATAGACACATGTATATATACAGGCCCAAAATAAAATAAAAAAGACAAAAGAGATATAGATCTATATATATATCATATATATGTATATATGATCTACAACAAAAAAATAAAAAGAACAGAGACGGAGAGAAAGCAGAGAAAGGGAAAGAAGAGGGGCAAGCGTTCATCTGCTATGATCCTCTGTATATATAGGCAAATATCAAGGCCGGATCGGTCCGGATGGGTGCGGATCGGTCCGGTATCCATCATTGCTTATGACTCAAATTTGGATCTAGATCCTTCGATTGTGTATTTATTTGTAATAAAACTTCTAAAATTCATATCTTGAGTTGTAGACCTCCAAAAATTATGATTCAAGCGTCAAAATTAAGCTCTCGGAAAATTCTTCAACTTTCATGAAGGACTCTTCTTCAGAAAACGCCTTTTGATGGGCCATTCCCATTACGTGTCGTTTTTGCGACATTTTCCTTAATACAAATCAATTAGCCACTTGACCACCATTTGAGTTGTAGAAGTCCGATTGACTTGATTCAAAATCCATTGGAAATCTTTCTTGAAGATATACAACTTTTATTAAGGAAACTTCTTGAGAAAATGTCGTTTTGATGAGCCATTCGTATTATGAAGATATTTGAGGATTTTTACTAATCCGAATCGGTTAGTCACTTGACTACTATTTGAGTTGTAGACCTCAATTGGCGTGATTCAAAGTGCGTTGGAAATCTTATGTGAAGATCTACAACTTTCATTAAGAAGTCATCCCCTGAAAATGCCTCTAAGCTGGGTCAAATCTCCATCGAAAATAAATTACGGTTTAAGTACTTAGGAAAATTTGCTCCGTTGAACTTATAAACTTGTGGCACCTTCTTCTAACCCTCTAAACACATCTTTTAGACTCAAAACATGTCGATTCACGTGGAATCTTGGTCAATATATAATCCTGCAATGAACCACCAAAATACCAAGCGTAAATCCGACCACGACACTCCGATTACTAAACGATACAAAAACTAATAAAAATACGATAATTTATATAATAACTACTACTTATACATTTGAATAAAACTTAGTAATTTTGACTTGATTTGATACAATAATGCTCAAAATGGTATCAATATTGGGGTAAAATGTCGTAATAATGATCATAAATTTATCTCTCATCACAACCCCGTACTTAGCTTTTGGTCGTCCTCGAGCAAAACAAGCGATAAAACAAAATGAATGAGAGATAAATTCATGAAGATAGAAGATATAAGGAACAACTAGATAATACAACCATTAGAATTACAACCAGGCGTTAACCTAAATATAAATGTATAACAGAGTGTGTGTGTGACAAGCCTTTTCAATTTCCACTATCCTCTCTTGAATAATTCAAGCAAACGCACAAATATCCATTCAGACAGTCCTAATGACTTTCCTAGGTATAGGCAGTAACAGTTCCACACAAAGTTCTTCCGAGTACTTATTAGGATAATCCCTAAAGCATACCATTCAGTTTATACTGGGGATAGTCAGAAGATAACTAAGTTTTCAACCATGCTCTGTTCTTATTATTATTATTTTTTTTTCATAGAATACTAACATATCCGAACTCATTGCCAAAATCGACTATCTTGCAAGCGTCATGAG
This sequence comes from Gentiana macrophylla, assembly GCA_026214975.1. NCBI lineage: Eukaryota > Viridiplantae > Streptophyta > Magnoliopsida > Gentianales > Gentianaceae > Gentiana > Gentiana macrophylla. The sequence continues at coordinate 99,523,366 of CM047808.1, read as the reverse complement.
GTGAGATCGAATACATTAATACCTATCTAACTTTTTTTTTTTTCTTTTTTTTTTTTTTTTTTCTCATATGTGTAGCATATGCCTCATTCCCAAGCAATAGGGCGTTTAGTGATAACACCTAGCTGGACTTATATCATCGAGCGATCGGGAGCTTTTAAACCTCATAGTGATATAGGGCGTTTCGTGATAACGCCCTACTGCACTCAAATCATTGGTAGCTACAACCGACATATATATAGTTCATCTTTATTTTGGTATTCTTCCTTTCATTCCACTTAACTTATATCCTTTCTATCACATTCAAACCTTCAGATATTCACAGTACACGTTCAAAAGTTAGGTACTAAGTTCTTGTTATTATCTAGAATAACCACTAGGATCTTGAATGGATACTGATTTAAAATTTTACCTTTCAATATCAAAGGCTTTACGTGAAGGAATTCATGTTACACAAATATATTTGGAATTACAATGCACTTACGGTTCACGTTGGTTATACACATCAAATTGATCATTACATCTTCAAATCCATGAAATATATACCTTATACTGATTTATTTTAATCAACTAAATAATGTTGAAAAAGATCGAAAACTAAGGGATTTATTGATACAAAATAAACATTAATTCCATTGCTTTAGACCAACGACTCCACTCCCACTTACGAACTTACATTGTCCCCAATGTAAAGTGAGTGTAAATAAGTTGTTGGGAAAGCAATGGTGCACTAAAACAAGTCAAAACAAATACTCGGATGATAAAAAAGGGTGGGTGGGTGGGTTAAAGTTATGACCTCCTCACTTCCATAGTATTTGAACTAATACATGTCACACGTTATTTGAAATTTAAAACAGACTAGATCATGAAATGTAACGTATAGCAAAGTATTAACTCTGAGTCTTTTATACCCAGATCCTCAAGGGTTATTTCAAATCGTTCTAACAACCTAAGTCCAAAAAATGACGCATTTGAATTTTTCTCTTTTTTCTCCATCGGGATTTTCGGATAACCACCTAATCATTCCCTTTATAATGACATTCAAACATTCATCCTAAGACTTGGTGAAACAAAATGAAAATCAATCCGAAGTATTATCAAAGTATCATCCAAAGTATGAGTAATTATTATATTTAACATTTTTGCGGGCTGCCTCCCGGTAGCGCTTTTAGTTAACGTCGTTTGCTCGACCAAAATGATAATGATTAACTAATATAATATACTAAACAAAACGGGATACTTCTAACAATTACTCACAAAAGCACGTAACAATTAAGCACATAATCCACTAAAAATAAATGCTTAAGGAGTAAAAAGGAAGGATAGTACCCGTCATTGACTACATTTATAGTCTATAGCCAGACTTTATCGTGCTTTAGTTTCTAATGTACTGGTGGTGGGTCATCCTCACGCACCGCATCCTTCTTCAATACCGGTTTCCAACAGAGGTTAGACAATTCCCACCAATCCAAACGATTCTTGACCTTTTCCTTTGATTTTCGAGCCTTCGGTTTGTGAGCTTTCACATTATTGCTTTGAGTCATCTTCTTGATTACCTGCGTGTTAGTACGATCCACCACAAGAGAACACAAAGTGTCTACACAAGAACTAGATTCTAGTGTAATGTATGGATATTTCAATGAATTGTAAATGTTGAAGATAACGCGCTCATCATTCACTCCCAAACTAAGCTCTCCTTACAAACATCGATGAAAGGGGTATTAATAGTTAAGTGCCGAAAAGTGTCAAGAAAACATGCATACTTATTATCCAACTTCATCTTTTTCATTTCATTTCTCGGGGAATGGGGGAGTAATTCAAGATCAGTAGGGTTAGAATGAATACCTCTCTTACCCTTGTCGTTAGATGAAGATGGTAAAGCTTCCTTGAATGATTGTGCCTATTGAAGACATAGTGTGTCATCATTCGATGCACTTTTTCTTCAAAATATCACGATGGATGTGGTGATGCCCTTCCAGAGTTGAACCGATGTGAATTTAGGTTGAGCCGGATAAGGTTCGGTTTGAATTGGCCCTTTCAAACTTGGTTCCTTCCAACCTGCTTCCAATTACGATTATTTCTATTTTTATTTTATTTATTAATATTCCTTGGGCATGATCAAGCCCTCGTTCGGGTGTTTCATCACTAGTTTGATCATTCTCGTATTTGATTTGAAAATGATACTTGGTCGATTTCCCTGGTGATATGACCGCGTTTACTCTCTACTCTTAACGCGCCTTTAAGTAAGTGTTTAAATCAGGCCTATAAGGAGTGAGTGGGGCCTTACCATACGGTCATCAACTATCGAAAAATAGAAAAATAACTTGAAATAGATAAAACACAGAATCGGATGGTGTTTCATTCTTGATTTCGGCCGTTTTCATAACTCGATTTGACAATTCTTGTGGAATAGAAAATATCGAATAGAAAATAACACGAAATCGATAAAAAAACCACATTTTTTTCTCTCGGTAATTACGAGTCCACTCGGTATTTACCGAGTAGTTTTTCTCTCTCTCGGTAATTACGAAGCCACTCGATGTTATCGAGTATTTTTATAAAAAAATGATATCTTACCAAATAGGTAGGTACCAATGAAAATAAAAATACAAATGAGATTGAGAAATGTATTGACTTATCCTCATTTTTATTATGACCACGTTTACTTTCTACTATCGAAAATAGAAAATAACTCGAATTTAACAGAAGAAGAAAATTGGTAACTAAAAGAAGGTAGATACCAACGGAAAATAAAAATAGAAATGTGATAAGAAGAGTGTTGACTTATCCTCGAGAATTTTGAGCTAATACAAGTAGTAACCCTAGACACAAAGAAAGAAATTAGCGACGTTTTCCCCGGCAACGGCGCCAAAATAATGACAGACCTAAACCTAACCTTGGAAACGTCGCCAGAAAGCTGACGGACATTACCTAGGCTATACAGATCCTAACCGGCAGTGTACCGGGTCAAATTGTAGTGCTAGTGTGGTGAGTCAGGTCGTATTCCTCAGGGAAAACATGGTAATTCTTTTAAGTGGGGTTAAACACCAAGAAGCTATTATTAACTTTCGATCTAAGTCGCAGTTTTATCAATTTTATCGAGTTAGATTATGTTAGTAGTTAGATTGTTAGTAAAGCGATAAATAAATATATAAATATAAAAATAGATAATATATATATTTTTGGATCTAGCCAAGAATACGTTACTGAATTACGATCTCTTTTTAGTAGAAATAAATGAGACAGATCTTCCTTTATTCAAGGTGTAAATTATGTGAAACGGTGCACTCCTCGACTCAGCAGTTCCTTCTCACACGCGTGCGTATGAAATCGTCATATGTCTCATTTAACTATCCTCGTCATCCAAAAGATCGGGTCACTACCGTTTTGTCATGCGGTCAATATTTTAGAATCTTCGTTAGAAATAGATAAATTGACGTAATTAGATCTCGAGCACAAATTTTAATAAGATTTGTTTTTCTAGGACAAATCTGCCCCCGGGTAGGAAATAGGATTCCGTTGTCACGTTTTCACTCGGCCATTTTTACCCTCCGGTCTTTCTATCCGTACATTAAGTTCAAAATAGAAAGAGATTCATCATAATTAATTTTAATCATTTGTACCATAGTCAATCATCCAGATCTATAAAAGAATAACTAATTGATTTATATCTTGGCTAGATATATTTTTAGCTTAACATTATTATAGATATAGTATACATCATAATATTAGAATAGATTACCGATTACAACTGTTGAATCGGGGTCATTTCCGCCAGATCTACAATCTTCGATAATTATTCTACTATTATAACGATACTATAACTACTTTATTCATATATATATATAGAAACAACAAACATAATACTTTAGAAAAATACCCGATTACAGCTGTTGATTCAGAGGTTGTACTCTTCCGGACATTACAACGACTTCAGCAATACCGAACTTCCGAGATTTTCCCGAGCATTACAACGGTACTAATTTATTTATATATATAAAAAACATATATATACATACATAGACACATGTATATATACGGGCCCCGAAAATAAAATAAAAAGACAAAAGAGATATAGATCTATATATATATCATATATATGTATATATGATCTACAACAAAAAAATAAAAAGAACAGAGACGGAGAGAAAGCAGAGAAAGGGAAAGAAGAGGGGCAAGCGTTCATCTGCTCTGATCCTCTGTATATATAGGCAAATATCAAGGCCGGATCGGTCCGGATGGGTGCCAGATCGGTCCGGTATCCATCATTGCTTATGACTCAGCTGGATCTAGATACTTCGATTGTGTATTTATTTGTAATAAAACTTCTAAAATTCATATCTTGAGTTGTAGACCTCCAAAAATTATGATTCAAACGTCAAAATTAAGCTCTCGGAAAATTCTTCAACTTTCATGAAGGACTCTTCTTCAGAAAACGCCTTTTTGATGGGCCATTCCCATTACGTGTCGTTTTGCGACATTTTCCTTAATACAAATCAATTAGCCACTTGACCACCATTTGAGTTGTAGAAGTCCGATTGACTTGATTCAAAATCCATTGGAAATCTTTCTTGAAGATATACAACTTTTATTAAGGAAACTTCTTCAGAAAATGTCGTTTTGATGAGCCATTCGTATTACGAAGATATTTCGGGATTTTTACTAATCCGAATCGGTTAGTCACTTGACTACTATTTGAGTTGTAGACCTCCAATTGACGTGATTCAAAGTGCGTTGGAAAGCTTATGTGAAGATCTACAACTTTCATTAAGAAGTCATCCCCTGAAAATGCCTCTAAGCTGGGTCAAATCTCCATCGAAAATAAATCACGGTTTAAGTACTTAGGAAAATTTGCTCTGTTGAACTTATAAACTTGTGGCACCTTCTTCTAACCCTCTAAACACATCTTTTAGACTCAAAACATGTCGTTACGTGGAATCTTGGTCAATATATAATCCTGCAATGAACCACCAAAATACCAAACGTAAATCCGACACGACACTCCGGTTACTAAACTGATACAAAAACTAATAAAAATACGATAATTTATATAATAACTACTACTTATACATTTGAATAAAACTTAGTAATTTTGACTTGATTTGATACAATAATGCTCAAAATGGTATCAATATTGGGGTAAAATGTCGTAATAATGATCATAAATTTATCTCTCATCATGTCTCTAGGCTGATGTACTATTAAATAGGGCACTGATAATATGAACAGGCTAGCACGTATTAGATGTCTTCTGTCTTTAAGGGCAGGGATAGATCTCGTCTTTCGAAGTGTATAGACACTTGGACTGTACGTGGACGTGTATTTGAGAATGCGTACGTTAGACTGACCCACTTACACGGATAAGTGTCTCACTATGTGACGGTTGTGTAATTATCCTTTTCACCGGAGTCTTCATGGCATCACGGTGTGGATTGTCATGCTTTGACACTATTGAGGTTTCCCCTAGCCATGGGGTGATCATGCGGTAGTGATTGGGTGTGATACTGAAGCATGTGGAGTATACATGTTTGGTCGTGTGGAATCGCGTACCCCTATTAGTAGGGGTGAATATCCGAAAGGGCCTTCTTATAAGGAATGTCTCACTCTCGTGAATCTTTGCAAAGTGGGAGTAAATGAGTTACTTCGAGAGAGCATGATATCCAGATTATAAGATACGATCGTTAATGTATTGACACTCGAGATACGATCGTATGGATATTATTACAGCGATAGGATTGTAAGTTACACGATAACTGTTTCACATGAAAAGTAGTAGTCATTGCATTTGACTCTTCCGATGATTGGGGGTCACAGTGTGTTGCTAGACGCTATCCCGTGATCGTTAGGCATGAAGGGCATTTTCGTAATTTGCACTTTGTGTCTACGGCCAATATATTCGGAAGCCTATCGGGTCACACACATAAGAATATCTAGCCGGATTAAAATGTAGTTATAGTTGATAACCAAATAAGGAAAGAATTTATCTCGTACTATAAAGGTTATAGTGGTAAATTAATATGGTGGTATTTATTTATTATGAATAAATTAAATACAAGATATTAATTAAGTTGATTATGTTGGATCGTATATGCGCACTAATATATCCTAGAGGGGGGGTGAATAGGATATATACCCTTTTTAAATTTTACTTAATAGTTTTTCAAGCTTTATTAAGGCTTTTAAATTACACACGGAGTTCCAACTACTTAGGAGACTGTTAGACCAAATTAGGCGGAAGAGCTAACCGGTTAACGTGTTGTTCCTAAGGTACTAGGTGATCAAGTTATATATTACTTTAATTCGAAAGACCAAAATAGTTTGGTTCAAAACAAGATAGTTGTCTTATACAAAGATTACTTCAATCTTCTAATAACAGAACCAACAGTTACAAAAACAACTTTGATTAAGTGCTTACGAGTTCACAAAGGTAGTATCTTGATGTAGTTCAAACAATGTAGACTTTGATAAATTATTCGAGACTTGATTAATATATATGAGGCAAATAAATCACAGCAACTTTCACAAGAGAATGTTGTAATCCTTTATTATAATAATTATCTAGTTGCACTATATGCAACAAAAAAATTATTGCAATTTAACTAGCGAAGAGTTTCAACAACAAAATGCAGATTTAAAAGGTGGCGTGAGCGTTTACGCCAAATATGTATGATCTGATTATTTTAGAGAGTAACTATGATATACAATGGAGAGATTTGCAATGATCAGAATAAAACTTGTGTTTGAGTAAAATATCAACCTATCAAATTAATGGTAGAATTAACAGAGATATAGGTGATGTTTCTATTTCAGTTTCAAACACATACAAATCGGATTTTAATCTTGTTTACCTAGATCATACAATCCTAGGTGTGTCACAACAAGTCAACAATCACCACACAGATTTTTCACTATGTCTCAGTTTGTTACAGTTACAAGGCTTTTCAATATTCAGGACTGAAAATAAAGATACAATGGTTTAAACGGATTCTGACTTGTTAATCCTTTAGATCACACTGTAGTGATTGAAACTTAATCACAACAGTGATACACGGTAAGTTTCAATCACAGTTCTTTTTCTAAAGGTTAACACAACAGAATAAAATACAACCTTCGGTACTTGAACTAATCAAGTTCTACTTTCATAAAACGGATGAAAAGGAGAACCTTGAAAGCAAAAGTAAAACGTGAACTTACTGATATTGAACCACAAAGGTTCAGGTTAAGAAAAACGGAAGACTGAAACAGAAACGAACCAAACAGCAATCCAAGCTTAAGCTCGTTTTACAGCCTTAATATCTTAACCAATTCAGCCTTGAATCACAGATGGATTCAAGTTGAAATACGGCAAACAGATTTACAGAATACAAGGATAATTTTTAGTATTAAGAAAAATGTTTGATCAGCAAAGTTGCCTGATCAGTTTTGATATATCTGATATATATAGGCAGTGAAGTGAAGTGAAGAGGTGTAATGCATGTGTAGTAAATGAGGTGCATTGAGACACTAATCAAGAGAGTAGGGTGGCGTGTTTATGCAAAGACCAAGGGGACTTAAATGAGACTGTTTAGATACCCAAGATTTAATACATTAATGACATAACAGTCTGGCCGACTTTTAAACGACAATAAGTGTACAAATAAAATTACTTTAGACACATGACTAATTCATCATTTTATTTTGTCCATTTTATATTAAAATCCTAAATGAATGCAAAAGCCTATATAATCGATGTAGAGGTTTTGTGTATTTATATTTTAGTGTGACACAAATATAGAGATAAATTTGTTCACACTCCTGAGGCACAAGGGACATCATTTCTGTAATATTTATCACATAGCACATATTACACAAAAAGAGTTTTACAGATCTGCCCCTTCAAGTATATCACATCTCTTAAGAGATCAATACTTGTATACACATTTTAAATCATGTAGAATAACAGTACATGCAATTTATGTGAGGTGTGTGAGAGTGTGTTTTCTCAAGGATGGAGTGCAATCCTAGAGTCCATCACAACATTCAAATATAAATTAAAACCGATTAACAGTGAGTGTGTGAGATTTTTTTTTGTGTAAAATAGAACACATCTGTGTGACACATAACAGCTCAAATAACAGACACTGATAGAAAAATGCATACAGATTATCATGAGTTTTCTTAGAACTTTTAGATTAAACATGAACAAACATATCAAGAGATTTGGATAGACATAAAAAGACTCTTTTGTACATGTTCAAGCATTAACAGTGTCAGTCAATCATATACGCATATTTGTTCAAATCGATCTGGAGTTTAATACTTATACAAACACTGAAGAGACACATAGGCATTTATAAAGTCCAAAATTTAGATTTAAACATGCAAAGACATCATCTTTTCTAGATCGATCTTTTAGAGAACACAAAATATAAATAGATGTAATACCTGAGCCGATCTTTTTCAAGGTCGGACCTCACCATGAGACAGTCAGACGAAGAGTTGATTTCAGATCCTTGAACCATCCATCGATTTAAACACATAGCTTTTTCGATTTGATAAGTTTCAACCGATTTCATGTAACCACTGAAAGCTTCGATCTTTTCTGATGACAGGTTTGAGAGCACAGTGAATACAACATTTTAAATGTTTAAACAGAGATGAAATCATGGTAGTGGTGGTGGTCGGACAGGGATTAAATCAGAGAGAGGAAATGGAAAGTGAAGAATTTTGAAGATGATGAAAGGATTCATATTATCTGGAGATGAGATGAAGAACAAAACGATGAAGATGGAACAGAGAGAGAGGGAGTGAAAAGGTGATTAGAAGGATGATGATGATTTTAAGCCGGAAAGATGGTTTGGACATGGAGGGATAGAAGAGAAGAAAGGAGGAGAAGGGATGGGGTTGGTTTTCCTTGGCCGGGCGAGAAAGTTGGAGAGGAAGATAGGTCATGGATGAGAGGAGGAGAGAAAAGAAGGCGGTGAGAGATGGAGTCGATGAATGATTCATCGAGAAACGGCCATGGATGAAACGAAGGACATAGACGATTTTGTGGATGAAACTTTGATTCAATGGTATCGAAAGAAAAAAGGAGAGACAGAGAGAGGAAAAACGAGGTAAAAAGATTGGCCCTTTGGCCGGAGCGGCTGAGATAGCCATGGAAATGGAAGAGGCTGGAGAGGGGAGATGAGGAAGACATGGAGAAAATTTGTGTCTGAGAAGAAATCGGCGAAAAAGATTTAGGTTTAGGGTTGGAGGTTTTATATATGGTAGGAGATCGGGCCGAGCTTTAGGGTTATGAGAAAACTCGGTTCATTTGGTTGTTTAGCGATGGGCGGGTTTTGTGATTTAAGCGAGCCCAATGAATTTATTAGGAGCTGGGCCGGTGTTTGGCTATGGATCTCAACAATAATAATAAGTATGGAACAATAATAATAAGCAGGCCCGATATATTAGCCCATATGAGAATTTATTAAATAATCCATATATATGAGTTGAAATTTGAATTACATCGAGATAACACTGTAGATCATGTCATATAATAAAGCTTAGTCATGTAGAGTAATACCATACTACACATAGGATATAGAGAGATAACACTTTATTAGTGACATAAATTATCATAATATTGTATGAAACAACATAGTGATAATGCTATTATTTAATCTATTATTTGTTATAAGAGACTTAATATATATTTATGCATATAATAGAATTATGCATTAAACATATTAAGATGAAATGTAACACATTGATAGACGAGGGATACTTAAAAGATTTAATCATATGTGAAAATTAATCAACCTCATTTCCCAACAATTCTCCCCCTTTGATTTATTTTCATAATTACACATATTAGAGCTTTTAAGGATCGATAATAGTGCTCCCCTAAAACTAAGCTCCCCCTTGATACGAGCTTATATGTTTTAGTGTATAGATTATTTCATTTATCATATCGCTCCCCCTTACTATATCGCTCCCCCTTGCTAAAAGCTTTATAACTCTTCTCCCCCTTAATTTTGAAAATTAATCAAATATGCTATAGAACAATAGATGCAGCACTTGAGCAATTCAACATATGACTAAGAACAGGTTCAAGAAACAGTCAAATAAATTACACAAAAAAATGTGGCAAAGAGGATGATCAAGGATTAAGCATATTAAATTCTAGCAAACCTGATTATGACTAAGGTTTGTGCAAGAGAAAGATTCAGCAGTGTGTTAGGTGTGTGCACGACATCCAAAAGGATAATTATCAGATTATCAAAATATACACATCCAAGCACACACAGTTACAACATTGGAACACGCCATTTTCTTTCAAAACATGATATACCAATTTTCTTTCAAAACATGATATTTCTCCACCAATGTGTGGCAATTATGATAGAATATTCAACACCAATTTGAGCTTTTGATTTGTAAAAAAAATTATGCATATTGAAATAATTTCTCCAATATTATAGGCCGCAAAAGTAAGCAGAAGTGTAATGTAAGAATTTGTTAAAAGAAACTTCCCTGATCAAATTTTGGCAATTATGAAGATTGATGAAGGAGAATTCCAATTGATCATTCAATAATTAATGCAGCAGCAGCATCATTCATGGATTTGGTTTATTGATTTCGCCTAAATGCCATCCCAACAAATTGAGTGGTTGCATCTCAAGATTTGCATTAACACTAGGTTATACGTCGATTCAGCACCGGATTTTGCTCTATCCAGCGTCAATGGTCAGGCTATCGGTTTGCTCTTCATGGGGGAAACAATAATGAGCCAATACTATGAGATGATTCCATTTGTGTGACTGCAAAACAGAATGCATAGCATGTGGTCCCCTTTATATATTGGGTCCAAGAGTGTTAGTCAAAGAGGACTTTGGAACCCATATTTTTCTAACTTTTGGAACCCATACTTGCTTGATCTTAGGTTTATAAACATTCGAATTAGTACCATAGGTCCTAAAGCGTCGTTCATTGTATCCATAAGATCGATAAGTATGCAGAGCATAATGTGAGCATGAATGACGTGGGTAGTGATAATGTGGTTGCCAATGGTGATTTTGAGCAACACGTGGAGTATAGGTATTGGCATGATAAGTGTTGTTCAACGGAGTATGAAACCTAGAATTATGATATCTAGGTGTAGCATTATTGTGATAAAAATTGTTCTGTAAACGGGAATTCCTAGAACTCTTTTTATACAAAAATGCATGATTCCTTTATAAACATTCTTTCTAAAATCCAAGTATCTTTGTGATGTATGTGATCGTGAAGATGAAACATACTTGGGATGTTTTACTTGTTCAAATAATGGGTCGGGGAACAAAATGTTTTCTTGATGATTTGATTCGGTGACTCACGCCTCAATCCGAGATACTTCCGATGGAAAATCTGAATTGAGATCAGTGTGAACCAAATGATCACTTAGAGATGAATGAGATGTATCCATATCATTTGGTAATACATTAAGCTGTGGAACAAATCGCTCACTCTTAAGCATCTCTAGCTCAGCTTTTAATGTATTTATAGTAAGCTCATGTTGATTATTAGTATCTAGTAATGACATAATATAATCATTTTTCTCAAGTAGATTAACTTTTAATCTATCATTTTCAGCTTCTAATGCAACACATCTATTTTTAAATTTATTACAAAAATAATAGATGTCTTCGGTTACCTCAGTTTCTGAGTCAGAGTTCACATTAGATTCAGCATCAGAATTCGCATTCATTTCAGCATTAGAGTCTTCGTTCGATTCAGCCTCAGACTCCACACTTGATTCAACATCAGAATTCACATTTGATTCGGGGTCGCAATTTTCGTCGAATTTAAATCCAGAATCACGGTTGAATAAGCATGATGCAGTTGCAACATGTGCAGGTTCATTATCACATAGGCCAGGGTCTTCCATGTTTTCAGAATTATTGTGATTTTCGGAGTGAGTGGACAGTTTATGCAAATGATCATTTTCAATTGATATTTCAGTGTAATGGTCTATGCTTTCTATATCTTGATTTGTATCTTCAAATTTTGTTTCTAATTTCAACCATGCCTCTTTGGCAGATGAACAAGAAGATACAAGACAAGCTATAGAAGGACTTAATGCACTTATTAAAATATCAAGAGCTTTTGAATTTAAAGTTAAAGATTCTTCAACTTTAGATTTTGAGACTTTCTTACAATTTGGGAAAAGCGATCCATCCTCTACCACGAACCACAAACGGACGTTTGTAATCTCGAAATAGAGTTTCATAGATTTCTTCCATAAGTCATAATTATGTCCATCAAGGTAGGGAAGAGTATCAAAGGGTAAACCCAAACTCTGATGTTCAAAATGAGATGTGGAATCCATCTATGAAATGACAGATATGTAGTAAAAAAAAATTTTGAAAAACAGTTTTTAAAAAAAAATCTCAGCAAGTGCTAAAACGGGGCTGAAATGCAGCAGCTTAGCGGAGTAAAATAGCGCAGATCAAGGCAGTATTCAGCAATGTAGTTATCTGCAATATCTACCAAAAAACTCACAAAGATCAAGTGAAATATATCTTAGAAATGCACAGAACAATAGCAGTCAATTTTTATATCACAGAATTTTTATTCAGATAGGTTATCTGACAAGAAGCAGTTCAGCACTCAGTTTAGGAGACTTATCAAGTTCAAAACCTTAACCACAGAATTTAATCAACAGAATTCAGATTGCAGAGTTTTCAACAGATTTTGTAAGTACAGCAGGTTTAAAGATTCAGCACAGAAACAGGTTATGAACAAAGTAATATAGAACTAGATTAACTAGTAACCAAGCTCCGATACCACTTGTTGGATCGTATATGCGCACTAATATATCCTAGAGGGGGGGTGAATAGGATATATACCCTTTTTAAATTTTACTTAATAGTTTTTCAAGCTTTATTAAGGCTTTTAAATTACACACGGAGTTCCAACTACTTAGGAGACTGTTAGACCAAATTAGGCGGAAGAGCTAACCGGTTAACGTGTTGTTCCTAAGGTACTAGGTGATCAAGTTATATATTACTTTAATTCGAAAGACCAAAATAGTTTGGTTCAAAACAAGATAGTTGTCTTATACAAAGATTACTTCAATCTTCTAATAATGTGAACCAACAATTTAAAAACAACTTTGATTAAGTGCTTACAGAGTTCAAGAAGGTAGTATCTTGATGTAGTTCAAACAATGTAGACTTTGATAAATTATTCAGACTTGATTAATATATATGAGGCAAATAAATCACAGCAACTTTCACAAGAGAATGTTGTAATCCTTTATTATAATAATTATCTAGTTGCACTATATGCAACAAAAATATTGCAAATTTAACTAGCAGCAGGTTTCAGCAACAAAATGCAGATTTAAAAGGTGGCAGCAGCGTTTCTGCCAAATATGTATGATACAGATTATTTTAGAGAGTAACTATGATATACAGTGGAGGAGATTTGCAATGATCAGAATAAAACTTGTGTTTGAGTAAAATATCAACCTATCAAATTAATGGTAGAATTAACAGAGATATAGGTGATGTTTCTATTTCAGTTTCAAACACATACAAATCAGATTTTAATCTTGTTTACCTAGATCATACAATCCTAGGTGTGTCACAACAAGTCAACAATCACCACACAAATTTTTCACTATGTCTCAGTTTGTTACAGTTACAAGGCTTTTCAATATTCAGGACTGAAAATAAAGATACAATGGTTTAAACGGATTCTGACTTGTTAATCCTTTAGATCACACTGTAGTGATTGAAACTTAATCACAACAGTGATACACGGTAAGTTTCAATCACAGTTCTTTTTCTAAAGGTTAACACAACAGAATAAAATACAACCTTCGGTACTTGAACTAATCAAGTTCTACTTTCATAAAACGGATGAAAAGGAGAACCTTGAAAGCAAAAGTAAAACGTGAACTTACTGATATTGAACCACAAAGGTTCAGGTTAAGAAAAACGGAAGACTGAAACAGAAACGAACCAAACAGCAATCCAAGCTTAAGCTCGTTTTACAGCCTTAATATCTTAACCAATTCAGCCTTGAATCACAGATGGATTCAAGTTGAAATACGGCAAACAGATTTACAGAATACAAGGATAATTTTTAGTATTAAGAAAAATGTTTGATCAGCAAAGTTGCCTGATCAGTTTTGATATATCTGATATATATAGGCAGTGAAGTGAAGTGAAGAGGTGTAATGCATGTGTAGTAAATGAGGTGCATTGAGACACTAATCAAGAGAGTAGGGTGGCGTGTTTATGCAAAGACCAAGGGGACTTAAATGAGACTGTTTAGATACCCAAGATTTAATACATTAATGACATAACAGTCTGGCCGACTTTTCTGACAGCAATAAGTGTACAAATAAAATTACTTTAGACACATGACTAATTCATCATTTTATTTTGTCCATTTTATATTAAAATCCTAAATGAATGCAAAAGCCTATATAATCAGATGTAGAGGTTTTGTGTATTTATATTTTAGTGTGACACAAATATAGAGATAAATTTGTTCACACTCCTGAGGCACAAGGGACATCATTTCTGTAATATTTATCACATAGCACATATTACACAAAAAGAGTTTTACAGATCTGCCCCTTCAAGTATATCACATCTCTTAAGAGATCAATACTTGTATACACATTTTAAATCATGTAGAATAACAAAGACATGCAATTTATGTGAGGTGTGTGAGAGTGTGTTTTCTCAAGGATGGAGTGCAATCCTAGAGTCCGTCACAACATTCAAATATAAATTAAAACCGATTAACAAAGTGAGTGTGTGAGATTTTTTTGTGTAAAATAGAACACATCTCATGTGACACATAATGACTCAAATAATGCATACATCGATAGAAAAATGCATACAGATTATCATGAGTTTTCTTAGAACTTTTAGATTAAACATGAACAAACATATCAAGAGATTTGGATAGACATAAAAAGACTCTTTTGTACATGTTCAAGCATTAACAGTGTCAGTCAATCATATACGCATATTTGTTCAAATCGATCTGGAGTTTAATACTTATACAAACACTGAAGAGACACATAGGCATTTATAAAGTCCAAAATTTAGATTTAAACATGCAAAGACATCATCTTTTCTAGATCGATCTTTTAGAGAACACAAAATATAAATAGATGTAATACAGAGCCGATCTTTTTCAAGGTCGGACCTCACCACGAGAGACAATCAGACGAAGAGTTGATTTGAGATCCTTGAACCATCCATCGATTTAAACACATAGCTTTTTCGATTTGATAAGTTTCAACCGATTTCATGTAACCACTGAAAGCTTCGATCTTTTCTGATGACAGGTTTGAGAGCACAGTGAATACAACATTTTAAATGTTTAAACAGAGATGAAATCATGGTAGTGGTGGTGGTCGGACAGGGATTAAATCAGAGAGAGGAAATGGAAAGTGAAGAATTTTGAAGATGATGAAAGGATTCATATTATCTGGAGATGAGATGAAGAACAAAACGATGAAGATGGAACAGAGAGAGAGGGAGTGAAAAGGTGATTAGAAGGATGATGATGATTTTAAGCCGGAAAGATGGTTTGGACATGGAGGGGATAGAAGAGAAGAAAGGAGGAGAAGGGATGGGGTTGGTTTTCCTTGGCCGGAGCCAGAAAGTTGGAGAGGAAGATAGGTCATGGATGAGAGGAGGAGAAAAAGAAGGCGGCTGAGAGATGGAGTCTGATGAATGATTCATCAGAGAAACGGCCATGGATGAAACGAAGGACATAGACGATTTTTGTGGATGAAACTTTGATTCAATGGTATCGAAAGAAAAAGGAGAGGACAGAGAGGAAAAACGAGGTAAAAAGATTGGCCCTTTGGCCGGAGCGGCTGAGATAGCCATGGAAATGGAAGAGGCTGGAGAGGGGAGATGAGGAAGACATGGAGAAAATTTGTGTCTGAGAAGAAATCGGCGAAAAAGATTTAGGTTTAGGGTTGGAGGTTTTTATATGGTAGGAGATCGGGCTGAGCTTTAGGGTTATGAGAAAACTCGGTTCATTTGGTTGTTTAGCAGACTGGGCCGGGTTTTGTGATTTAAGAAGCAGGCCCAATGAATTTATTAGGAGCTGGGCCGGTGTTTGGCTATGGATCTCAACAATAATAATAAGTATGGAACAATAATAATAAGCAGGCCCGATATATTAGCCCATATGAGAATTTATTAAATAATCCATATATATGAGTTGAAATTTGAATTACATCGAGATAACACTGTAGATCATGTCATATAATAAAGCTTAGTCATGTAGAGTAATACCATACTACACATAGGATATAGAGAGATAACACTTTATTAGTGACATAAATTATCATAATATTGTATGAAACAACATAGTGATAATGCTATTATTTAATCTATTATTTGTTATAAGAGACTTAATATATATTTATGCATATAATAGAATTATGCATTAAACATATTAAGATGAAATGTAACACATTGATAGACGAGGGATACTTAAAAGATTTAATCATATGTGAAAATTAATCAACCTCATTTCCCAACAGATTAATTAAATACACTTATATTGATAAGTGGCGCCACATATGTGTATAAGTGATACACTTGGATTGTGCAATTTAATTAATGATATTACCACATATTAATTTTAGATATTAATAAAATAAAATAAAATAATATAGATATATTATGCATATATGCGTGTGTGGTGTGCATATGTGATGTGCATTAGTGCATGCGACTAAGTGTAGTGTGTATATATAATATATAGAGATTTATGCATATAATATATATATATGTGATATATACACATGTGTAAATTGATTTATGGTAATAAGATAAAGATAGTCAATATAAGATATTGACAATATCTTGGAAATATTCAATATAAGATATTGACAATATCCTAGATTTATTTAATATAAGATATTATAATAAATGAGATAAATCAATCAATTATATTCTCCTTATTTTATTGGGAAAATGTTTTCTTCTCCTTCACACCTAGATGGGGCGCCCCTCTCACTATAAATAAGAGGTGGGTGTCAAGCTCTTTTGTACATCACAATTCCAAGAGCTAATAGTTCTTGTGTAAAATTGAGAGCATCCTATAGAGAGTTGGAGAGAGGGGAAAAGGGCCGGTCTAGCAACCGGAGTTTTCCAATAACAATCCATGATGGGATTCCGGCAGGCTGTTCGTGTGGACTGGCGGTAGAGGCCGAACACTTGGGCGGCTCTATGCAGAACTACTCTCCTTAGACGGTCAAAGCATCGATCTTTTAGATCAACCAAGGTAACCACCGTCTACTAGCTTATTTGTTTATTGCTTAAACGAAGTCGATCCTGGTTAAAAGGAAATAAAATTTTAAATTCCGCTGCGTTCCCGCGTAGATTTCCTAACAGAATTCACCCCAAAACTACCTATGGCTGCCTTGGCAGTCAAATGTGCGTTCAGACTTTGATATAAAGAGGAGAACCCAAAGTGGGAGTGAGACCTTGACTGGTTGCCAAACCTGGAAGCTACACTTAACTGCTATAATCCGCTACAATCTATAATAGGATTAAGGGTGGGGGTCTCTGATTGGGTCCTAGGGTGAAAGACTTCTCCTTCAGACTCAGATGTGGATTCAAATTCCCTTTCGATTGAACTACTGGATACAAGTCCAACCCTCATTAACCGGAAAGAATAGAGGAAGAACTGATGCAGAAAAAGAATGAAAGAAGGTGCTTACTTGATGTAAAGCAAAATGTCTTGAAAATTTGGAGTCCTCATTTTAATAGTGACGTTGGAAAAGAAGTGAAAGAGTCCGAGTGAAAAGACGTGGGTTATAACCCCCCAAACGTGGAAACGACGTCAGTTATGGGAAAGAAGGATTAACGCCTCGGTTCCCGAAATAGAAATAATAACCTACTTAATAGTCTGCCACCTGGCATCTAGTGAATTCAAATCATCGGCCGAACTAGATCGGCACAGATCTGACCGGCTAGGAGCTTGGGTCAGATTTGGGGGGCTTCTGATGATGGCTGACCCGAATTAAGCCATGTGTCATCCTATAAGCGGTTATATAATACCCTCTAAATGTAGGCATTGCGGACCAAGTGTCCTAAAGACATACACAAGGGTAGGTCTGAACCCCAGGTGAGAGATTGGCATGAACTCCTCCTCCAGCCAACGCAGGTCGGTCCAGGACTGGCAAAGAGGAGCTACCCCGGTTCAGCCATAGTAGCCTTGGGTGCTCGGTGAAGGACATACAGAGCAACCCCGACTGTTATTCCACGTCCTGGATAGCTAAAGATAAATAAGGAAAGAATCCTAAGTCATAAAGACTCGGATCCTGACAGTTAAATTCGTCCATAATTATCCCTAAATTATAGGGATATGCGTGTGTCTATCCTTAGGGAATAATAATAATACAATTCCTTGTAGGACAAGGAAAGGGATAAATCGTCCCCTATAAATATAAACCCTAAGGAACTACGAAATACTTGATTCAATACAACCATTGGATAGGTAGGCAACTCGAGAGAGATAACTCACGAGCTCTGTCTAAAAATATACAAAACAACCCCCCGTTTCACCATCTTATTCTAGGTTTTGATCTTGAATTGATTGTCACAAAGGGATACGGGCCGGATTAATAATAGGCGAGAACCAACATCGTCCAGCAACACACCCCCCCACTTCAAGCGCACTCAGATCGATTGAATAACTCTAAAGGTCTATTCGTGTGGAACCGTGAACCAATATTGATGACAATATAAGGGCGAGGGCTCGTAGTACCCACTCAATGGGCTAGGGTGGCCCCATTTCGCCTTACCAACCCCAGAGAAACTCCGAATACAGGCCGTCATCTTTTATGGAAAAAATCGTTACATTAATTAGGTTGGTTCGACTATATATATTAACGGAAAATAATAGACTTATCCGCAATACTCTATATAAAATACATATCCAACATCACTTTGTGGTTGTGATGTTTTTTGTTTTATTTTTTAATTTTTTTATAAATGAAAATGTATGATGAGATGATGTTGAACGTACATTTTAATAGTCTTTTAGGAGTATCTCTATCATGATCCATATATCATTGGCATGCATCCAAGATGACAACAAAGTTTCGATATGAAAAGGGATACATTACATACATACATGACAAACAAGGACAACACAAAACCAAATTGCATAAAGAGCTACTGGGTGGTGCCGCTGGGAAATACTTGTGTGGAGAGTGTATTTTGAGATGAAATGACAGGTGAAACAATCAGAACTACTCAGTTTAAATACAGAATGAAACTGTATGGTTTATAGTGCTCCACACGATGTGTGTGTAGACGCCATACAAGTATTTCCCGGTGCCGGATGTCAACAAGCCTTATTGACAAGACAAGGGAGAGGGCCGGCGTCGGAAGTCAAAGCGGGAGTCATAGAACCAGGAGCAACTGCAAACGCTTGACGCCCGTAATACCGAGGAGCACAACTTCCCATTCCAGAAGGTATAAAATATGCCCCGTTTGAGAATACGTCCCTTGATGTCCTCCATTTCCAATTCTTCCAAAATGATGGCCCATTTGGTGTATCTCTTTTCGTCACCTGTACATGTTGGACATGTTTTTGTTAAAGTCAATTGCATGTGTTTAGTATGTAAATTTCATACACATCTCCCGAACAACTTAATCTTTTAATTACAGGAGCAAATAATTCACATGTAGATGGAAAAGAAAAGAGGTATATCATACATCTTTGAAGTAAGGGTTATTTGGAGCAATGAAGTAATTGGCCTCGCTTAGAATGGTTGGATTGGAGCTTCCACCAATCGCATACATTAGCCAATGATCATAATAATTGTTTGCGACATGAGCATATCCATACCGTACCCTACAAATAAAAGATAAACAATATATCAAAACTCTTTATATTTCTTGTTTCAAATTTAATATTTTTTTATTACCAGAAAGTTTTGATTTTTGGCATTTACCTTGGCATTCTTTGAACAAGTCCAGGTCCAAAATGATTGAATGCGACCGTTACCTTCATAATTGTGTCCGCTGTAAACCCATCTTTATGTCCAAGCAGCATCACCTAAAATTTCATATCCATTTAACCCCAAGTATACATATATATATATATAGAGAGAGAGAAAAAGACGAATATGTGATGTCACGATAAGTTTTGCAACCAAAAAAAAATGAAAGGAATCATGTACAAAAGTACCTTATCATGTTGAGTAAAGTAGTTGTTAGTTACGGTTATGGCAGTTGAGGCATGGGTTATATCAACAAGACCATCGGCGGAACGCGCAAGATAGCAATGATCAATCCAGACATTAGTAGATGCAAAGATGCTGATGGCATCTCCATCACAGCCTTGTCTCTTGCTAAGGTACTTCGGGGCACGTCGAACCATGCCACGTTTACCAGGTTTGCAGTCATGGATGCTGATCCCATGCACAATAACATGGCTAACTTCTTGTATTGTGATGCATGGTCCACCAGTTATCTCAACTTTTGCACCTCTTCCATCTATAGTCTTGTAGCTACTCACCATTAGTTCATTCTCTAGCTTAATCACCATGTCTCTTTTGAAGATAATCCACAAAGGACGATCTTGTATTACGCCGTATCTTAGACTACCTGAGAATTATATTACGAGATAAACCCTAAAAGTAAAAAACCCTTGGTGCATAAAGGCGATATCCCTCGCCTATAGGGCCAATCCACCCTGACCCGATATAATGGTGAAGATGTTAGTCATGGTGACTCAGCGGCCTCCTCTTAGATGAGAGGATTATGTAAGAAGTCAAAAAACCCTTATTTTATAGGACGGGGATCAGGGTCGTCCTTAGGGGCAGGCCAACAAGGCTGCGGCCTAGGGCCCTGCCAAAATCTACAATTTTAGGGCCCCTGTTTCATGTAATAGAAATATATTTTATGTCATTTTTTATGTTTTACTCAAGCTAGAAAACAGATAATACCCAAATTAATGCCGAATTTAGTAAAAGAAAGTCTAATCAAATTATGTAACATTTTTTATAATGCTCATCAAACATAGTATACCTAAAAAATAGTTGTAATACATTATATTTTTCTCAGGGTCGAGGGCCCCGTTTTTTTTGGCCTAGAGCATCGATTACATAGGAACGACCCTGACTGGAATGAAGGAGTATATATATGTATATATGTACCTGGTTTGGGATTTACGGCGTCATCAGAAGGGTCGGTAACAACATAGATTGCACCGTTTTTTCCACCTAGAGCACCACTTCCGAAACCTCTTGCACAATCTGCTAGAGCTTGACGATTCGATGCCCAATTCGATCGTGATCTCCAACATGAATCAATGATGTTCATTACCTTCTTTTTTTGAGGTTGATAATAGCTAACATGTGAAGATGTATGTAATGTCACAGTTTGTTTTGTAAGTGTTTCATTAGCTTCAATTAACATTGTTGAAAACCAAAAGAATGGAATGAATGAGAGCACAAGAATATGACTCGATATTGACATGATTAATAATGTAGAGAGTTTGACAAATTATCAGAATTGATGGAGAGTTATATATATGCTCGTAGAAAGTGGATGTCATGAATTTGTAATGTGTATTTTGGTAACAAACATTACAAGAAGACATTCTAAAAATAAAAATAAAAAAAGAGAACACATTACAAGAAGACGTGAATGCACGAGCTAAATTAAGTGAGAAATTGTGGGGTCTACAAGCAGATTTAAGTCGTCCCTGACGGAAGTTAGTGTTTGGTTCAACAAATTGAATATGTACTCCGTTCAAAATATAAAATCTGCTTGAATTCTTTTCATATCTGAATAAAAAAATTAATTAAATTGATTATGTGTCACTAATTTTGATGAAAAAATCTAAAATGACCTTATTTATTATTAATGTAAAATATCAAAAGTAGGTGATTATTATATAATATAAGAGGAGTAAAAGAAAAAATATAATACATATTGTATTGATTTTCTAAATAGACTTAAATTGGATATAGTATTTGATTATATTGAAATTTAAATTTACTAATATATAAGTCTTGCATCTTAATCAATTAAGAATATAAAAATATATTACTTCACATTTATTGTTGTGCCGTAACCATTTATTCTATACATCACCTATAACAAATTGTCAGTGATATTTCATTGATAATGCTTAAATGAAGTCAACTCAGTACATCGAATGATAATATATATATAAACACACAATCAATCATAAGATTCTTAGTTTAGGTGATATAACTAACTAGTATTAGATTGTGGCACATATATATCAGCACATCACACCATTAAACTCTACCAACACGTAAGGCCAAGATTATGTCTTATTTTTTTGTCCCTAAACTAATATGTAGACGAGCCACATTAGCTTGTCCCTGAAATAATTGAACATAGTGATAGGAAGTGTTTTAGTCGAGCAATCCACCACCTGCTATGCTAAAGGGATATATTAGACATTGATCTCTTTATTGAGCAACATGTTTCTAACATAATGAATATCCACTTCTATATGTTTGGTCCTGGCATGGTAGAGCGGGGTTTTGGGCCAATGCACGTAGCATCAATGTTATCACACCACAGAGTTGGAGTGGCACTGAGATTGAACTTCATTTCACCCAGAAGTTGTCAAATCCACTTGATTTCAGCAGGTAGGTTGGCCAGTGATCTATATTCAAATTCACCGTTGGACCTGGACCAAACATCCTGCTTCTCAGAACTCCTCGATACTAAAGAATCTCTCAAGTAAACATAATAAACCCCTGTGTATTTCCTCTCAAAGATACATGCTTCCCAGTTGGCATATGAGAAGTCAGTCAAACACAAATGAAAGATGGTTTAAAATTCAATCCCGTATGTAACGCTCCTTAAACATATCCGAGAAGCCTTTTGAGCTTGCAAATGTGTTGTATGTAGCTCTTGCGTAAACCGACCGAGTGTATTGACAACATAAGTAATGCCAGTCTTGTAAGAGTAACAAATTGCAACCTCCACTAGCAATTCGATAGACATAAGGATTGACTAAAGGCTCTCCTTGTTTATGTGTCAAGTGCTTTTCACAAACCATTGGTGCTGGACATGGTTTGAGATTTTCCATGTTAAGTTCATTTAGTAGTTGAGATGCATAATAAGCTTGATTGAGATACAAGCCAACCGTGTCCCTTACTACTGGGGTGTACAACGAAATTGGAAAAGCTGATCGACCGATCGAACCGGATTAAACCGGACCGGAAAATGATGAACCGCAGCTTTTCCAATCGGTTTTTTCATTGAAGAAAAAAACTCAACCGAAATCCAATTCGATTTTGGTTTTATCCATAAAACCGGTATGACCCGAACCGAGCCGGTTATACTTCATATATATATATATATATATATATATATATATATATATATATATATATATATATATAAAAATTTAATTTGTTCACTAGCTCCTTCTATAAAACCCCCCACACACAACCCTAAATTTCTAAACCTTATACTTCGCTGCTTCTACTTAAACCTAAACCTAAAATGCTTCCTAGTCACCGATAACCGCCGCTTGAGCTCACCGGCGCTTCTTGCTTCTTCTAATATTCTTCATCCTTTGATCGTGAAAGGTCTGAAATCAACCTTTGAAATTGTCGTTACAACGACCACCACCCGCTTATGGTGCCAATAATGGTGTTTGTCTCATTTTTTGAAGAAAAAAATCAAAATTTTATGGTAAATAAAATACAGTCTGAAAACCAAAACTGAACCGAACCGGACTGTATTGGTTCAATCCAATTCAGAAAAATGACCAATCCAGTTCAGTTCAGAAAATATCAAAACCGTAACTACAGTTCAGTTCAGAAAATAGTAAAAAACCGACCGGACTGGACTATGTACACCCCTACTTACTACCTGCATGCCTAAGAAATGTGTGGCAAGTCTTAAGTCTTTGAGGTAAAATTTTGAATTCTACTGACCAATAAATTTCTGGATCAGTGATGCTAAGTTTCCAGTGATAAGAATCTCATCAACATAAATGAGAGCATATAAAACTTGATTTTCTATTTGAAATCTAGACAGAGAGAAATTTGAAACAGTTCAAGTGAATACCTAGTTGAGAAGCTAAGTTTTGATAGCACTAAACCATGTCATGGGAGCCTATTTGAGGCCATAAAGAGTCTTGTTGAGCTTACAAAAATATCAGCTTTGCAGGGTCTTCAATTCAAATCCTTCTGGAGTGAGTCCTGTAAATAGGTTCTTGAAGAGGAAAAATCGAAAAGTCATTGTTAATGTCAACCTATTTGAGAAGCCAGTTCATGGATACAGTTAAGGCCAATAAAACCCTGATAGAGATGACATGGCCGAAAGTCTCTATAAAATAAATTCCATAATTCTAATTATATCTTTTGGCCACTAATATGGCCTTGTGTTTTAGGGAATGTCCCATCTTGTCTCAGCTTCAACTTCAAAATCCATATGTTACCAACAACATTCTGATTAGGTGGATCTAGTACCAAGTCGCATGTTTTGTTATGCCGGAGAGCTCTATATTCTTCCCTCAGAGCCATCTTCATGTCAAAACTAGCAAATCCCTTTGACATACTAATTGGTTCAGTATGGAAGGAATGACTTCTAGTTATAGCAGCTGAGTTGGTATTCGGTTTGAAATTTTCACTTTTGGATCTAGTTTTCACAAAGTGTGTTGGGGTTGGAGTCTTTGTGGATGAAGTGATTATGATACAAAAGTGGAATGTGATATAGCATGAGTAGAATGAGGATGTGACAAAGCATAAGGAGAGGATAGATGAGGGATATGAGAAAAGGTAGAATTCTGAGCGAAAGATGCACTGTGAATAAATGGAGAAGCTGATGTAGGAAGTAAGGAGAATTCTGGTGGGAAAGGTGGTGTAGGATTCAGAATTGGTGCAATACTTTATGGTGCTGAAACATTCCTGGAAAGAGAGTTGTCTTCTAAAACTAATGAATCAGGTAACCGCTTTGGATGAGACAGAGTGAAGTGAAAGACAATCCACTAACAAGAGAAGGATAAGAAATGACATTTCTTGATGGACCTTGACTGAACCCCTCAACAAAAGGAAATGGAGACTTATTGAACACTACATTGTTGGAAATGTAAATCCTTACAAACTTATCAAGAGACTTAAAACACTTATGTCAAGAACTTAGACCAAGAGTAACACATCTTTTAGCTTGAAACTGAAATTTGGTGGTTTGGAATGGTCTCAAGTAAGGATATACAGCACATCCAAACACCTTGAATCTGAAACATTGAGGAAGTTGACCAGTGATATATTCATAGGGGGACTTAGACTTGAGTACATAAGTAGAAATATAATTGCTGAAAGTGAAAATAATTTGAACACTACACCATCTTGGTGGCATAGCTGCTTGGGCCAAAAGAGTTTGACCTAGTTCTACAATAGGCCTATGTTTCCTCTCAGCCCTGCCATTATTAAATGAGGCAGCTAATAAATCAAATAAGAAACAAGGGGGCAGTTCTAAGGGAGCTAGCAGTGAAGTGCTGAATATGGGTCCAATTGATTATCTTAAGAATCAAAGATCTCATCCAAAGGCAGGTAAACATAAGGAGACAAGTATTAGTGGGATTTCCAATATTACACCAGCGAAGAGAACATCATTAGCAGCAGGTAAACCGGAAGGGTATGTGAGTACAAACATACCTATGTATGACATCTTCAATGGACAGGATAAAGTGCAAAATATGGGGGTGGTAACAGGGTTCAATAGAGGACCTGCACTTTCATAGATGGGGGTAGGTTTGGCTAGAAATCAAAGACTCTTATCTGAAGTCCAAGCCGCCAGATTTGAGTAGCCGAGAGGAAATTTCCCACCCACGGGACCAGTCTAATATAGGGACGCATAGTTGGAAGATAAGAGATTAAGCCCTCGAGGATATGGACCTCGTGGACAATTGAGTCCACAACATGCCACCTGATAATGTTTAATCCGAGTGTTAGCATGGAACTAACGAGGAGTTGGGTCAGAATTTTTTTTAGATGTTTGAAAAAGATTTTGAAGGAATATAATCCGAGCATTATGTGTCTGTTAGAAACACGTGCTGCTAGCGATAAAGCTAGGACAATTTAAGTTCTTCAAGATTCAATAATTAAAGTTATTTGTGTTGAATCTTGTGGATGTGCGGGAGGGAGGTATTTGATGTTTCATGAACGACCATGAGGTATCAGTGACGTGTTTATCATATATTTCCAATGTCTTAATGTAGAAATTTGTAAAGATAAAGGTATTTCCTGGATTTTATCTTTGGTGTACACTTCACCGACACCTTCCATACGAAATGAGTGTTGGGAATATATGAAAAAGATGTCATTTATCATACAACATTCGTGGTGCTTGATAGGATTTCAATCAAGTGATTGACCAAGAAAATAAGATATGGGGAGACCGGTTGGAGGGATAAATGCAACTAATATGAGGAACATGATTCGTAAATGCGGCTACTTCCGCTTAATTTCCAAGAAATGAGATTTACGTGGAAAAGACCTCTCAGAAAAGTGCGTTCATATCATGGAACGACTTGACCAAGCTTGGTGTACTTCGGCTTGATTAACTTTATTTCGGAGGTGATGCTAACGCACCTTCCAAGAACGCAATTGGACCATAATCCTTTATTGATTCGGTTGTTCAACGCTTCAACAAAAAAGAGTGGCCCAATCTCACCTAGATTATTGAATGCGTGGTTGGAACATTCTAAATTCAAGAAATTTATCAAGAGCAATTGGAATACAAATCAAAACACATTGGAGAGACTATCAATAAGTCCATGAAAAATGTGGTGGTTTGGAATAAGAATAGTTGTGGGAGTATTTTTTCACAGAGAGGATAATTACAAAAAGAGACCAGAGGGGATACGAAAATCCTTAGCTGACCCCTCTTCCACTTTCTATCTAATCCGGAAAAGCAACTTTCACAAGGGTATAATAATATCTTCATTCAGTAGGAGATGTTTTGGCACCAGATTACACACTTATAGTGGTTAACGGAGGGGGAACAAAACATGCACTATTATCACATCACTATATTACAACGAAAGCAACGTGCAAACATTAGTACATTGAAATAGGCTAATGGTTAGTGGACTACAAATGAAGAAAAGATAAAAGGGATATTGCAGGATTTTTTTTTGTGGATTTGTATGCTGATGAAGCTAATTACACCACCACCAATGCCAATTTTGTTTGTTCAGCTTGATGATACGGACCGTATATACATTAATAGAGCTGTGTGTGAAAATGAAATCGAGGAAGCATGTTTCGAGATGGGTATGTATAAGGCAACTGGACCGAATAGACTCCCATCAATTTTCTTTAAACACTGGTGGAGCATTTGGGGCCTTCGGTTATTTGTGAAGAATGTTTTTTAGGAGTATTATTTCCCAAGCCATATGAATGAAGTCTTGATCACTCATATACGGAAGATTGAACATCCGGAATCACCAGCTCACTTTAGGCCTATTGCTTTGGCTAACGTAATTGTTAAGCTCATAACTAAAGTCTTGGGAAATCGTTTGAAAGCAGTCATTGGCAAGCTTGTAAGTACAACCCAAAGTGCTTTTATCCCGGAACGAAACAGTGCTGAAAATATTATTTTGGCTCAAGAAGTGTTGCACTAATTACACAAGCAGAAGGGGAGAAGGGGTACATGATAATCAAAGTGGACCTTGAAAAGGCATATGATTGAGTGAATTTGAATTTTTTGCGGATCTCCTCCACACAATTGGCTTTTTGGATGAACCAGTACGTCTTCTTTTACATTGTGTTAGCTCTGCAAGGTTGTCTGTGTTGTGGAATCGGGATAAACTAGAGTCCTTCACACCTAGTAGAGTCCTACGAAAAGGCGACCCGATTTCACATGTATAGAGGTCCATAGCAAGAAGATTGAAAATTCCGTGACTCACGGAAGATGGAAGCCCATCAAAATTTCAAAGGGTGCCCCTTATTTCTCATTTATTTGGTGCTGATTACTTGTTATTATTTGGAGAGGCTACATAAATACATGCATTAGGAATGGAGTCTGTTAGGTCCCCATTGAGTAGAAGTGTTGATGATACCAAAATAGTTGGTTTAGTAACCAAGTATAAGTTTGCTTAGTAGTGTGACATGCGAATTGTATAGATTTAGTCAGAATTTGTTTGTAATTGTTCTTAAGTTTAATAAGTGCAAGTTAGAATAGGATTGAAGACAAAGAAGACCAGACTCTCATTCCATCTTTTCTAGCAGACGACTATGAAGAAGAGCAATTCCAGTCAAAGCAAAACAAACAGTTCAACTAAAAGCCAGACAAGCAATGCAGGCGTGTAGCCATTCAAGTGATCAATTTGTTGGGGAGATTTTGCATCATTAAAACAAAAGAAAATTTATAAAACCTATACTACCATGCAAAACTACCTCCTAACCGGCCGAATACCGGGTAGTTGCTAGTAAAGTTGGATAAGTACGGGTATCGATCCTCAGGGAAAAGGGATGTTGAATCTAATCTAATTAATTCTTCTTTATTAACTAAACCTAAACCTAAACTAGAGCGGAAAAATAATCGACGGAGGATTGTTAATCCAAAGCCGTGAAATATATAGTTATGACAAAATAAATAAAACTACATCTACGAAAAACAAAGAAACTAACTATCAATCGAACAAACATAAACAAACCATGATCAACCTATTCCCAACAACCATCACCCCACCGAAGGAAATAAGATTAACACACATTCATTCATTAGTTATCTTGGATTATTATCTTTTCTAATGAAGCGTTTCCTCTTCCGATTTATCACGCCATTAATTAGTTTACCTTCCGGTCTTAACTAATATCGATACAAATCAAAGATATGGATTGAATCCTAATCTAACAACCTTATCCCTCAACTTCCGTTTGTTGGAACAATAATTGTTAATCTCTATCATGGCAATCTAACGAATTTATTAACTTCCGTTATCTAAATTCGATTAACATATAGCATCTCGAAACATGAAAGAGAACAAGAATAACGTAATGAAACAAATACATGAAAAATCTCATCTTTCCGGTAACGGTGATATCCCTCAATTCAAATCTAGGACAATCTTGCAACGAATTAATCAAATTGTGGTTCTCTCGTAAACCTAGATAATTAATCTACGAACTTCCGTTATGTATAGATTAAAAATCCAAACTTTCCTACGGTGATCTAAACTACACCGACTTCCGTCATACGGTAGCATCAACAAGCAATAATCTTCCGATATAAATTGCACGATACAAATAATCATAGGAAAAGAAACAATTGAACTAAAACTTACAAAATCATCCATGAAAAGAAATGAAAGTGCTGCTGAAAAGAAGCTTCACAAAGCTGTCCATGGCTGCCTTTCATCATGCTCGAACAAGAAAAGAAAAGCGAACGAAATAAAACCTAATCTAACTTGCCACCCCAAATTCTCCCAAAAAGCTTCGGGCGACCTAGGGTTGCTCTCTTATGATTGGGGATCAATAGGAGTCGAATTATGTCTCCATTAGGGTTGAAATCGCGCTGCTATTTATAGAAAATCCGAGGCGGTTGCTACAGTAACGGTGCCGGACGCCCGTTCACAAGGTCGGACGCCCGTCCACTATTTTCAGCAACAGCATCCAAACTTGTAACGCTCATATCTCGGGCCTCGTAAGTCGGAATGGAGTGATTCAAAATCCTGTAGAATCCTCTCTTCAAGACCTACAACTCTTCTCTTGAGGTCCAGGGTCAAATCGGTTGTTATCATATCAAGAACTGCGTTGCAAGGTCGTCACTACTCGGAATCCTGATTTTCCGACATTTATCTTGATTGATTTCTTTCCTTATATCTTTCAATCTTCCATAACTTTGATTGATCCTTTCCAAGCACGAATTTGGCTCTCTAAAATCCTCTCTTCCATCATCAATGAGTATCTACAACAATAGGAAAACATACCAAAGCGTAACGTATTTCCAAAATAACACAAAATCATCATTTAAGCACATAATTACGTTACGCTTTGAGATTTAGCTATTAAAAACATCATTTACTCAATTAATCGATTATAAGCTCGATTTCTATGAAAAACATCCATATATGGGGAATATTGATATAAAATATATCCTTATAAAACGTATAAAATCACCCTTAACAACTCCCCCACACTTAAACCTTGCTCGTCCCGAGCAAGACAAAACATAATCATCACTCGAGACAAATAAACATCTTAGCAAATATAAACATATTCAAGTAGTTTAGAGGTTCACCCAAGTGAGTGTGTGCATAGCCATAATAAATTTCCACTAAATCCACACTTGAAATTGGTTCAAGCAAAACTAGCCAACATCCCATTTAAATCGAAAATATAAAACGATTATAACATGCACCTCACAAAGCATACAAACCCCGAAAAAATAATAGGGAGCATTTAAAATATTTCCGACATACTTAGAGGATAGTCCCTACAACATATCTTTCAGTTTATACTGGGGATAGTTAGAAGATAACTAAGGTTCTCAACCATCTTTTCACATTACCATTCACTAAATTTTTCTTTAAGATTGACTTAATTCCACATATATATAGCATATATACCCTCATTCCCAAAGAATAGGATGTTTCGGGATAACACCCTAGCCGGACTACTATCATCAGCGATGGGAGCTATTAACCTCATAGTGGTATAGGACATTTCGTGATAATGCCCTACCAAGACTCAAATCATCGGCAAATACTTCCGACACTTAAATACATAATTCATATTATTCATCCTAGATTGGTATTCAAACCTTAAATTATATCCTCCTATCACATTCAAACCTTCGATATTCACATTATGTCATACTTTAACTCTAAACACAAACTATTAAAATTTTCAAAATTGTGTATGGAAGCAAAGAATCATGCGATAATCATAAAAATCTCTAATCAAATGGGCATAGCTTTAAATTATAGCTCATCATTTACTATGGCATGTGAAAAAGTAGTGTTGGGTGAAACAACTAAATTTACTAAATATGCAAAATAACGCAAAAAAATGATATAAGAACTCAAATGAAGACATGCCATGCTTACTTGGGACAAAACAAAACTTTTAAAATCTAGCACTTTTCATAGAAATATAAAAGTATGGCAAATGAATGTAGATATCACATAAGCTATTCCTCCCCACACTTAAATTACAACATGTCCTCATGTTGTGCGAAATAAAAGAAAGAAAGAACTTAGGCGATTGTCGCTCGAAAGTGGCAAGTCCGAAGTGGTCTGATCCGCATCCGTAAATGCGTGAAGAAATCATGAGACGTGGACCATCCACCGGAAAAACCGACATCGTCTGAAACTCACAATTGCTATCGCAAAGATCCCGCACACTTGACAAACAAGGAAATATCTCGGGACAAGGGGAATAGAACACACAGAGCACAAAATAGAATCGCATCGGATGGAAAAATCAAACAGGAAAGTACAGAACATCTAAGCGTCTAAATATGGAAGTTTGATATAAGCACAAAAAGAAATAATAGCTCGGATGGAAAGATCAACACTTAAACTCGGGACATCTAAGAATAAAGCCACGTGCTTATAATACAAATAAGGCCCAACATGTGCATACAGAAATAATGATACATGGAACATTACAAAGTAGTAGGGCTAGGTGCACTATATGAAAATGCATTACAATGCAATCTACGTGAAAAATCCTAAAAATAAAATAAAAACGAGGTAGTATTACGGAAACCGACAGTTAACTACACTCAAGAAAAATAAACTAGGTGGTATTACGAAAACCGACAGTGACCACACTTAAGAAAAATAGAAGGAAAAAATAGAAAAACAATGCAACTATATGAAATGCAACTAAATGAAATGCATTTAAATGATATGCAAAAAAGAAAATAAAATAAAAGAGAGAAAACTAGCCCACTATATGCAACACGACATATATATAAACGCTCTACCACATAATGACAAAGTTACGATAAACAGCGATCTTCATCACTAGTGCCGACGCGCTTTAAGACTTATCGAAAGTGATAGACTTATGGAAACCAACAGTCATCTATCTAAACAGGTATAACTCATATGGAGAAAGGACGTAGCATACGGAAAACCGACAGTAGCTACCCATATGAACTATAAAAACAAAGGAAGCACGTAAGTCTCAAAGCTTAAAAGATTCATCGGAGCGGTATGTAGCATACGGGAACCGACATTAGCTACTAATTAACCATAAGAACAGTTATAGCTTACGAGAACCGACAGTCACTATAACTTGCATAGATGAATCATATATAAGGAATTGATCAATTATCTAACATGGATTCATAGATGGAAAAATAAAATCACATAAGTTCAGGACATCTATGTAAAAGAAATAGCCACAGAAGCTCATATGAAAGAAATCCATATTAAATAAAGCATTAAAAATAAAGAAAAAGAAAATTCGAACCTGGACGTCGTTTCCACCTTGCGACGCCGCTCAATGCGCTTGCGAAAACCGACCGACGGGCGTTCGTAAAGTATAGACGCCGTCTGGTCCTCTAAATCGTAATGAGATTGAAAATATTTGAACGGACGAACGTCCAATACTTCCAACGCTGCTCACTGCAGATGAAGAAGAAGCGGACGGGCGCCCAATGTAATGACGCTCGTCCATACAACAAGAATGCACAGACAAGCAGAAAAACACAAAGAAAACCCTAAATACTTATGAACACAACACAAAGAACACGTATCACAAAGACAAAGCCTTTTATCAAATTAAGCACAGGGGTTAGACTAGGTAACACATAAACATATAAACTTCACGTAAAACAAGTTGAGTAAAAAACTTTTGCACATTCTTAACCTAACGGTCATCGAAACACGGCAAAATAAAAACTCTCAACTTGGTATACGCTACTTTTATTAAAAACGAAAAACAAAACGTAACAAAATCGAGAACTAACGAAACTAGATTCAACATGACACCTATTCCCCGGCAACGGCGCCACTTTTGTTGGGGAGATTTTGCATCATTAAAACAAAAGAAAATTTATAAAACCTATACTACCATGCAAAACTACCTCCTAACCGGCCGAATACCGGGTAGTTGCTAGTAAAGTTGGATAAGTACGGGTATCGATCCTCAGGGAAAAGGGATGTTGAATCTAATCTAATTAATTCTTCTTTATTAACTAAACCTAAACCTAAACTAGAGCGGAAAAATAAATCGGACGGAGGATTGTTAATCCAAAGCCGTGAAATATAGTTATGGACAAAATAAATAAAACTACATCTACGAAAACAGTAAAACTAACTATCAACTGAACAAACATAAACAAACCATGATCAACCTATTCCCAACAACCATCACCCCACCGAAGGAAATAAGATTAACACACATTCATTCATTAGTTATCTTGGATTATTATCTTTTCTAATGAAGCGTTTCCTCTTCCGATTTATCACGCCATTAATTAGTTTACCTTCCGGTCTTAACTAATATCGATACAAATCAAAGATATGGATTGAATCTAATCTAACAACCTTATCCTCAACTTCCGCTTGTTGGAACAATAATTGTTAATCTCTATCATGGCAATCTAACGAATTTATTAACTTCCGTTATCTAAATTCGATTAACATATAGCATCTCAAAACATGAAAGAGAACAAGAATAACGTAATGAAACAAATACATGAAAAATCTCATCTTTCCGTAACGGTGATATCCTCAATTCAAATCTAGACAATCTTGCAACGAATTAATCAAATTGTGGTTCTCTCAGTAAACCTAGATAATTAATCTCACGAACTTCCGTTATGTATAGATTAAAAATCCAAACTTTCCTACGGTGATCTAAACTACACCGACTTCCGTCATATACGGTAGCATCAACAAGCAATAATCTTCCGATATAAATTGCACGATACAAATAATCATAGGAAAAGAAACAATTGAACTAAAACTTACAAAATCATCCATGAAAAGAAATGAAAGTGCTGCTGAAAAGAAGCTTCACAAAGCTGTCCATGGCTGCCTTTCATCATGCTCGAACAAGAAAAGAAAAGCGAAACGAAATAAAACCTAATCTAACTTGCCACCCCAAATTCTCCCAAAAGGGGTGGGCGACCTAGGGTTGCTCTCTTATGATTGGGGATCAATAGGAGTCGAATTATGTCTCCATTAGGGTTGAAATCGCGCTGCTATTTATAGAAAATCCGAGGCGGTTGCTACAGTAACGGTGCCGGACGCCCGTTCACAAGGTCGGACGCCCGTCCACTATTTTCAGCAACAGCATCCAAACTTGTAACGCTCATATCTCGGGCCTCGTAAGTCGGAATGGAGTGATTCAAAATCCTGTAGAATCCTCTATTCAAGCCCTAAAACTCTTCTCTTGAGGTCCAGGGTCAAATCGGTTGTTATCATATCAAGAACTGCGTTACAAGGTCGTCACTACTCGGAATCCTGATTTTCCGACATTTATCTTGATTGATTTCTTTCCTTATATCTTTCAATCTTCCATAACTTTGATTGATCCTTTCCAAGCACGAATTTGGCTCTCTAAAATCCTCTCTTCCATCATCAATGAGTATCTACAACAATAGGAAAACATACCAAAGCGTAACGTATTTCCAAAATAACACAAAATCATCATTTAAGCACATAATTCGTTACGTTTTGAGATTTAGCTATTAAAAACATCATTTACTCAATTAATCGATTATAAGCTCGATTTCTATGAAAAACATCCATATATGGGGAATATTGATATAAAATATATCCTTATAAAACGTATAAAATCACCCTTAACACAATTCTAAGCTAATGGCTACGAAATCTTACAAGTGGAAAAGATAGCATTTAATGCTATAAGCTGCCTTATAAAAGCCATCAAGTACACCGACTAACGGGAAAAAGTTGAACGGGCCTTTTTGAATTAATGACAGCTTGCATTAAATGAGAACCACTCATTATTGCAACGGTTAAGCTACCCTCCAAATTGTATAAAAGCAAGAGAATGAACAACTGAAGAAAGGGGAAGTTTTGAGAAATCAACTGATACAATCTATTCAAGAATAAGATCATCATCTTCAAAGCTTACCAATTTACAACTAGAGATCAAGCGGATCTTAAAAGGCTCTTAAAGAGAAAATGTTAGGTGTAGTGCCCTAAAGACAATTTGTGTAATTGTTTTTAATAATGAATGATGCAATTTATCTCACCTTATTACTTGCTTTGTGCTTGTAAAGTAATACATCGCCGCAAACCCTAAGTATATCTCAGATGTAACCACTTAACTCGGTGTATGGATTACACGTGAGGATTGAGTTAGTGGTGATATACTTAAATCATTAGTCCGTGGTGAACTTAATCGAGTTTAGGGTCTCTTGATTAAAACACCAATAATGCGCCTGTAACACCTTAGGGTGTGATAGTCTTATCCGGACTGCCGGTGAGGTACCTACGTGGGGCATTTATATATGATGGCATTCATATAGATCGACCAATTTAATCTGATTTCTCGATATAATTCCGTAATCGAGGAATCTTATTAAATCATTAGATGATCATATATGGATCAACCTTAATCCCGAGGTGATCACAGTGGTGCCGCTTGTCCCGGGTAGTGTTTGATGTGTTAGTTACGGTTCACTTTAATATGTGTTCCAAGCCACTTCTCATTGGCACTATCTCCGGATGAGTGAGTAGTTCTGATTTTCACAGACATGGAATCCATTCATTCCTCATGGAAGTAGAGACAAGTCCCTTATTTGTTAGCCCTAAGAAAATGATCGATGGGCCCAGCTCATGTTAGACTAATTAGCTACTAGTCGATATGTGAACTAATTGATCATCGAGGGTTAATGGTAAATAAGGATAAGATATTCTGAGTCGGGTTCACGGAGACTTCCCACTCAGAATGGACAGTCTATGGAGGGTTAATCCGTATGTAGTGATTATATCAATGGAGGCTTATTCACTCTATGGGTTGAGTATAAGTATACATCTATAATTGGTAGAGTTCAATTTCGGGTTTATGGTGGCGTAATCCCGGAATTAATAATTAGATTCTGTTTGATGAATAATTAATTATTGGAGCTACTGGTTATGGAGTCCATGGTCCCCGATGTGGCTTCGTAATTCGGACCAATAATCTTGTTATTTGGGCCTCAAAGATAATTAATTGGTCGGGCTAATTAATTGATATGCATGGATATTATTTAGTTGCTAAATAATATAATACATGAAAAGAGCATTTTTGTGGGCGCGCGGTGGGCTTAGTGGCGCCAATATGTCTTGGATTTTCCAAGAAATTTGTTTTCTTGGATAATGACATATTGTGTAATTAGTTATTTATTTGTTAAATAATTAATTGGATAAATAAAAGAAAATAATTTATTATTATTTATCTCTTAACTATAAGGATAATTATATTTTCTTATTATAAGATTGTAATTATTTCTTATTTTTATTGGATAATAATAATTAGAATTATCTCTTTTATTTTGTTAAACCGATTGGGTATAGGTTTTCTCTCTTGGATTTTGCCTATAAAAAGAGAGTTCTCCCGAGCCCTAGGTGAAGAGAGGGCCACGAAATTCATAGAGAAAAAGGCTAAGGAGTTCGATCCTTAGCTCCATCTCGATTGGAGAAAAACTTGTAGTTTTTCTTGGAAGCATATCAAGGAGGTTCTCATATCAAGAAGGGTGTCCACCAACCACCGCTTGGAGAACACATTGGAAGATCAAGGCTTCTCATCCTAAGATCAAGCGTCTCTTCCCGATATTGGTAACATGATCTTAACCCCTTGTAGTAGTTTATGTCCTTTAATTATGTATTGTGATATATAAATCGTGATCCATCTCACCGCGCGTAGATCTAATTTGTTTAGATCTAAGAACCGCATCCTTCATATGGTATCGGAGCCAGTTTCCACGATTTATATAGTCATAATCATAATTAAACGATTTAAAGGAGTGGAATTGCATGTAGGTAAATTTTATTTATTGTTTTATGCATTGATAATGATTAATTGCTATGGTTGAAGAGATGGATTGGGGTTGGCATCTGCTTACCCGTTAGATCTATTGTAAACTCATATAAACGAAGAAAATTCGTTCATATGAGTATAGGAAATTATGTAATTTATTTGTTGTTGCAATTTTAATTTCCGAAAGTAGATCTGCTTAGTAGTTGTTTAGTTTTTTCGTTTTTCCCGTTGATCGAGCCGTTGAAACGACGATCCTCCGGTCGAGAATCAAGATTAAAATTTGAAGAACAAGCCATCCAAATTTGGGGTCGATCGGAGTCCGTTTCAATATCCGTTCGTTGCAATGAAGTGGCTCTTTGTAGTATGAAAAACGCAGATTCACGAAAAACCTAGCCGTGACTTCTTCGAATTTCTCGGAAGAGTTTGGACCGTTGACGAGGCATAAAAATTTCAGGTTGATCGGGTTTCATCTCGATTCGCGATCGGCCTCGGGAAGTCATCGATGTGTCAGTAAGAGACAGATTCAAGAGAGAAGTTGGACGGCTCACTGGAGAAAATTGACAAGTCAAAACTCCGATCCAACCGTCCCATATTTAAGCCTGGCTGAGTGAAGAACGGATCTGGAAAGTTTCGCTTCGATCCGAGTTCGCTTTGGTTTCCTGGATCATCGAAGAGTTTGAATAAATGCAGCTTTTGTTAGAAAATAGTAAACCCTAATTAGGGTTTTGGTTATTTATTTTCAAATAGATTAGATACGGGGGTGCCAACGGTCCATCTCGGTGTTTATTTTCCGCACTAGAATACATGTTTAGATTGTATGTGTAGAACCGGAAAATTGCCATGACATGCATCATATCATGAATTCCACTCCATATGCATACATGTAGAAATTAATTCGAGGAATTAGTTAGGCATGTATAAAACACGCAATTAGTTTTAATTAATTGTTTGATATTAATTAGAAACTAATTAGGGTAAAAACCGAGGAACACGGGTTTTTTCAATCGTCGAGGTTGGGTGATGGATTCTCGGTGAATCCCACTCTGCGAAAGCATAGGGAGTAAAATCCGAAACCTTGTGGTTAAGGTGTTGGATTCTCGTGAATTCCACCTTACCTAGACGAGATTACGTTTTTGTTCCGTAGTGTCTACGTGAAAGTTTGATGTTTAAGGATTGGATTATCACGGGCGAACATGGTTCGAAAGTGGTTTAACCACGGTTGGGTGGTCAACAGTAGCTACGGCTCGATCGACTTCACCTCCACGTGTGGTGTTTGCACGGGTGCAGCAAGGTGAGCCATCCGAAGAGCCACTACGGCTCAACGGAGCTCCCTAGTCTTGACCCGTCCGACGGCCATATATGTTCCAACGAATAGGTCGGGTGGGCTAGCCCACGTAACCGACAACATTCGGGCCTATGATTTATTGTTCCTTAATGTAACATCAAGTCCAAAAACGTGATCGAGAAACCCACCACTTTTTCAAAATATTGAGTGGGAGAGCGGGAGAGGCGACACCGACCCCACGGCCTCTCACCGCTGACACAAGCAACGTGAGAGAATGGTGACGCCGTGTGCCGGCACAGGACCGGCCTCCCTAAGGAAGGCCTTCACCGCTATCAAAATTCAAGGCTTGGTCTCCGAAAGGATAGGATTTTGGGTACTGTCTGGTCACCGACCGACCCTAAGGCGGCACACTCGGGTCTACCTAAAAATGAGACAAGAGGGTCACACTCATAAAGGTATTTTTGGTAGTACCTTGGTTTGAAAAAGGAAAGGTGATTGACGATCACAAATGAGATGTTTGATTCTCAATTTGATCTTCAATATTAATCGAAACCTCTTTGACCTACCCTAAGGCGACAATCGAGGTATTAGATTAAATCCTTGGAACGGTAGGATAGACTATAAGTACTTAGTTTATAGTTCCTAAAATTTATTAGTAGTGTATGATTTGGATTTATTCTCACAATTTTATTTACAAGCTGTATACATATCTCTACAGGTGCTAGATCGCTAAAGGTAAAATTGACTAGTAATGACTTCGTTAAAAGTGGTTAAGAACTAGAACGTTGTACCTATTAATCTCACATGCGATTAATTTTTCGGAAGAGATATTTCTCTTGAGCCTTCAAGACTTAAGTGACGTAAACAAGTATGTCACGCACATCGATCGTGTTGAATGAGAGACAACCATAGTTAGTTTGAAAGATGATTGGGACGACAAAATTCTTCTAGTGAATTTTATTTGTGTAAGGTCTACACGAGAAATTTTTTAATAGAAAAATTGGAGAATCATAAATTTAAGGGTAGCTAGTTAGACGGTATTTGGAACCGATAAACTAGTGGGAGCTTTTATCTTATGTTTTTCTAATTTATTAGAAAATTAGTCCCACTGGGTAATGCTTTCATTAGACATCCCACAGTTCACGAGTAGTGTCTACTCAAACGAATCGCTAGTTCAAGACTATTTCCTTTTAAGGAAAGTTAAGAATGGGAAAGAATGTCTATAAGTGTTAATCATCTTAACTAAAGTTTTGAGGCTAAACCAAACATTAAATAAAGAAATTTTAGGATAAGGAAAGTGATTTCGGATCACTAACCAATGAATCCTTAATGACTTTCTTAACCGAGTAACTTGACTCGGTAGCTTAGTTCTTTGGAAGAACAAGGAAGATTTGCATTAACTATTAATAGAGTAACAACGGGCGATAATTTCACTTAGAATAGTGGGAGTGGTATGAGGAAATGAATTTTTGATTCGATCCTTGAATATCACGGAAAAAATTTATTTTTCTGCTTTGTATTCGTTGGACCAAAATGGATTCACTTTCAACTCGATATATTGTTGCCTCAAAGAAAGTGAATTTGACATTTGTAGTACGAATCCGAGACTCGACATTTGTTTGATAAAGTCAGACCACTAAGAAAAGTTTGAATAGGTATGTGTACCACATCTAAAACTATTATAGGCAAATGGTTTCCGTATTAAGATAAACGATTCTTCATAATCTATTAATTAGTGCATATATCATGTAGATAAGACCTAACGATCGGCTAAGGGTGATTCCTATCTTCCAGCCTCGAACACTGCCTCAAAGGAACGATGACTAAGCTTCCTTTCTATTAGGAAAGGGTAATAGATCCGAAGAAGTAACGAGCTTGTTCACAATGACCTTCGGGTCTAGTGAAAGATACAAGCTAATGGGAGCTTTTGAGTGGTGACATTTTGTCTCGATAACTACTCAAACATGATTTAGTTTATCGAAAGAATACGAGGAGGAGTCTCTGATTTTAACAGAGAATAAAGTATTCCATGCTCGAAATAGGCTATCGACATAGTCTTGGGATCTGATGCTCGGCCCGCCTCCTAGTGGAATGATTTTCACCGAGGAAGAAACCATAGACTTGCCTTATATAGTTATTGATGTGCTACAATACATTGCTAAACTCGATTAAGATAATTGGTTGCAAAATAACGGTTAACATTATCATGCAAACCGAGAAGTCTACCTGAAGATGCTAGTGAATTTATGGATAAGGAGTGAATTCGGTTCACACCACTTCCGTAAATGTAAGCATTTAGCACTTAATGCTTGAAGGTAGGATCGAGATTTTGCGATACGCTCGAATATAACTATTCGTGAAATATCTTAATGTGACAAGTGAAGGTTGGTTATAAGATTCTTGAGATCAGAAAGTGACGGTTGAACTGTCATAAAGATTCTGATAGAATCCATAAGTAGCAGCCTTAAACCTTGAGTACGGTTACCCAAAGGTAGTTACTATCTCGATTTAATCGCACCACGCTGAACATCGCTTGTTGGTGATTACACTGATAAATACTACTAGATCAGAATATCAATGCACCCAAAACACAGTGGGAGTATGGTTTAACCGTTGACCCATTGTGGTTTTGTGGTTTTGTGGACTTTATAGTCTGCTGGGGTGATTGATAACCTATGGCTCTTAGTGGACTGTATAGGATTCTGATCATAGATGTTGGTTTGAAAGCCTTAACCCTATGAATGGAGTTTTGATACTCCAGCTTACATTGAAATCTTGTAGAACCACCCGAGTGTCTCAGCCTAGTGGGAGCAATTGGATCTACACGGAAAAGAGTCGAATGAATAGGAAAGTTTAAACTTTCAAAGACAAAGTCGAGTGGTCAGGGGTGATTCCTCGACAAGTAGAGAGTTAACCGACCATGAACTCTCTCACCACTCGCCTTGCAAGATTTCGTTAAAAGCGTAAAATAGGGGTGATTCCTCGAGACTTTCTTGCCGAAAAAACGGAGTCCGGATTCATTCGAAATGTATGGGTCTTGGTTAGAACAAATGGCGTGATGATCGCCGGGCTTATATCCTTTGTGGATTTAAGAGAAACTCTCGGTCATTTAAAGTCACATGTTTTAAAATATGGGGACTTGACCGTAATATTGATAAGTCTTTCGTAGACCGGATATCAATATTGGTAAAGTAGTAGTATTAGTGTTCATGAATGATAACACTGAAACGGTTGGAAACAACATGTGTGTGCTATATGAAGTCGGAAACTGACAGGCCAAGATTCTCTGGATGAGAGAATTGGACCATATTCAAAGAATCTGATTCGGTCGATTCACGAGAATGAGTCATTGGCTATCCCACCTATCTTATTGAATAAGATGATTATGCATATACGTATGAAACATTCATCGAGAGTAGTCATACCCTAACTCTCAGGAATGATTCTCTAAATCTTCGGATAAAGAGAAAATGGGATAGAGTCTCTCTTGGATAATGGCAAGTCAGGTTATCACAAGTCAATAGTAATCGAATCTTGGATTCGAGCAATAAGTAGCGGTTTAGTACGCCCTCAAGTATCTTTAGAGAACGAGGAGTCATATTCTTGTATATTCAGTGCAAACTTGAATATGGTTGACTACTACCGATTCGACTTGTAGTCGATTAAGGATGATCATTAAGTTGATCTCGGGCTCTGTTTACTCATAGTGCTTAGAATTTCCTTTTATGGTCCAGGAGTAATTCCGTGTCCGATAAGCCGATATCACTTCATTGTGAAAACAAAGTGAAGGGATAGCTTAGAAGGATCTTCTCGACTACTAGAAGTCAAAAGCATATTGAGAGAGTACCCCACCGATTAGATGGACCATCGACGCTTTGATCCTAAAGATCGTCTCGAGCCGACACCTAAACCGATCAATGAGTGCTTGAAGGGTACGGCATTGATAGATATGTCTCATCCGCTTTTAGAGCGAGTGGGAGAGTGTTGTGAATAAGATGAGAAAAGTGGTGTGCTCTAAAACAATCGTTGCTTGTCATTTCGTGCAAGTGGGAGATTGTTATGTGTAGTGCCCAAAAGACAATTTGTGTAATTGTTTTTAATAATGAATGATGAATTTATCTCACCTTATTACTTGCTTTGTGCTTGTAAAGTAATACACTCACGCAAACCCCTAAGTATATCTCAGTATGTAACCACTTAACTCGGTGTATGGATTACACGTGAGGATTGAGTTAGTGGTGATATACTTAAATCGTTAGTCCGTCTTGAACTTAATCGAGTTTAGGGTCTCTTGATTAAAACACCAATAATGCGCCTAAACACCTTAGGGTGTGATAGTCTTATCCGGACTGCTTGTAGAGGTACCTACGCTGGGGCATTTATATATGATGGCATTCATATAGATCGGACCGATTTAATCTGAATTTCTCGATATAATTCCGTAATCGAGGAATCTTATTAAATCATTAGATGATCATATATGGATCAACCTTAATCTCGAGGTGATCACGGGTGGTGCTTGTCCCGGGTAGTGTTTGATGTGTTAGTTACGGTTCACTTTACTATGTGTTCCAAGCCACTTCTCATTGGCACTATCTCCGCATGAGTGAGTAGTTCGATTTTCACGCATACATGGAATCCATTCATTCCTCGGGAAGTAGAGAGACAGTCCCTTATTTGTTAGCCCTAAGAAAATGATCGATGGGCCCAAGTTCATGTTAGACTAATTAGCTACTAGTCGATATGTGAACTAATTGATCATCGTGGGGTTAATGGTAAATAAGGATAAGATATTCTCGAGTCGGGTTCACGGAGACTTCCCACTCGTAATGGACAATCTATGGAGGTTAATCCGTATGTAGTGATTATATCAATGGACGCTTATTCACTCTACATGGGTTGAGTATAAGTATACATCTATAATTGGTAGAGTTCAATTTCGGGTTTATGGTGGCGTAATCCCGGAATTAATAATTAGATTCTGCTTGATGAATAATTAATTATTGAGCTACTTGGTTATAGTCCATGGTCCCCGATGTGGCTTCCGTAATTCGGACTAATAATCTTGTTATTTGGGCCTCAGTGATAATTAATTGGTCGGGCTAATTAATTGATATGCATGGATATTATTTAGTTGCAATTTAAATAATATAATACATGTAAAAAAGACATTTTTGTGGGCTGGTGAGCTTAGTGTGGCGCCAATATGTCTTGGATTTTCCAAGAAATTTGTTTTCTTGGATAATGACATATTGTGTAATTAGTTATTTATTTGTTAAATAATTAATTAGATAAATAAAAGAAAATAATTTATTATTATTTATCTCTTAACTATAAGGATAATTATATTTTCTTATTATAAGATTGTAATTATCTCTTATTTTTATTGGATAATAATAATTAGAATTATCTCTTTTATTTTGTTAAACCGATTGGGTATAGGTTTTTTCTCTTGGATTTTGCCTATAAAAAGAGAGTTCTCCCGAGCCCTGTGTGAAGAGAGGGCCACGAAATTCATAGAGAAAAAGGCTAAGGAGTTCGATCCTTAGCTCCATCCGGTTGGAGAAAAACTTGGAGTTTTTCTTGGAAGCATATCAAGGAGGTTCTCATATCAAGAAGGGTGTCCACCAACCACCGCTTGGAGAACACATT
The DNA here is from genome assembly GCA_026214975.1 of Gentiana macrophylla. Taxonomy (NCBI): domain Eukaryota; kingdom Viridiplantae; phylum Streptophyta; class Magnoliopsida; order Gentianales; family Gentianaceae; genus Gentiana; species Gentiana macrophylla. Next base: position 99,479,465 of record CM047808.1, on the reverse strand, counting down.
GGAAGATCAAGGCTTCATCCTAAGATCAAGGCGTCTCTTCCCGATATTGGTAACATGATCTTAACCCCTTGTAGTAGTTTAAATCCTTTAATTATGTATTGTGATATATAAATCGTGATCCATCCGCTGCGCGTAGATCTAATTTGTTTAGATCTAAGAACCTGCATCCTTCAAAAAATATAGTGATCTACTTGATCAAGAGAGCTGCAAATCATATCTTAAAGTCAGATCTAGCAAAGCTCTCAACCTTGTATCATTAAATTGATACAACACTCACTCTATTCAACAATCAATCACTAGGAAATCAGAGAACCTGTTGAAGCATCATAGAGGGTGTGAAGGAACAGAAGAACAGCCGAGTCGTTGGAGAAAGAGAGTTCTTCAGACAAGATGAGTGCAAATAGTCCATTGAAGCATCTATGAGGTGTCAAGGATTGGCTATTTAGAGCGTGAAGAATCTGGGGTGTCAAGGACACTTGCCTATTGTATTAGCGTAGAGTACAATAGTGACACCTCCCGAGTCAGCGAGAGAAGCGGTCAAGTAGGAGATTACGCCACTTCAAAGATCGATAAAGATTCTCGACTCGCTTACATTCAAAGACTTTACTTTTAGTACTAGTATATTCCATAGCACACTACACAACACGTAAAACCAAGCCAAGGCTTGTTTTGAAAGCAACATTATTCATTTGCCGCTTCTCTAAGTGAATCGCACCACCCACCAAACCAAACAAGTTCCACTGCTAGTCTGTTTTTACCCACCAGTTTAATTCATTAGTGATAATCTCCAAAAATCGAAGAGAGTTCATTCAGCCCCCCTCTGAACTCTCACAATCCATGTATTACGATACCAACATAGTCTGTTCTTCAAGAATTTTGTGTATGTTGGGGGCAAAAATTTAGCACGGCAAAGTCAATTTTATGCACGTCCGGGATTGTAAGTAATACGCTGAAAGCAAAAATTGCGACCTGCCTTCAGATGCAACACTTGAGCAATCTGGAAATGTATTTGGGTGTGCCTCTAATTAAAGGGAGGCAGAAAGTAGCCCAATATATGACAGGTTGTGGATAAAATGAAAAAGAAGCTAGCCTTCTGGAAGTCAAATGTATTATTGAGAGCTAGAAAAGTATCCTTATTCAGATTCCCAAACTACTCATCCATACTATATCATGAATACCGTCAAGCTGCCTAAATGAATCATTATGAAAATAAAGAAAGTTTGCAAAGATTTCTTTTGGGGAGACGATGAAGAGGGAAGGAAAATGCATACTGTTGCTTGGAATAAAATTTGTACCCCAAAACATGAAGGAGGCATGGTATTCTCGCCAATTAAATCAAATGAATCTTGCGCTTACGAGTAAAATGGTGTGAGTTTGATCACCGAAAGGACACCGTTTGGGTCAATGTCATATCACACAAATATAAGGAGTTGTTGGGAACACTGGACCGGGATGTTCTCCAGTTTGGCGCAGCATTTGCAAAGTATACGTGGCGTTGTGGCAGGGTTGTAACATGGACCAACAACACATCACTTGGCACCATCAACACATCACTTGGCAGGACCATCCCAAAGGTGTGTACACCGTCTCGACATGCTATTTTTTTTCAATTGCCTGGGAATGTGGATGTAGACGAGTAGCCCTGTAAACGAGCCGAACCCTACCGAACCCTGGCAGGGTTCGGCTCGGCTCGGTGTGTTCGAACCTTAGGCTCGGCTCGGCTCGAAATGGCTGAGCCTTATATTTTCATTATTCGGCTCGGGTTCGGTCTGGTAATTGGGGAAAAAAGCTCGGCTCGGTTCGGCTCGAACATGTCGAACCGTTCGAACATGTTCGGCTCGAATCTGGGTTTTAAAAAAACGCGTAACATGTTCGCCTCGGTTTTAAAAAACATGTTCGCTCGAATCAGATATGAATTTATGATATCCGAGCCGAACATGTTCGAACATGTTCGGCTCGACCACCGAATATCTAATTTGTAAGGTTCGGCTCGAAGTTCGAATCCACGAAACGAGCTCAAATCGAGCTTTTTCGAGCCGAATACTCCGGATCGAATCGAATACTTAGGTTCATTTACAGCCCTATAGACGAGCAAGAAAGATGGAGATGCATTTGGAGCTTGAAGAGACCAATGCGAAGTAATTTTTGTTGGAGAATTTTGAATAAAAATTAATAATGGAAGGAAAATCTGAATGGACATGTGACATTCAGACATGTGACAAATGAGTTGCATCGATTCGGTGAAAAGTTACAACCACATTTGGGTTGCACCTGTTCGGTTGAATCACTTTTTTAAAGGACGCAGCCGGTAGTAAATAACCTCCATTTTCTCCTATAAAATCCTAGCACATAAGTTAAAAATGGGGGCAATTTTTTCCATAAGAAATTCATTCCGACTTCTTACGTTCATAGCATCCGAAAATAAACCTTGCATAATTTTTCATGTCAAGAAGAGATTTATAGAACAGAATCGGTTCGCCGTCTTCTTCTCATTGAAGTGCAACAATCCGAAGAAGGTATGACTGTTGTATCTTGGGAGACGATTGCCATTACCGTGTGCACATAATCAGGGCAAAAACGTCTTAAGGGCAGAGTGCTGCACTTGCCCCAGTCAATAAGTTTTCTATCCTATTTTATGTTTTTCGTTTTTGCTTGAATTACATGTTAAACAACATGTTATATTGATAATTTCCCAAACAATTTTTTTTTGTGTGGCTCATTGCTCATGGTGGTTTAATGGTGGCTGAATCTCTTTCGAAACATCATATTATTTCCTCTCCTATATGTACCTTGTGCAATGAGGGAGATGAATCCATATTGCATGCTCTACGAGATTGTAATTGGGCTAGTGAGATTTGGGTACAGAGCGTACCGAGAGAAAACTGGCAAATGTTCTTTAGGCAAGAATGACAGTTGAGTGGATTGACATGAACATTCGAAAGGGTCAGCCGTGGCAGCCGGAGACTATAAAGTGAAAGTATTTTTTCGTGAAAGAGTATATGAGATTTGGATGTGGCAGAATAAAGTTGTTTACAATCGAGAAATGAAGAGACTTCTGACGCTTTTCATGATCAAACACTCGGGAGAAGCGAGCAAGAGCTTACGGTGGCTTGACAGATAGATTAGATTGATTATAGAAAGTTGCATTGTTTTTCTAGTTGTCCATTTGTTTGGAAGTTAACTCTGTACAGTTATCGGTGTGGCTTTAAGTAATAAAATGTTCACATTTAATAATAAAAAAAGTTCTTAAAAAAATACGTTTTTTTTTAACCCAAAAAAAAAAAAATTTATCAAAGTAAAAATTAAAAAAATACGTAGAAAAAGAAGGAATAAAAAGTAAAGGGGGTATTTGCTTAAAACGGGTGTGTTGACCCAAAACTTGTGTAAAACGGTTTTGGTAAAAATTAATTTTTTTTCTTCCGTTTTAGGTGTTTTTGAACCAAACTAAAACCCTATTTTGGAAGAAGCGCACTTAGTGATTTGGCGCTTAAGATCGTCAAGACATTGTGAAAAAAAAATTTTAGAAAATCATGCACAAACTTCACTAAAATCCAAAACACCCTTTTTTTCCAAACTTTTTTCCAAAACACCCTTCTTTACTCATTATCCCAAAGTAAAGTCATTCTTTGGGAAAACTTAATTGAAAGTGAAAGCAAATTTCATTTTTCTTTCGTTAAACATCTTCAACAATCTTTCCACTTCCACCTTATTCTCGTTCGAAATCTCTATCTTCCCTAAACAATTGGGGTAAAGGTTAAAAAAAAAAGAAGAGAAAGAAAACCCCATTTTCTTTATATTCAAGAGCAGTGATGGGATTGAGGCAGCCAAAGCCCTAATTCTTGATTTCTCAAGTATGGTGTTGAACAACTGCAGGGCCCACTTCTTGAAACAACGTCCACGATTTGATTCTTCAAAGTCAAAGCTCTTTTATTTGATATCTAGGATTTCGGAAATCGGATGGATTCGAAGAGGAAGAAGCAGCCTGATTTAGTGGTTGCTGAAGAAGGAAAAGAAAAAGAAAAAGAAAATGTATTTGATAATTTGGAGAATGCCAAAGTTATTGAGTGGGAAGATTATGAGCAGGAGCTAGCTTGTTTCTGTAGCCTGTCCTCTGCTGTTAAAGAAGCCAAGGAAAAGAAACTTTTACTTCAGCAGAAACTCGAGTCTTTGATACAAGTAAGAATTGCATATTTTAACAAGATTTGTGGACTTTTCTCGCTGGCATTTTAGTTACGAAAAGTTATGTGTATCTTTTATTTGTGGATGGTTTGTGGGGGTTGGGTTTAGATTGCTCCTTTTCCTATTTATATATGTGAATGAAGGGCATGGAATATTGTGGGATTATGTATTAGTTGTTCCTTTTGTGGGTTATATTTGAGGTGGGGGGTTAGTTGGGTGGGTGCAGATCGTTCTTTCTCTTGTGCTATGAACAAAGGAAAGGCAAATGATATGGTGGTATTGTGTTTTTTGTTCTGCTTTTGTGGAAGAGTCTAATGGAAGCAAGATGCATCAGAAAGGAAATATTGCTAATTGATAAGGGTAATGAATGATTATGTAAAAGTAAAAGACTGGGCAATTTGTTCCATTTCTGTCTTCTGTCCTGCTTTTCTATTGTTTCATATGCTAAGGATCTCAAATTTGAGGTTTAATTGATTAACCCGCGAATTAGCGGGCGTACATGTTGGGCAGGTTGAAACTGAGTCATTAAGCCGTTCAAATGAGCTTGAAGAGATGCGTGAAAGATTGGAATCACGGAAGTCGTTGATGGCAAATATGTCCATGAAATCTAAAGTTGCTGAAGAAAAAGTTGAAAGACAAGAACAACAACTTACTACTGAGATACGATCGTTATTGGTTGCTGGTTCTTCTCTCTCGGCAGCCAGCAAGCACCTGCAGGTAAGCCTAGAGTACTTGGGAAAATCCCCATCCAAAATATTGATTTGTTCATGCATGCATTATGCTTCATATTTCGACAAAAAACTACTGATTTTGTTGGCATCGTAATTTATTTTCATAGTGGTTATGATACTCTCAGCATGCTCATTAAAGGGGTAACTCTAAAGATGCATCTTATCATTGTTTCAGATCTTGTATTGGGAGTTCGTATTTTGCCTAAGAAAGTCATAATAAGTTTTCATAATTATTTCATGCATTGCAAATCATTCATTGTTTTCTTTAGAAATCAAAATGTACATGTTATGGAAGTCCGACCAGCTCTGGATTTGCATTGTGTTTAACTCATTTATGACCATGGGTGAAGTTTGGAAATGGCCTGAGGTCTCTCATTTGATGTTTAGGCTTTTGTCTTGCTTGCTTTGATGAGTGCATGCAACATAAGTGCTATTTTCACTGCTTTAATTAATGGTAAAATGCATTAGTACCTAAGGTTTCATATCTACATGGACGTAGTGGATACTTGTGAAAAGTGTTAAGACTTTCCAACTTAAATGAATGCAAGTTTTGACAATTGAGATTGAACCTTAAGATCATGACATAAATGCTAGAAATTTCATTAAAAAGCAAATTGGAGATTGAATCTCTTTCCCAGGCCCCTCACGGGCATGATGCTTCCATGCATAAGGGCGCCTTTTATATGTTTTCCATCTCAAGAGTAGTTGCTCATGGCTGATCATGATTTGTTTGGGAAGCAATTTACAGGAATTCCATAACATCGGCCAATCCGAAATTTATGTGTTGAAGAACATTGAATCGTTAAGCTTTCATTTACACCATGGTGCTTCATGAATTTGTTCGAAATTTCTTCGTTTGTACCGAACCGCTTGCAGAATCAAATCCTGTTCCACAAGAAATGCCCTCGAACTGGGTGTAACACTTTAAAATGCATTAAACACATTATTTGTCACCTTTACCCAAACCAGAGAAAGTTAAATATGTTTACTGAATTATATTATTCAAGGGATTTAGGTACAAATGCCAAAGTAAACATCAACGTGTGAATCACACTGTAGGTTTTTCAAGTAATCTACAATTTTAATCAGCATTTAATTGTTATTTATATTAACGAATATTGATTCTCTTAGGTGTGGTACTAGATCCTGCTACTGGGTTACTTAATAAGCTATATTAGAGAGAAGTGTTTTATTATTATTATTATTATTATTATTATTATTTTTTTTTTGGTTGATGTTAATATTCACACTTGGCCTTTAATCCCTTCGTTCATATCATATTTGCTGCTGTATTATTAATTATGAATTTGATTAATACAGGAAGATCATCGATCATTTGCTGGAGAAAGGGGCTACGTTCGTTTGAAAGCCTCCCAAAAGTGTTTGAGACTAAGACAACAATATTTGGTATCACAAGTTTCTTTACTGTATCCGGTGAAGCTTGTGGTTGGTCAAAAGCATGAGCAAGAACTAGAATCATTTACGAGTAGCATTAAACCAGGTTAGTGGCTTACAACTTAGTGTCCTTCTCCTAGAACTATGAAAGTCTTGTGCTTGACAAATGCTTTATGCTTATGTACACATTTACTGCTAATTTGTGAAAAGAACTTACTTTTTACCCTCTTCACCACATCACTGTGTGAACATGGCACAAGTTTGGTTGGCCTATCTAGCATGTTTTTGGATTTACAGATGGGATTTTATTGAGCACATATGAAAATTCTAACTATTTGTTGTATAGGAAATATTTAGTGTCGGTACAATGATACTCTTCCTGTTGTTGGACCTGATTGCTTTATTTATTGTTCTTTTTTGGTGGTGGTGGGAGGGGGGGGGGGGGGGTGTTATTTGTATCTTATTGTGAAGTAAAGGCTTGGAATTATTATCTGCATTGTAACGTGTGGTTCTTTTTGCATTTTCTAGGTGCACCTGCTGGATCAAAACCTCTTGATCAAGGATCCTTGACTATTGCAGGTCTTCATCTCACTGGTATACCTTCTACAAAGATGAGTTTTTTCAGTGATAAAAAAGAATCTCAACGCTCTGCAACAGCCTTGGGTTACGTTGCTCATGTATGCTCTTTACCTTCACTCTGTATCTTTTATTGCGATGGAATAAGTAAACTGAAAGTGTAACAGCAGTACACATATTTGAAGGCCCAACAACCACATAAGTTATGAATGTGGTAGTTATCAAAAGGTCAAGAAACTTTGGTGTTGGATTATTTTGAAGAAAAGAGAAAAATAGACGTACAGATAAACACACTCATGCTTACACTCACACTCACACACAAAAACCGATACTGAGCACCAAACAATAAAAAGGGCAAAGAGAACATGAGGACTATCTTTTAGACATGTACCTTAGGCAACAGGTCCTTAGTTACAAGTATAGCTTTTGATTCCTGCATCTTTAATGACTATGGAGTTGAACTTTTAACCCCTTTTAAGCAATTATGGTGTTAAATTATATTTTCCTCAAGGCAAGGAACCTCCTATGGTTGACCTTGTCTGTAGTATGCATAGAATGTTGAAAACTCAAAAAGATCAAGAACCTTGAACCACCACTGGGTGGGCACACTGCGTTCAACATAAAACCCTAGCTATGTTTAGATCGTCTTACTGTTTCATATTAAAGCAGTTTTGATGGACTGCAATTTATAGTACATTATAAAACAACGAAACTTCTATTGGGCTTAGTTTTCTACATTTATTTCCAAGGAAAATTCTCATTTCTGAACAGCAATTGAGATTGAAAATGATAATATTCCACTCTGACCATTTACTCTGCTGCATCTGTAAACCAGATATACATCTTACATTCATGGAGGTGTTGCTATAATATTGTCATCATATTGTGGACAGTCACTATTTCACAGTTTAATGGTCCTGATTCCCTTGTATTCCATAGTGGTTATCAGAGCTATTTTTCCTTTTCAGCCCTCGGTTTTCCTGTATATTCAGTGCTATTAAAAAGTCGATAAAAACATCTGAACTTTCATCCTATTCGATATGTATTCCAAATTTCATTGAATCCTTCAACTTTCTTTAGAAAAATTCCTTATTTTTAGCGACACTTGTCTGTCGTGCATTTGATTTAGAGACGAACAGCCTTTGCATCATTCCCCTCTAACTGTCTTTATATACTTTCAAATATTAATCCTCTGTTTTCAGAACTGAGTACAGCTCTCCACTTGACCAAATGATACTTCTCGCTCTCATTGCTCTCTGACAGTATATCTACTAGCAACTTTACTAATTACAGTAGTGAAAACTTAGCTTTTGTATTTGTTTTTAATTATTATCAAGGATCTGGAAAGTCTTAAGACATGTTCTGATTTCATTCTGCTCTTTTGTGTATTAACGCCAAGATTATTTGTTCTTTATTATTTTTGCTAGTACTCATGTCTTTTTCTCCTGTTTCAAGCAAAAAGTGGACAAAAACGGCTTATTTATTTGTTATTGACCTTGCCAAATAACCTTTGCAGGCCATCACATTAATTGCTCTGTATTTGCAAGTTCCTCTTCGATATCCATTGCGATTGGGAGGGTCTCGGTCATATATTCGTGATTATGCTCCCTCGATTGAACCTTCATCATCATCCATGTCGAATTCATCAACTCATACAAATGGAAAGCCAGTAGAGTTTCCCCTCTTTTTAGAAGGGCAAGACTCAACAAGAGCTGCTTACGGAGTATTTTTGCTCAATAAGGTTTGTTTCTTTGTTTGTTTGGCATGTCAATGATTGATGTTTTCCGCAACAATCCCTCATTTCTCAGCTCTTTTATTGTATGCCCTGTTTCCATCTTCTTGTTTCATTTCATCTCTTGGCCATTCACTGTTTCTTTTTTTTTTTTTTTCAAAGATACATCGTGACCCTACACACTTGTAGACCAAGGATCAATGGGTCCCACTATGATCAATGATGGTCTACAACTGTGTAGAGTAACGATAATGTTGAGGGTAGTGTCATCTTCGTGTATTTGTTCCGAGTGGCTAAGATGTTGCTGCAAGAATATTTGCAATTATTGTTCTATGTTGTTGCACTGTCATAGTGAAAAGTTAAGAGCCTCCTGACCCCTTAAATGCAGGACATAGAGCAGCTCTTAAATTACATTGGTGTCAACAGCTTAGGGCCACGGCATGTTTTGGCCAATCTTAAGGAGCTTCTGAAAACCATTCTTTCACCTGAGTACATAGATACATGATTTTAGCCTTTTTACTCTGTAAGTTTTGTAAATGAATCTTCTGTATTTCTCACATTGGTAGGGGAGACGGGATCATTTCAATTTTTTTTAAAGAGAAATAGCCTCACAATCCGTGGTGGTGGATAACGTGGAACTAAAAACGCGACCTTGAGTATTGTAAACATTGGTGAGAACCCCCGATGTCCCCCCTTTAATAGAAAAAAGTTGCGAGTTTTTTTCGATGCAGCGCCCCCTTGTAGAAGACAGACAGACATACGTCATCAATTAATAGTATTATTGCATTTTTGCTGTTTATTAGAAGTTTGTATTTCGGCTGGCAATATGTATGTGTAGGGCTACTAGTATGATTTGGTGATGTGATTAAAAGTTTGTGAACAGCTTATATTTTTGTGAAAGGAAAGGAAATCTTTTAATCAAATGTTTTTGTTTTTTTTGAATATCAGTCCAATATTTACTACATTCGTTCCAAAAATGTAAATTCATTTAGTTTTTTCATTTTGTCCCATCATACGAGTCAATTTAAAAAACCAATGACGCATTTATTACAATTTTCTCTTTTTTACCATTCATTTGTTATGTACTCGTCCACTTTTTACTACATTGCAATATTGCATTAATAACAATCAAAAGCCGTTTTAGACATTTTTATCAAAATTAGTGACAAATATTCAATGCAACAAATTTTCTTAATTTATGTGAAAATCTAAAAGAACTTATATTTTGGGATGGATGTACTAATTACATTGTTGCTCTACCATCCCTACCTTTAAAGCAGAGTTTCGGCGTCCCTTATTTTTCATCATAATTTCGGCATCCCTTATTTTTCATCATAATGCATATCCTCCTTGTTTTTCATTCCTAACGTTAGGGGAACATTAGGGTGTACAGAGAAATTGAAAAACTGCATTAACCGACTGGATTAGACGAAACCGAAAATCTTAGTCCGTAGTTTTCCAATTGGTTTTTTTATTGGACAAAAACCAAACCGTGAATTCAGTTAAAATTTGGTTTTTCCTTGAAAAACAGGTAATAACTGAACCGAACCGGTTAAAATCTTATATTTATAAAAATGATATAGATACATACATTATATATTTTAATTTTTTTTAATCCCTATATATAAGCACTACACGCCTCTAACCCTAAGCTTCAGACTCTAAACATATCCGCTGCTCCCTAGATTCTATCCAGATCATTCTACTCTTCCACCACATTCACCTTAACGGACCTGAACTTTCAGCTTTGCCCAGTGAACTGAATCGTATCATACCAAGCCTTACCACCAATAGGTTGAGGGCCATTAAGGGTAGGCCTGTATCAGTAGAGACAATTCCAGACTGTCTAGGGCTCCTGCCCCGGCGAGGTTGAGTAGCCGAACCACTCAATCTTCTTTTTTATTGTGTTCTTACTCTTAGGACTGAGCATAATCTTGTATTATCATCTCTTGCTAAAATGCTAAATAAAGCTATATATATATAATTGAATTATATAAAGAACACATTTGGATTTTTGGTGCCCCATCCACGGGGACATGACTTGGACTCTTGCAAAATATGAAAAAAAAAAAAAAGTCCCTTCAGCCTTCACCCCTTCTTTATGAAAGAAAAAAAATGCCACCAAACCATGGCACCACCACCAACCTTCATCGTCAATCGGCATTAATGTCTTTTTCACTTTCGTTAGAATCAATTAGTGCAACGTTGTGAGATTTTTGAAACCGAATGAAGAAAGTTAAAAGATTATCAACTTATCATTTCGATTTGCGAGTTATTGCAAGTTATTGTCTTTTTGTGTGTGTGTTTGGTGTATTCGTGTATTCATTACTTTGAATATGCATCAATGTTGCTGATTTAAAGTCCTCATTTACAGAGATTGAACAAAAACAAATATTTGCTTGGATAAAACTAAAACATAGTTTAAAAGCTCAAACGACCAAACCGGATTTGGATTGTTGGGTCGGTTTCATAGGTGAGTTCAGTCCAGTTTTGGTTCTGAAAATTTCAAAACCGTCCAAACAGTTCGGTTCGAAAATTTATGAAAAATTGACCGGAATGAACTATGTACACCCCTACTTAAAATAATACAAAATAATGCATATCATTAAATTACATCACCTCAATTTAAAACACAAGCCTATCCCTATGGCATTATAATAATCATTCTTCAACAATAATTCAAAAATCCACTCAAAAAAAAAAAAACAATAATTCAAAAACACTTTGTAACTACTTGATAAAATGGTCATATTTCAAAATCCAATTATAAATATAGCTATAACACATTTATTTTTCACCACATTTGTGAGCTCAAAAATAATCTTTCTATTTCATATTTATTTTTTATTTTTGAAATTTATCCTACACAATGATTGGCAACAATAATTTTTGAAAAAAAATTGTACATAAGCGAAGATGATCGATGATGATATGATTCAAATTCTAGCTTTCAAATATGAACGAGAAAAACTTGAGGCACAAGGTGAAAGCTCCTGGCGATCACGGACGTCAATTGATCATGACACTTTGCAAGGGCATCAACGCGTTTATGCAATGATTATTTTGCTACACCACCAATTTTTCCAAAGACAAATAGTTCGTAGGAGATTTCGGATGAGTCGTGAGCTATTCATGCGGATTTACTCGGCAGTGGAAGCACATGATCCATACTTTCAACAAACAAGAAATGTTGTTGGAAAATTAGGTTTGTTGTTTCTTTAGAAAAAAATCGGAGCACTGCGAATATTGGTGTATGGGGTAACAACTGATTTCATGGATGAATACATACCGATTGGAGAAAGAACGGCCTAAAAACGTTTGAGGCACTTTGTTGACGCAATCATTGATAGATTTTGTCCGGAGTATCTACAAAAGCCAAACTCATATGACATTGCAAGATTGCTTTGAGTTGGTTAAGCTCAGGGATTTCCATGAATGTTGGGTAGTACCAATTGAATGGCTTGGAAAGATATGATCAATGGTCACTGTCATTAACCTACACTTATCTTAGAAGTGGTAGCATCTTAAGGCACTCCCAACAGAGGCTCCATATTTTATCCCTAAAATAATATAAAATAACACATATCCCTATTTTACAACATCTCAATTCAAAAACCTCTACAACAGCATCCCTATCCTTATCCCTATAACATTCCAAATAATATTAAATAATACATATTCTACCTCACAACCCTATTTATACACATTAAATATTTATTATTTCACTCCAACATCAACTCTATCTCTATCCCTATAATTTTTAACAATTAAATATGTTTAGGGCAGAGAATAGTGCATCCCCACAAGTAGGGATGCACTGTTAATATCCCTAAAAATAAATAGGGATAGAGACTCTGTTGTAGGAGCTATTTGAGGCACAAATCTATTTTTTATCTTCATTTTAGGGATAGAGCACCGTATAGGGATTCTGCTGGGAGTGCCCTTATGATTTATGGATTTGACATGCATTCTTTGGGGTACTGGGATCACATAATGATATCAATGTGCTAGAACGATCAGATGTGTTTCTGAAATAACAAGAGGCAAGGGCCCTCCAGTTAATTATCCATGAATGGTCATGGCTACATTATGGGTTATTATCTAGCTAATGGGATCTATCCTCTATGGGCAACGTTCGTCAAATCAATTCCATTACCAATGAATCGTAAGACCAAATATTTCACTTCTGCTCAAGAATCTTTTAAATAGGATGTTCAATGTGCACTTGGTGCACTGTAGGCAAGATTTGCAATTGTTCGTGGTCCTGCACGATTTTTTTGACCGTGCCACACTCAAGAAGACCATATTGTCATGTATTATCATGTACAATATGATTTTCGAGGATGAGCGAGAACTCCACCCACAACCGGATATATCTGAACATGAACGAATCCCTTCAAGTGTTGGAATAGTGTCCTAAACCCAATCGGGTTGGACCGGATCCGACCGGGTCGGATCATTTCTACTCTTTCTTTATGTTTATACATATATTAAATGGCTTTTATGTTGTCATATATATATATGTTCTTTTAAAGAACCAATTATGAATTGTTATATGATAACGTCCTTAGTATTAAACTGTGATAGAGAAACCATGATAGGCGATTATGGTTGATGAGATCTCTAATCACTTCAATAAGTTTGATACTTAAATGTCTCTAGGCTGATGTACTATTAAACAGGGCATTGATAGTGTAAAATGGACTAGCACGTATTAGATGTCTTCTGCTTTAGAAGCGGGGATAGATCTCGCTCTATCGAAGTGTAGAGACACTTGGGTATGCGTGTGGGCGTGTATTAGAGAATACGTGCGTTAGGTGACCCACTTTTACACGGATAAGTGTCACACTATGTGGCGGTTGTGTAATTATCCTTTGGACCGAGTCTTCATGGCATCACGGTGTGGATTGTCATGCTTTGACACTATTGAGGTTTCCCACAGCCACGGGCGATCATGCGGTAGTGATTGGGTATGATATTGAAGCATTGCGGAGTATACATGATTGGTCGTCCGGGAATCGCGTATCCTATGATTGGGATCGAATATCCGAAATGACCTTCTTATAAGGAATGTCTTACTCTCGTGAATCTTTGCAAAGTGGGAGTAAACGAGTTACTTGAGAGAGCATGATATCCAGATTATAAGATACGGTCGTTAATGTTTGACACTCGATGTACGACCGTATGGATATTATTACAATGATAGGATTGTAAGTTACACGAATCAAGCTTTCACATGAAAGGTAGTAGTCATTGCATTTGACTCTTCCGATGATTGGGGTCACGGTGTGTTGCTAGACGCTATCCCGTGATCGTTAGGCATGAAGGGCATTTTCGTAATTTGCACTTTGTGTCTACGGCCAACATATTCGGAAGCCTATCGGGTCACACACATAAGAACATCTAGCCGGATTAAAACGTGGTTATAGTTGATAACCAAATAAGGAAATAATTTATCTCGAGACTATAAATTTTATAGCGGTAAATTAATATGGTGGTATTTATTTATTATGAATAAATTAAATACAAGATATTAATAATATTGTATTAATTAAAGAATATTCCGGAAGCCAATATTTGGCTATATGGGGCTCCACATTGAAGTGTATAAGATACACTTGGATTGTGCAATTTAATTAATAGTATTACCAAATATTAATATAAGATATTGACAATATCTTGGAATATTCAATATAAGATATTGACAATATCCTAGATTTATTTAATATAAGATATTATAATAAATGAGATAAATCAATCAAATATATTTTCCTTATTTTATTGGGAAAAGGTTTTCTTCTCCTCCACTCTGCTAAGAGGCACCACTTCCATTATAAATAGGAGGTGGGTGTCAAGCTCTTTTGACACATCATAATTCCAAGAGCTAATAGTTCTTGTGTAAAATAGAGAGCATCCTATAGAGAGTTGGAGAGAGGGGTAAAGGGCCGGTCTAGCAACCGGAGTTTTCTAATAGCAATCTATGATGGGATTCCGGCGGGTGTTCGTGTGGACTAGCGGTAGAGGCCGAGCGGCAGGCGGCTCTATGCGAAACTACTCTCCTAGGCGGTCAAAGCGTCGATCTTTTAGATCAACCAAGGTAACCACCGTCTACTAACTCGTTTGTTTATTGCTTAAACGAAGTCGATCCTGGTTAAAAAGAAATAAAATTTTAAATTTCGCTGCGTTCCCGCGTAGATTTCCTAACAGTGGTAGCAGAGCGAGCTTCGAGCTTAAGCAATAAGCATGTTATTTTGCGTAGTTAATTTTATCATTTTAAATCACGTAATTAAAAGATAAAAGATTTTAGATTCGCAAAACGATACACGAAAAAGAATAAAAGGGGATTGGGTGGTGCTCGGCCGATGGCGGCGGCACCACCACCGTCTGGCGATCGGCGGCGGCGGCGGCGGCACTTTATGGTGTCATGGTCAGGCGGCTGCTGGGTCTCTTTCTTTTGTTTTGTGTATTTTGTGTTTCTATATGGTTCATGGTTGTGATTGGTAATTCGTTTTGTTTAGTTGTGTCATATACATAACCAACCAATGGTTCAAATAGTTTGGCCATTGGGATACCACACAAGGCATTAAAATAATAATGACTTTTCCAAACTTTGTTTGGAATAGGCTCAAACCTTTTCCAAATATTTGATTTGGAATAGCTTAGCTTGAAAGCTTACTTCCAAAATTTTGATTTTGGAAAGTGGCGACCTAAACCAAAATTATTTGGCCTTTCCAAATATTTGATTTGGAATAAAACAGGCCCTTTCAAATATTTGATTTGTAAAAGCGCTGGCTGAGCCACTTCCAAAATTTTGATTTTGGAAAGTGGCTGCGCCTAAGCCAAATTTGGTTTAGGAAGATGCCTTTTAGTTTAGGAAACCAAAGCGTCTCTTTTGATTACTGAATCAAAAGGAAAGAAACAAAAGATAAATAATTTTAATTTTGATTTATTTTGAAATAGTTCTAATTTATTAAAATTAAAATTAAAATCGTTTAAAATTAATCGTTAATTTTATTTCGATTAAATCATTTAATTAATTAAATGTTAATTAGTTAATTGATTGGATAAAATTATTTAATAGATTAAATGTTAATTGATTAATTAAGACGCAAGTAGTTAAATTTTAATTTTATCTTTTTCATAAGATGTTATCGTATGGATTAGATATAGTAGATATAATATGATTATATGGACACCGATTGATCATGGACTCGACCGATAGGATAGATGTGAATGATTTAATTTTTCTGTTGGTTTTAAAATTGTCCTAGGCCGTTATGAAGAACGTGACCTAGTTTATTTTACGCATTTATCCCATTCCCGTTGACTCCCCTGTGCGGCGTGGTGTATTTATTTTATTAGATAGAATTAAATGTAACAAGAATGGAGCGCAGAAGATGGAGACCAAAGAAAGAAGAATAAAGATCCCATTGGAGAATGGCGCATTAAAGATCCTATTGGCGGTTGCAAATACCCTTAGATTGTGACCAGCGGTTTAAATCGATTTGTATTCGAAACCGCACCTAGAAAAAAAGTCCATGATCATACCGGTTACTTTACGCATTTATTTATTTTGTGCTTGTATTTATTTTATATGATACGATAGATGCATGACTAGGCACGATCTAGATGAATGTGTAGGATGTATGTCTATAGAGATAGATATATTTGATGAGACCGCAATTAAAAATTAATTAAGTGAATTAATTTACATAAATACTTCCACAACAAAAATCAAGTCGAAATATTGTCTCCCAATATTATAACGACGGTGAAGAGCTGTGTTCGGATCCAACTGATCGACCACCGCCGGAGTTGACCTACCTCGGGTATATCGTCGTTATTGAGATATGATCGTATGAGATCTCGTGAATATTGGGTTATGACTTGACTAGAGTCTTTCGGTGATTGGCCACCGTCGAGGCCGCCTCGACTTTAGAGACAAGGGTTGACTAACACATAGTGATGTGTATCGCCAAAGAGTTGACTAGTCAACCACCGAGAATCACATAGAGATGTGAATGGTAAAGAGTTACCTACCTATCGAAATTATCTTGGTTGATCGACCACCGCCGGGAATCGAGGTAACTAGATGGGATCTCGACCACTAAAGAATTTTGAAAAATTCTTGAAACTCAATTGGAAGTAGTTGACTAGTGGGAGCAAAATCATAAACCAAAAGACCATTTTTGATTTTGCGTGTATAAACAACAACACTCTTTTATTTTCATTTTATGTTGTAGTTTTAGCGGACTTTATATTTATGTTTAATTCTCGATTAGTAAAACCAAATTACATTTGTTAATCTTGAGAAACGTTCTCAAATATGGTTAAGTAATTTTAATCCTTTTAAAATAAGCAATGATATGAGCAATCCCGTTATAGTAGTTAGAGACAAGGAGATTACATAATTGATGCAAAGGCTCGAGACTTTAATTATTAATGAAAGCGGAAGCTCATGATATGATTAAAACATTTGAAATAAGTTTCAATGAATTAATCATATATTGGATACGATCCAAGATGATCATTCAGTCATACGATGACAATTAATTCAAACGTTGAATAAGAATGACCACATCGAATTTTGAAAAGGTTGTTTTCGAAATTATATGATTTAAGTATCGACTTAATTCTACCATTGCTTAAAGGTTAATTAAATATATAGTTAATATTTTAAATACGATTTAAAAGGTTAAATGAACTATTTAACTTTAAATTTTCTTTATGAAAGGAAATCAAAGACATAGCTCTTGTGATCTTTCTTAAGTCTTATAAAGACTACACTAAGAAACATTTGCAAGTGCTTGGAGGATTAAAATGAAAGTTAGGGCATGCTTAAATAGAGAACTTATTGAAGTTTCTATTCTAGGCAAGTGAGTTGAGATAAATCTATCTAAGTTCAAGTCAACTCTTAGATATATGATATCTTACGAGTGTGATTAAGTTAGAAAGATTAAATACAGATATGGAAGGTTAAACAAATGTTGTAACACTTACCATATTCTGGATCTAGTAAACCGATAAGGGAACTAAATAAATGTTATTATGTTCCGGTTCTTATGAAGAATATGCTTTCAGTTATTTGTTAGGATTTAGTAGACATATTCAATTGTAAAGAATAAATGTTATTCCGATAAAGTTGGAAGGTCACCAATCTAACATACTAGATTGATATCACTATATAGTTGATATATGTGATGAGATCTCAACTAAATATTTGTATGGATGTTATCCTTAATATTTGTGGTTGTTCTAGACATGATCTCTCTGGAAGGGAAGCGTGTAATTAAACGTCATTCTGATGATGTTGAACCATATGATTATGAATCATGTGGGTTATACGTATCTTATCCAAAGAGGACTAAAATACCCTTTTAAGAAAAGGTTATAAATCTAGAAAAATTGTCTAAAGCCTAAACATACCGATGTTTGTTGGCTTATGACAATTAATGCCACAAATAATTGTTTATTAATCTCTATGACTATTTTAGAAATAGTTGAATGCACTTATTGAAGTACGACATTTCGGAAAGCCCGAAAAGTTCGAGCTAGTATGAATATGAGATTGATGAGCTATTTAGGAATTAATCTCCAATTAGATTGAAGTAATTAATACCTGAAGGGTGTTTCAGAAGTCGTCTGAAATGAATAAGATTCTCCCTTGAAGGATACCATCTTTGGGATACGCAATTAGATTGTGTTCCCAAAATGGAAACAACACTTTATATGATAAAAGTGTGACGCAAGCCATGCGAAGTATCCCTTACCCGTTTCGGGATAGTGCCCTTATACTTAACCGAGTTCCAAAGAATAAAGGTTGAATAAATTCCACACTAGATATGGAAGATGATAATGTCAAATCTATCTTAACCGATGATTTGAAGCTGTCATAGGCAAAGTCAGAAAGGCTTGGAGCCTATTACGACGTGTGAGACTTTGTGGAATATCTTAGCAAGTATGCTAGATATTATTTACTTGTCCGCGGAGCAAAATGTTTGTCTCCAAACATGCTGTCTTCTAAAGGAAGTGTTTCTTCCAAAAGAAACAGTGAGAGTGAATCAGATCTCAAAAGAGTTTGAGAACCACAAAGATATATTCAACCATGGGAACGTGAGCAGACGCCACATAACGATGAGGTGTAGAACATTGCTCAGTGCACACAAAAGTTCTGTAAGTCTGTGGATAACCTCAAGCCCAAAAGGGCTACTGGTATTTTCATCTTGAAGAATGAATGTCTCACGACTTGTGAAAGAATGTTTGAAAGGCAAGATTGAGAGATATGGCTAGGAGCCATAATATCTGAATTAGGTTCATCAGTGACAACCAGGTTGTGAACCTAGTATGTCTTACCTAGAGGGAATGACCCAGTAAGGCTGAGCCAGTTCTATTCAGACTATGCTTGTTGTAACTTCGTATCATGGCTATATGATAGTGTTGATGACGTTGGGCAAACAACTCGATGTTCATAGACGATAACATGATATGTGAGCCCACGAGATCCATTTATGGACTCAAACAAGTTTCTCTAGACAATTTCTTTGTTTGATAATCAAAAGAGTTTGATTTAGTCAAAAGAAGGATATGCCCAATGTGCAAGATGGATAGTGGGAGTGCATTACTATTTTTGAGTAAGGTATTAGATATCTCTCTCAAGGATCATCATCCCATGTCACAGTCAACTAATATTTGGTAGTTCAAGGTCTTTACGAAAGCACTTGGATTAGCAGTTCTTATTTTTAGAAATAAGAATCTATAGTGATAGATTTAACTGCTGCTAGATTATTGTTTGCCTATATAGATGTGATGCTAAAAGAGTTTTAGCATAGGTCGCGACGGGGATACTGCTAGTCAGCGTTCTCAAGATCTATCTCTGTTAGGACGTTCGTCCTAATGATAAGGTGAATGATGAAGCTTATGGAAGGTTTCCTTCGCTACTGCGATAGGAACCATCTTATAGGTAATGCCAGATGTTCATAGTCCATGAATAGTCATGAGCAAGTATGAAAGTAAATCTGGTGAATGTCGAGAATATCTTTAAACAAGTTAAAGGAGAGTTCCTGGTTTATTGAAACTTGGAATTAGATAAACGTAGATATCTGAGGCGTATATCCCGAGTCTTATGAAGGCGAGTGGGAGCTACTTTATGCAGGTTTGCGATCACTTTGATTAAGTGATACAGTGAGTGGAAATGTTCTTAGCTATGGGTCATCAGTAAATTCTACAACTAGGCCAAAACACAAGAGTGCCTTAGAGCGCGCGGCGGGAGCAATATATGGATCTGTAAGGTTCATTCATGAACCTTATACGGTTCTTCCACCTTTTCAGTATAGTCGATATAGTAAGTGGATTCATTGCTTGAAGCAAGGACCAGGGTCTCGTCGAGAGATTCGTGTGTGTGTTGAGGCGGTTCCTTTGACTTGATCATATGGAACATGATATGAAGATAGTCTGAGTCCCCACGGATAGCGATCCGTTTATGGCTAGGGCTGGTTGCGAGTATTGCATGAGATTCTTGTGTTTCAACTTGGTCTTGTGTGTGCGAGTGGTTGGTATTAAGCCAAGTGGGAGATTGTTGGAATAGTGTCCTAAACCCAATCGGGTTGGACCGGATCCGACCGGGTCGGATCATTTCTACTATTTCTTTATGTTTATACATATATTAAATGGCTTTTATGTTGTCATATATATGTGTTCTTTTAAAGAACCAATTATGAATTGTTATATGATAACGTCCTTAGTATTAAACTGTGATAGAGAAACCATGATAGGCGATTATGGTTGATGAGATCTCTAATCATTTCAATAAGTTTGATACTTAAATGTCTCTAGTCGATGTACTATTAAACAGGGCATTGATAGTGTAAATGCACTAGCACGTATTAGATGCCTTCTTTTAGGGCGAGGATAGATCTCGTCTATCGAAGTGTAGAGACACTTGGGTATGCGTGGGCGTGTATTAGAGAATACGACGTTAGATCGACCCACTTACACGGATAAGTGTCACACTATGTGGCGGTTGTGTAATTATCCTTTGGACCGAGTCTTCATGGCATCACGGTGTGGATTGTCATGCTTTGACACTATTGAGGTTTCCACAGCCGGGGGCGATCATGCGGTAGTGATTGGGTATGATATTGAAGCATCGCGGAGTATACATGATTGGTCGTCCGGGAATCGCGTATCTATGATTGGGATCAAATATCCGAAATGGCCTTCTTATAAGGAATGTCTTACTCTCGTGAATCTTTGCAAAGTGGGAGTAAACGAGTTACTTCGAGAGAGCATGATATCCAGATATAAGATACGGTCGTTAATGTTTGACACTCGATGTACGACCGTATGGATATTATTACAATGATAGGATTGTAAGTTACACGGTAATCGTTTCACATGAAAGGTAGTAGTCATTGCATTTGACTCTTTCGATGATTGGGGTCACGGTGTGTTGCTGACGCTATCCCGTGATCGTTAGGCATGAAGGGCATTTTCGTAATTTGCACTTTGTGCTCGGCCAACATATTCGAAGCCTATCGGGTCACACACATAAGAACATCTAGCGGATTAAAATGTGGTTATAGTTGATAACCAAATAAGGAAAGAATTTATCTCGAGACTATAAATGTTATAGTGGTAAATTAATATGGTGGTATTTATTTATTATGAATAAATTAAATACAAGATATTAATAATATTGTATTAATTAAAGAATATTCCGGAAGCCAATATTTGGCTATATGGGGCGCCACATTGAAGTGTATAAGATACACTTGGATTGTGCAATTTAATTAATAGTATTACCAAATATTAATATAAGATATTGACAATATCTTGGAATATTCAATATAAGATATTGACAATATCCTAGATTTATTTAATATAAGATATTATAATAAATGAGATAAATCAATCAAATATATTTTCCTTATTTTATTGGGAAAAGGTTTTCTTCTCCTCCACTCTGCTAAGAGGCGCCACTTCCATTATAAATAGGAGGTGGGTGTCAAGCTCTTTTGACACATCATAATTCCAAGAGCTAATAGTTCTTGTGTAAAATAGAGAGCATCCTATAGAGAGTTGGAGAGAGGGGAAAAGGGCCGGTCTAGCAACCGGAGTTTTCCAATAGCAATCCGATGGGATTCCGCGGGTCATTCGTGTGGATTAGCGGTAGAGGCCGAACGCGGCAGGCGGCTCTATCTTGAACTACTCTCCTGAGACGGTCAAAGCGTCGATCTTTTAGATCAACCAAGGTAACCACCGTCTACTAACTCGTTTGTTTATTGCTTAAACGAAGTCGATCCTGGTTAAAAGGAAATAAAATTTTAAATTCCGCTGCGTTCCCGCGTAGATTTCCTAACATCAAGTCCACTGATTCCCACTGTATCACACACTCATACTTCAGAACTTATGAATTTCATGCAATCCCTCGATGAGATCAAAGATAGAGCAATGCATAGCCAACTTCGATGATTTAGTGGAACATCTATGATAGCCAGACATAATGTTTGTCTTTTGTTGTTTCGCATTTGAGTGACTTTTTCTTGTTTAGAAATAAGTTTCGTATAGTTTTTATATTGAATCTTTGCATTGTTGTTCTTTTTGATATGAATGTTACATGTTATGTTTTTTTAAATAAAGTGTATTTTTTTTTACGTTTGATCACACCACTTGAACAATGATTAATGATTTTTTTAGTAGCAATAAAACACAACACTCACATTTATTCATCTCCAATTATTCTTCCCCTTTTCTTCAAATGAACCCAAGGACAAAAAACAACATGCTAAACATAATTCACAAATCCAAAAATCATGAAAATGTTTCACTTCAATCTTTCATTTCAAACACAAGTCATTTTCTTCAATTCTAGCCCATAAACCCTCAAATTCTTCTCCCGAAGGCATTAGCACGTATTTTTGAAAAACATTCTCGTTGCCTTTCAATCTCCAACTTACTTACATTCATCATCATAATTGCTTGATCTTCCTTTGCCCGTTTTGCATCTTGTCTTTCTTTGCATCATCTAAGTTTATTCCGGCAATGTTCATATTGAAACTCAGATTTCTCCCTTGAATGGTATACCGGTTTGGCCTCTTCAATCTATAACACGAAATATCAATATTTATTACTACTTTTCAACATTCATTTCATTTACATAAAGTATTAGTTTACATACAAAATCTTGACCGGTTGCACCAGATTTACGAGCCAACTCAAGCTGTGGTTGATAGCCACAAAATTTGTCAACACCTTGTTGGATTTTGCCCCATCGGTTTCTAAGAGATTTGTCTCTGTGCGGTCCATACTTGCCCTCTATTGACTCATTAAAATATTGCCCAATTCTTTTCCAATACTTATCCGCTTTTTTATTTGTGATCTGAAAAAGGTCAAGACTTATGTTAAGCCAGGCGGCAGGCAGATACCAACACAAGGTCCTCATTTTATGCAGTGAATTCTTGCATATCTGTTGAATCCTTGTGATATTGAAAGGTAAGCGAGTTTTTTTATGTGAAAAAGTGGGAGTATGGCAGAGAGAAGAATTGTTGTTTTTTTTCAAGGGAGAGAAATACTTCCCTATTATTCTTCTAGAAAGAATAATAAAAAAAATAAATAGGGATGCTACATTACCAATCCACATAATAAATAAGGATGTTGATTCTGGTGCATGATGTATTTAAAAGTAAAATCTACTTTTTTATCTTCATTTTAGAGATAGAGGGCATCGTATATGGTCAGTGCTACAAATGCCCTTAAAAGACACAAAAGACTTGTAGAGCAAATGCAAACAAATATTAATTGTTACAAATAATCCTACCGTGTTCATATTTATACAAATAATCCTACCGCAATTATAATGATTACCGTGATAAATCTTGTCCCGGTGGCGGATTCAGGAATTTATTCCAGTGGTGTCACCGGAGTCTAAAACTACATTTTTTATCCAAAAAAATTTTCAGTAGGGTCACCGGAGTCTAAAACATCAATTTTTATCGACAAAACAATGACACTTTTTAACAATAAAACAACATAGTTTTAATCTTATTTTTTTATTTTAAAATCAGGTGGGGTCACGTGACTTTAGGACGCGTGGATCCGCCACGTATTTGACATTGGAGGTATTATGAATATTACGTTTATCATGAAGCAGAATGAACACACATATTGTTTCTAATGAAAGTGAATTGAGCCTTAGGAAAAGCTTTGGTAAATGCATATGCTAAGAGGGTGGTGAGAATGAATTGTTCCGTAAGAGCAGCTTTGGTGAATGCATTTCTAATTGGATGGTGAAAGACATATCGAGTAATTAATTGTTCTGAGGAACCAACTATTGTTGTGCAATATTTTATAAAAAATAGTACTCGAGAGAAAAGTGTTGAAATTTGAAATGAAACATTGGATTAATATTAAGATGCGGGACACTTAAATTATTACAAAATATTTGAGTTGAATGATGAAGTAACAGGCCAAGATATCTTTAAGAGATGCAAAATCCACGTGGATATAAGTTGGATGTTTAAGAAACACCTCAAGATGTATTTAAGATATGAGAAATCCACGTAAGTCATTGATATGTACTTTGCTAATGTACCTGACCTAGCTACTTTAAGAACTCCGTGAGATACGATTCGCATCGGCCACATTCTCAGAAGAATTCCGTGAGATTCAATTTGCATCTAAAAAGACACAATAAGAAAATCAAGAGATCTATTGATTGACACAGTGATCTGTAATTAATGAAAATCAGAAGATCAATTGTTGAGAATCAGAAGACATATTGATTCGATTGACACAATGATTTGCTAATGTACTCGATCTAGCCACTTTCTTAAAAGAACTCTGTGCGATACGATTCGCGCCGGCCATTTTCTCAGAAGAACACTGGGATGCGATTTGCACCTAAAAAGACACAATCTAGATCTATTAATTGACACAGTGATATGCAATTGTTGGAAATCAAAGGAGCTAATTTTGAAAATTAGAAGACCCATTGATTTGATTGGCGCGGTGATTTTCTAATATACTTGATCTAGCCACTTTAACTCCGTAAGATACGATTCGCACCGGCCACTTTCTCAGAAGAATTCCGTGAGATGCAATTTGCACCTAAAAAGATACAATAAAGAATATCAAAAGATCTATTGAATGACATAGTGATATGCAAATAAGCTATACACTCAAAAGCGAGTACTGGTGGGTACTTACGCCTGCAGACAAGGAAGAATTAAGCGTTTCAAAGCACTCATCTTTGAATGCCAGCCCTACTACTTCCTAGACCAGAGGAAGTCTGGCCCAGGCATCCCCCTTCCCCCTCCCTTAATAAATGGAGAAAGGGCGCAAGACAGCTCGTCCAACCCTCCATACAAAGATAGGTCAAAACTTGTTGAAACTCAGACGACTTATTGATTTACAATGATCTGTAATTATTGTTGGTAATTTAAGTGTTACCATGTTCATTTATGTAATTGGGGTTTGGTACAAAGATGGGTGAACTCGGAATGCTATAATATGAGTTTGTAGGTACGGAGTGTACATTCATATAAGTATCTACGATTTTACGGATTTAAATGATCAAGTACAGTTCGGGAAAATCACTTAAAGGACTGAAAATCCACTTAAAGGACCAAAATTCAGAATTTGGAGAAGCAGATAGTTATCCGTACGGATAATAATCTATCCGTACGGATGATAGCTATCCGTACGGATAAGAATCTATCCGTACGGATGAAAGGCTGAAACGGTGAAAACTTTGATACTGTGATATATCCGTCCGGATGATAACTTCATCCGTGCGGATGCGGTCCAAAATGCAAAATGGTGTGTCTTTTGATCCTTTTCAATCGCTTTATGTATATAACTTATTTCCAAAGGTTGCATACATAAGAGGTCGGTTTTTTTTCCATCAATATATAAGATCTTTTTGAGTGCTTTAAAAATATAGGAAAAAAAGTACATTCATCTTTGAAAGTAAAAACACCTTAAACTATCTCCAAGAGTAATCTTCATCTTTTGTGCCTAAATTTGAAGGAAAATGTAGTCTTATCTCACAAAAGTATTTGTGTCACCCTAGGCATTCTGTAAGGGGCAAATAACTTTTGTAGGAAAGTGTTTACATGATTCTACGTTCATATCAAGCAAACCGAATTTCTGAATTTTAGTTTTCCTGTGTTTTTCGACATTGTTGTTGTTATTCAAACCACAATTTTCTAACAGTCTACAAAAGTTATTTAGTTTACAATGTCGAGTGTCAAAGAAATGACTGCAAATTTTGGGAAGTTGGAAAAGTTCGATGGAGTAAATTTCAGAAGATGGCAGAGAAAGATGCACTTTTTGTTGACAACCTTGAAGGTTGTGTATGTGCTTAGTACACCGATGCCGGAAGTGATGGAGGACGGACCTTTGGAAGAATTGAGAAAGAAGAACAAGTGGGAGAATGATGACTACATTTGCAGAGGCCACATTTTGAACGGTATGTCTGATGCTCTGTTCGATATTTACCAAAACGTTGAATCTGCCAAAGAACTTTGGGATTCTTTAGAATCAAAATACATGGATGAAGATGCATCCAGTAAAAATTTCTTGGTTGGAAACTTCATGAAATATAATATGGTGGATTCACGTTCGGTAATGGAACAATATAATGAATTGCTTTGCATTTTGGGACAGTTTGCACAACACAAAATGGAAATGGATGAGTCTATTTCTGTTTCAAGTATAATTGATAAATTGCCACCATCTTGGAAATATTTTAAACATTTTCTAAAACATAAGAAAGAAGAGTTGTCTCTGGTACAACTTGGTAGTCACTTGCGCATAGAGGAATCTCTAAGGGAGCAAGAGAACGGTAAAACCAAGGGTAAAGAGACAATGATTTCTTCTTCCATAAATATGGTGGAAACCGGGGAAAGTTCTCAAAAAAAACCAGAAGAAAAGAAAAGGGCAATCATCTAAAAACAACGGCAAAGATGCCAACAAGAAACCAAAAGGTGCTTGTTGGGTTTGCGGGAAAATTGGGCATTTTAAAGTTGATTGTCGATTTGGCAAAAAATCGAAAAAGGGCCAAACAACAGTTCGGGGCAAGGGTCTAAGGACCAAGGTGCTCCTAAACATCAAGATCAGAATATTGTTTGTGGATTTAATTCTGATATGAATTATGTACCACTAATTTCTAAGGCATTTTATGTGCAGGATGATGATGTTTCTTGGTGGATTGACTCGGGTGCGACAAGGCATGTCTGCAAGGATCAATGTTGGTTTAAAGATTATGAACCTGTTAACGATGGATCCATGCTATTTATGGGAAACGAGTCAAAGGCCGCCATTCGTGGAAGAGGAACTGTTGTTTTACCTTTTAGTTCTGGCAAATTTGTAACTTTAAAACATGTACTATTTGTTCCGGGGATCCGAAAAAAACTTGGTTTCAGGAAGTTTGTTATGTAAAGATGGTTTTAAACAAGTCTTTGAGTCTGACAAATGCATTTTAAGTAAGTTTGGTGTATTCATAGGATTTGGTTATCTTTGTAATGGTATGTTTATGCTTAACATTCAGCATGATGTTGTGAATAATGTTTGTATGAATCATGATGTTAATGTTTCTGTTTTATGGCATGCTCGGTTAGGACATGTTCATTACAAACGCATGTTATTAATGTCTAAACATGATTTGATTCCGTCTTTTGATATGAATGTAAATAAATGTGATACATGTATGTTGAACAAAATTGTTAGACAACCTTTTCATAGTATTGAAAGGTCGTCTTCAGTTTTGGATCTTGTCCATAGTGATCTATGTGACTTTTGTGCTACACCTTCTTTTGGCAACAAAAGATATGTAGTGACTTTTATAGATGATTGCACTCGGTTACATTATGTGTTTTTACTTCATTCTAAAGATGAGGCAATCGATAAATTCAAAATCTATAAAAGTGAAGTTGAGTTGTAATTAACCTCTAAAATTAAAAATTTGCGTACCGATCAAGGTGGTGAATACTTTGATCCAACCTTTTTCGGGTCATGTGGGATTATACATGAGGTTACGGCGCCTTACACGCCACAGCAAAACGGTATAGCGGAAAGGAAAAACCGTACTCTTAAAGAGATGGTTAATTCCATGCTATCTTACTCGAGTTTGAGTGAGGATTTTGGGAGAAGCCATGTTAACGGCTTGTTATTTGCTGAATAGAGTTCTAATAAAAGGAATCCTATTACCACATATGAACTTTGGTTCAAAAAGAAGCCAAACTTGAGTTATCTACGAGTTTGGGGATGTAGGGCTATTGTAAGGCTTACCATACCTAAGATTAAAACCTTGGGTGAAAGAGGCATTGATTGTATATTCATTGGATATGCTATGCATTCCAAGGCTTATAGGTTCTATGTCATAGAGCCTAATGATTCGATTGCTATTCATTCTGTGATTGAATCAAGAGATGCTATCTTTGATGAAAATCGGTTTTAAATATATAAAGACCGAAGGATATAACTCCGATTAATGTTGGAGTGGAGAACAATAATGATATTAATTCTCAAGATGAACCTTTGGAGCTTATTAGAAATAAAAGGGCTAGAAAGCAAAGTCTTTTGGATCCGACTATCAAACTTATTTGGTAGAAGGAACAAGAGATGAAGTAGGATTCCAATATTCATATTGTTATAATATTGATGAGGATCCTAAGACATTTAAGGAGGCCATGGAGTCTCATGATGTTTCGTTTTGGAAAGAAGCCATCAATGATGAGATGGATTCCATTGTGGGAAACAATACGTGGATACTTACTGATCCTCCACGTGGTTGCAAACCTTTGGGTTGCGGTGGATTTTTAAAAGGAAAATGAAGATTGACGATGCAGGTTGATGAGACACAAAGCCAGATTGGTAATCCAGGGCTTTAGGCAAAAAGAAGGTATTGATTATTTTGATACCTATGCACCGGTTGCAAGAATCTCCACAATAAGATTGTTGATAGCATTGGAAGCAATTAACAATATGGTAATCCATCAAATGGATGTTAAGACGGCGTTCTTAAATGGAGATTTGGAAGAAGAAATTTATATGAAACAGCCGGAAGGTTTTGTATTGCTTGGAAATGAGCATAAGGTTTGTAAGCTTGTTAAATCATTGTATGGTCTTAAACAAGCACATAAACAATAGCATCATAAATTTGATGAAGTTATCTTGTCTCATGGTTTTATGATTAATCAATTAGACAAGTGTATATATAGCAAATTTGACAATACCGGTAATGGTGTGATAATTTGCTTATATGTTGATGACATGTTGATCTTTGGAACTAACCAAGATCAAGTTGACCTTTGCAAAGCATTTTTGTCATCAAGTTTTTCTATGAAAGATATGGGGGAGGCGGATGTGATTCTAGGAATCAAGATAAAACGGAGTGACAAAGGGTTCTCTTTGACACAATCTCATTACATTGAGAAAGTGTTGAAGAAGTTCAATTGTGAAAACTCCACTCCGGCTAATACTCCCATGGATCCTAATGAGAAACTCATGCCTAATACGGGAAATCCGATATTACAACTTGAGTATTCTCGGGTGATAGGATGTTTGATGTATGCTATGACTAGCACACGTCCAGATATTGCTTATGCGGTTGGAAAGCTAAGCGTGTTTCATTTAGTAATCCAAGCGACCATCATTGGCGTCTTTGTAAATCGTGTGCTAAGATACCTTAAGTCTACCAAGGATTTTGGCTTGACTTATGTTGGACACCCTACGTAATAGAAGGATACTCGGATGCTAGTTGGATATCCAATGTGGAAGATTTTTCTTCTACAAGCGGTTGGTGTTTTTACTTGGAGGAGGTGCCATTTCATGGGCTTCCAAAAGCAAGCGTGTATTACTAGCTCGACTATGGAGTCCGAGTTTGTTGCCTTAGCTGCAGCCGGAAAAGAGGCTGAGTGGCTTAGGAATTTGATTTATGAAATTCCGTTGTGGCCAAAACCAATATCACCCATTTATATCCATTGTGATTGTCTAAAGCTTATAGTCAAGTGTATAATGGTAAGTCGCGACACCTGGGCGTTAGACATAGCGCAGTTCGTGAGTTGATCACTCACGGGGTGATTTCGGTTGTGTTTGTGAAATCTCAACATAACTTAGCTGATCACTTAACAAAAGGATTGGCTAGAGACTTGGTACAAAAGTCTTGTTATCGGGATGGGTTTACAACTCATTTGAATCTTGGTGATAGGATACCCAATTCCCTTCTAATACAATGTTAGGCGAGAATTCAATGTGGAAGGCCTATTATCTAGATTTGAGCACATGATATTATCCGAGGTATGTGCTATTACACAGAGTTAAGGATGAAGGATTCTTCATAATGAGTCTTTGACAAGTGCTATTGCAGTGCACGATTATATAAAGGCTCACTTATATGAGTATGAAGTTTGGCCGCTTCAAGAAAGTTCGAGAGTTGGCTTTCTATATGCTCATGAATGGATATGGACACAAGGCCTGAATAATTAGTGTCAAGAATAAGCTTTTGGAGTTATATTAACTCATGTGTATGTTATCTTCATGTATTCAAAACGTGTAAAGGGGTTCAATGCTTAGACACACCCTAATACTCGAATATTTGAAATGTGTAATTTTACTAAGTGATAATTCAATCTTCGTGACATTATCATTGATGCATGAGTTGCTATGTTTTGACTGTTATTCAGCTAAACCAAGGATTACACTTAAATGGGGGAGGATTGTTGGTAATTTAAGTGTTACCATGTTCATTTATGTAATCGGGGTTTGGTACAAAGATGGGTGAACTCGGAATGCTATAATATGAGTTTGTAGGTACGGAGTGTACACTCATATAAGTATCTACGAGTTTACGGATTTAAATGATCAAGTATAGTTTGGGAAAATCACTTAAAGAACTGAAAATCCACTTAAAGGACCAAAATTCAGAATTTGGAGAAGCAGATAGTTATCCGTACGGATAAGAATCTATCCGTACGGATGAAAGGCTGAAACGGTGAAAACTTTGATACTGTGATATATCCGTCCGGATGATAACTTCATCCGTACGGATGCGGTCCGAAATTCTGAAATGGTGTGTCTTTTCAGTCCTTTTCAACTGTTTATGTATATAACTTATTTCCAAAGGTTGCATACATAAGAGGTCGGTTTTTTCCATCAATATATAAGATCTTTTTGAGTGCTTTAAAAATATAGGAAAAAAAAGTACATTCATCTTTGAAAGTAAAAACACCTTAAACTATCTCCAAGAGTAATCTTCATCTTTTGTGCCTAAATTTGAAGGGAAAACGTAGTCTTATCTCACAAAAGTATTTGTGTCACCCTAGGCATTCTGTAAGGGGCAAATAACTTTTGTAGGAAAGTGTTTACATGATTCTACGTTCATATCAAGCAAACCGAATTTCTGAATTTTAGTTTTCCTGTGTTTTTTGACATTGTTGTTGTTATTCAAACCAAAACTTTCTAACAATTATTCTCTTTATATATCAGAGAAGAAGTGAGAGAAATTAAGCGATTCGTGAAAATCAGAAGACGTATTGATTGACATAGTGGTATGTGCCTCTTCTCTTCGTATATGAGAGAAGTGAGAGAAAGTATTCTTTGAGATTAAACACAGATAAATATAAAACCCATATCCCAACTTGAAATATAACAATTTTATCTCTCCATTGAATAGTCATTCTAATCTTGAAGTTGTATACTCTTAATACTTAAAACGTTCGTGGTTCAATATGTAAAAGAAAAAACGTTTAAACACAAATATAGTAACATGTAAATAACAAAAAAAAATTCAGACCTCTAAATATCTTTAAGTACAAGAGAAGGTGTAAGGATATGTTCCTAGTTTATGGAAATTCCGATATGATAATTTGTAGCTATATAGATGCGAGCTTTCAATCTGGAAGTGATGATAGCAAGTCGCAATGTGGGTTTGTGTTCACACTTAATAGTGGAACAGTGAGCTGGAGGAGTTTTAAGCAAGAGACTATTTCAAACTCTACACCGGAAGACGAGCACATTGATGCGTTAAAGGCAACGAAGAAAGCGGTTAGGATGAAGTTCATTATTAAGCTTGGTGTGGTTCTATCCGTTGATGATCCGGTTCAACATGCATGTGACAACAATAGGGCAATTGCTCGGAAAGGGATTCAAGGTCTCATCCGAAGTCCAAACTTATGCTTTGGTGATATCATTTGATTAGAGAGATCGTTGATAGAAATAGAGACAAGATAGACGTAGTCCCCAAGGATGATAACATAGAAGAGCCGTTGACTAAGGCTTTATCATGTGCTAAACATGAAAGACTTGTGTTCTCACATGGTCTTGGAGTGAGGAAATCGAAGCGAAGCGAGTCGCGCAATGAAAATTCAATAACTTGATTTTCTAGACCCGAGAACCGACTTTGAAGAACAAAAAAATACATACACAAGAAGATTAATACAATCACCGGATGATCCAAAAGATATACGCTTTAAATTCAATTGTTGATTCGAGCACCGAGCCGTCCAAGCGTCCGGCCTCTAGCAATAATCCACGTGAACGACCACCGGAATCCTCTAAGGACTACTACCGGACAATTTCAGCTGCTATGATGAATTTTCTCATCTGCCAGCTCTTTCTCAAA
Source organism: Gentiana macrophylla (assembly GCA_026214975.1). Lineage (NCBI taxonomy): Eukaryota > Viridiplantae > Streptophyta > Magnoliopsida > Gentianales > Gentianaceae > Gentiana > Gentiana macrophylla. The sequence goes on along the minus strand of CM047808.1, from coordinate 99,447,232 downwards.
GAAATGTTAACTAAAGAACCAGAGTTCTCTCTTATCAAAAGCTCTCTTGGTTCTTATGATTTGGTGCAATGAGAAGCTTGATCCCTTCATATTTAAAGTGTAGGAGACGACACTTTCCCCCTCCATATCCGATGTGAGATATTTACCTTCTTTGATTTAGAATAGAAAAATAAGAAACCTATTTTTCGATAAAATAAGAATTAGGATTTTAATTAAAAATCCTTCACTTAAATTTTGCTACTAATTAATATCATATATTAATTTCCAATATTAATATTCTAATATTATTTATTTTTAATAAATAATCCGAATATCAATTCCATTACAACGCCTTATAGCAATCATAATTAAATCTTTACTTGGTTATTGCCATTACCTCATTTAATTCCAAACGGTCATTCATAGGCTTCTGAAAATGTTGTCCATAAGTATGTAATGTATTTACAAAAATACCCTTGACCCTTAACGACCGTGATTGACATCTAGCAATGCGTCACAACCCCCAATTGTCGGAAGGAGTCAAGTGCTACTAACAACAACCTTTCATGTGAAACGGTTGCCGTATAAATATGTCCTTTCACATAATCAATATCGACATAGTCGTTTTTCGAGTGTCATACACCAACGACTATTTTTTACGTCACAAATCATAATTTTCTCTCCGAATGAATACTTCATGCCAACTCTGCAATGGTTCCGATATTAAAATATTCCTTAATAAGATGTTCATTTTCGGATATTCATTCCTATCATTATGAAACGCAATTCTTGGAAGATTGGAATGAATACTACGCATGCTTCACTTAATCACTACCGCTTGATCGTCCCATGACTAGGGGTAACCTCGATAGAGTCAAAGCATCACGATGTGGAGTCAAAGCATGACAATCCACATCGTGATATTATGAAGACCTATGGTCTAATGATAATTATACAACTGCCATATAATTATGGCACTTAAGTAGATAAGTGGGTCGTCCAACATACATATTCTTCCGATACATGTCCACATACAGTCTAAATGTCGCTACACTTTGATAGATGAGATCATCACTATATTCACGATAGAAGACATACGATACATGCTAGTCTAACCGTATTAATAATGTCCTATTTATTAATACATAAGAGACATTTAAGAATTAAACAATTTACCGTGCGTCGAGATCTCATCAACCATAATCACCATTATGATATCTCTATTATGATTTAACTCTAGGAATATTATCATATACACTAATAAAATTGGTTTGCTAATCAAACAATTATATAATAACAAAAATGTCAATTATTGTATGTATAAACATAAAAGCACACTAGAAATGATCCAACCCGATCAGATCATGTTGAAGTTGTGAAATTGAAGAACACAACAAAATAAAACATATAATTATTATTACTCAAGAATAATGAATAAGTTAAGTTACAATGCTGCTGATCAAGCGGTATTTATAGTATTATACATCACATGAATCAGTTAAAAGAAGTTACAAAACAGTTGCAACAAAATTAACTGTTTCGATACTATTCAGCTGAACATATTACTTAGTTGCTTGGTATGTGGTCAGCTGAGCTGACGTTTTCAGCAGGATTGTTGTACTGAGCTGATCAGCTGTGTACTCAGTCGAGAGTGTATATCAACAGTCTTTTCTATATACTGTAACTTCCATTCACGATGAGAGTGATACATGAAAGAGCTTGTACATCCTCTTGTATATCAAAAGTTTTTTAAGTGGAACATGGCTAAAATCTTGGAAATACCCAACTTATCCAATTGGTGATAAAAGGTTGGTGCATCCAAAGTTTTGGTGAGAATGTCAGCAATATGATATTTGGTATTGATAGGCAGAAGTTTAATAAGGCCAGATTTGACTTTGTCCCTAGCCACACGACAAACAATCTCAACGTGTTTTATTTTTATGGAAAATAGGGTTATGAGCAATATGCATAGCACTAGCATTGTCACAAAATAAGATAGCAGGTAACTGAACATGGAGCCGCAAATCTTGTAAGCTATATACTAGCCACTGATTTTCAATAATAGCATTAGCCATAGCCCTTTACTCAGCTTCTAAAGAGCTTCTTGCAATAGTTGTCTGCCTTTTGCCTTTCATGAGACATGAGCATCACCCAAGAAAATTAGATATCTTAAGACAGACTTTCTGTTTTTAGGGCATCCAACCCAATAACTATCAGTGAACCTATTTAAGACAAGATTGTTTTCAGCAGGGAAGAATTTGACTTGGCCTGTATTGGATTTCAAATATCATAAAAGTCTGTGAACAGCCTTAATGTGATTCTCAGTAGGTATGTTTAGAAACCGGCCTAGCTGATGTACTGCAAATGCTATGTCAGGTCTGGTAAAGGTTAGATAGATAAGCTTTTCAACCAATGATCTATATGCAGTGTTGACATCCTGCTAAACTGAGTCTCCATGTTGTAAGGTATGCTTGGACTCCATAGGTGTTTTGACAATCGTGGCCCCCTAAAACTCATAGTCTTGAAGAAGATTTAATGTGTACTTACTTTGAGAGATTGAAATACCCTCAGGTATTCTTGCAGCTTCAATTCCCAAGAAATTTCTTAGTTTACCAAGATCTTTGATGGTGAACTGTTTATGCAAATTGTCTTTGACCTGTTGGATCAGATGAAGGTTATTAGTGGTTGTTCATCTACATAGACAAGCAAAGAATTGAAGGATAAGGATAAGATGTATGTATGTTAATGGTAACTAAGGATAAGATGTAATGAAGAAGGTTTACGGAAACATTCCCGCTTCATTAAGTAGTCTATGGAGGGTTAGTGTGTGTAATGATTATATTAGTGGACATTTATTGACTGGACACTTTGAGAATAAGTTATATCAATAATCAATAGAGTTCAATTTTGGATTTATGGTAGCGTAATTCCGGAATTAATAAGTTGGATAGAAATGTTCTGTTTGATGAATATTTTATTCAATTTATTGTAGCTACTGGTTATAGGTCCATGGCCCCCGGGTTGGCTCCTAACACGCGAGTGAATTCTTGTATTTTGAAATGCTGAGAATGATTTAAATAGTTGGTTAATGAATATGCAAAATGTTATTGTTTCGGTAAATAATATGTAAAATAGAAAAGACATTTTCTATTATTCCATGGCATAAAAATGGCGCCACATGTGATGAAGTTTGTAGAATTACAAACAAACAAAATAAAATGCGGAATTATTATTGATCATGTAAAAGTTACAAGTTAATTACAATGTGGCTGATCATGTGGTATTTATAGTTTCATACACCTCATGAGTCAGTTTAGAAGTTGGTTACAAACAGTTACAATAAATTACAACTAGATAACCGCTTTCTATATTACACTATATCAAACTGACCAAAGAGTCTTTGAGTCTTTGCATCATCAATAGGTCACTTTGGTGTTCATGTCACAAGAGTCGATATCTTCTTCGATTGATCAAGAGGGTGCACTCAAAGATTCCCATCGCCTTGTATCTTTGTAACACCCTCTCAAGCTGTGAGTGGTTCATGAACAGCTTGCACTCAGCATTCCCATCAGCTACTTGAAATCTGAAAGATCATTGAAACTCCCAATTTATGTAGTAGATAAGAGAAAATTGGTGCATCTAAGGCTTTGGTGAGGATGTCAGCTATTTGTTCATTTGTATTGACTAGAAGAAGTTCGATGAGCCCTGATTTGACTTTGTCTCTCACAACATGACAGTCAATTTCAATATATTTGGTTCTTTCATGGAAGACGTGATTGTGAGCAATGTGTATTGCACTGGCATTGTCACAAAATAGGACATCAGGCAACTGGACTGGAATTCGTAAACCTGTAGTATATAGATAAGCCACTTGATTTCACAAACTGCATTTGTCATGGCCCTGTACTCAGCCTCTGATGAGCTTATAGCAATTATTGTTTGTTTCTTTGCCTTCCAAGAGATTGGAGCATCCCTTAGAAACATCATGTAACCTGATACTGATCTTCTTGTTTCAGGACAGCCAATCCAATCACTATCTGTAACACCCTTAAGTACAAGATTGTTGTCTGTTGGGAAAAAGATTCCTTGGCCAAGATTGGTCTTCAAGTATCTCAGCAATCTATAAGCTGCCTTCATATAGTTTTCATTAGAAGTGTCCAGAAATTGACTTAGTTGTTGGACTGCAAAAGCAAATTTTCCAAGATCTTTGATGGTGAACTGCTGATGTAAAGCATCCTTAACTTGCTAAATCAACTCTTCACTTGGACTGGCAACTATGATGTCATCTACATATACCAATAATGCAATAAATGACTGTCTTGACCCTTTTGTAAATAAACTGTGGTCATGTTTGGATTGAATGAATCCTTGAGCCTCTAATGATTCAGTCAACTTGCAATTCTATTGTCTGCTGGGTTGTTTGAGGCCATATAATGATTTGGTGAGTTTGCAAACTTGGTTTGGTTTAGTTGCTGCACAGCCTGGTGGTAACTGCATGTATACTTCTTCATGAAAATCTCCATGTAATAAGGTAGTATTGACATCCATCTGATGTAGGTGCCAATTGTTGGCTGCTGCTGCTGTAAGTAAGGCTCTAACTGTAGTGATCTTTACAACAGGTGAGAAAGTTTCTTGATAATCAATCCCATATGTTTGAGTGTAGCCTTTTGCTACTAGTCTAACTTTATATCTCTCTACTGAACCATCAGGTTTGTATTTGATTTTGTACACCCATTTGCATCAAATAGGTTTCTTGCCTGAGGCAGATCAACTATCTTCCATGTGTGAGTTTTTTGTAAAGCTTCAATTTCTTGCTCATCGCCTCATTCCATTCATCATGCTTGATGGCTTGATTGTAGGTCTTAGGCTCTTTAACAACATCAATGGCATTAATGAATCTGGCATAGTCTACCGAGAGGTTGTCCAAACTCATTACTGCACTCAGCAGATGTGGAGTCTGCTGAACATTATGAGCACCCCCTTGATAAAAGGTTGGTGATTTCATTGTTCTTGTGGACCTTCTTATTTATGTGGGTTCAGGTGCCTGATTTACTGGTTTATGCCTTGCATTGGACGTATCAGCTGCTGTTGATCCCATTGCCGGTTGATCTGCTGACTCATTCAGCAGGTCATCAAAACTGTCCATTACTGGCAAAAGAACAGGCATGTCATCAAGATGTCTAGGCTTTCCCAACACCTGTTGAAAAAATGGAAAGTAAGTTTCATGGAATTGAGTATTTCTAGCAACAAAGATATCTTGGTAATGTCTAAGAGAATATCACCCTTGGAGGTGGTTGAATTCCCAAGATAGACACAAGTCCTACATCTTGAATCAAAATTGGTTCTATACTGCTGAAGTGTACATGAAAAAACTAAGCAACCAAAAACTTTAAACACAGAATAATCTAGTTTGATGCCATAAAGAATTTCATGTGGAGTGCTTTCTTTCAGCAGTGGTGTAGGAGTGGCATTAATCAATTTTACAGCATGTAAAAGACAAAATCCCCAATATTCAACTGGTAGATTACTCTGGAACCTCAAACCTCTTGCAACATTCAATAGATGCTGATGTTTTCTTTCAACAATACCATTTTGCTCAGGTGTACTGACATAGGATGTCTGATGTATGATACCGCACTGAGCATAAAAGTCATTAAGTTGAAACTCTGCACCATTGTCAGATCTAATCACTTTAATAATTTTATGAAACTGAGTAGAAGCATATTTAACAAAAGATTTAACAAGGTCAGAAGCTTCAGATTTATGCGTCATAAGAAAAACCCAAGTAAAACTAGAAAAATCATCTACAACAGTAAGAAAATATTGTTGTCAATTCAAAGTATGCTGTCTCAAAGGACCCCAAATATCCATGTGAACAAGATCAAAAATAGTGTTTACAGTAGTGGTACTTAAAGGAAAAGGATTTTTCTTCAATTGCCATAGGACAGACATAACAAAGATCATGATTACAAAATTTGACATCAGCAGACTGTGAAGTGATGGCTTGCAGTCTCTTATCAGGCAAGTGTCCAAGTCTGTAGTGCCATAAAAGTGCATCATCTAATCTAGCAGATAAAGTGTGATTCTCTATAGCATTGGTAACAAAAAGTCTTATTGGCTGATCCATGACATAAAGTCCTCTCTGTAACTTAGCTGAACCAATCATGTTCTTGTTCTTGTCCTGCAAAACACACTTGTTAGCAGAAAAAACAGCTGCACCTTTTGTATGATTAATAAAAGAAGGTAAAGATAAAAGGTTATACTAAAAACCAGGAATACAAAACACATCATGTGGGACCAGTTGAGTGTTGATCCTCACTTGGCCTTGTGTGTGACAGAGACATTATTTCCATTAGGTAATCCCATTTTTATACCAGATGAAGGTTTAGGATTATTTAATAGATCTAATGATCCTACAATGTGATCTGTGGCACCAGAGTCCAAGATCCATTGTATTGATCTTACTAAATTTAGGTCACCTGTTCCTGTGGCAGGTGAGTAAAGTATAACAATGTCAGCAGGTTGGCCAACAGCAAATCCTGCATGTCTTGGAGGGTCATTCAGCAAAGCCATCAACTTGTCAAGTTGTTGTGCAGTAAGATTGGGAAACACTGGTTCAGCAGACCTGCTTGGTGCCTGGTCTTCTTCTGCTGATTGCTCATCTTCTACCATATTTTCCCTTTTTGATTTAAAACAGGGGAAAACCATGCTTCTTGTAATAGGTCCCCTCAGTATGACCATTGAATCCATAAAAGCTATATTGCATCTTTTTGGGCTTGGGATTTGCAGCAGAGTTAGGTCTGCTGACAGTCTGATTTTGTCCCTGTCCATTCTTTTGTGACAATAGGACCATGGAATCTTGATTCTTGGCCTTGTTAGCCATATATGACTTCTGTCTCTCAAACTTGATTGCCATTGCAAAGGCATCATGAATTTCTGGAAAAGGCACCATCAACATTGCCTGTGAGACCATAGGTTCAAATTCATCCCTTAAACCTTTAAGGAATATCATGACATGTTCAGCTTCCATATGATCCATCAGATTGCTGATTGCATTGCAGTGACATTGAGGATCACAAGAACATATGATAATGGAAAAACTGCAATGAAACTGAAAAACTGATCAACAATGATAATGGAAAAACTGATCAACAATGATAATGGAAAAACTGATCAAGAACTGATTAAAAACCAGAGGAAAAGATGACAGTTTACTCAAAAGAAACTGAAAAACCCAGAAAAAATGAAGAACACTCTCAAGTTTCTTCAAAAAAAGCCGGAAAGCTTTTAGAAATTCTCAAATTTCTGCTCTGATACCATGATGAAGTTTGTAGAATTACAAACGAACAAAATAAAATGCGGAATTATTATTGATCATGTAAAAGTTTCAAGTTAATTACAATGTGGCTGATCATGGGGTATTTATAGCTTCATACACCTCATGAGTTAGTTAGAAGTTGGTTACAAACGGTTACAACAGATTACAACTATATAACCGCTTTCTATATTACACTATATCAAACTGAACAATAGGTCACGAGACTTTGCGAAGGTCGGTAAATTTCTTGTTCATTCATCTTTGTCGTGAGCAAGCATTCCCATCAGCTTTTATACTGTAACAACATGTGTATAAAATTGGGAAAATAAATTTTCCTGAATCATATCATATGTGTAATTAAATATTTATTTGTTAAATAATTAATGGATAATGAGATTGATTTCATCATTTAATGAAGATTATCTCATTTATGAAAAATATATTTTTCTTTGGGAAAAATGTAATTGTTTTGTGAAAAGGATAATTCTCTTGTTCGGTTATTTTTCTTATTTTCCTATATAAAAAAAGTTCCTCCCAACACATCGTACACACAACTCCTGCGCCTCATTTGAAGGAAAATTGGAGAAAACTAGTTCTGGCTTAGCCATCGGGAAGAAGAAAAACTTAATTTTTTTTGAAGCATATTTAAGGAGGTTCGAATACGGGGTCGACGTCTACCAGTCGTCGCTTGGAGATACAATTCGGAAGATCATGGCTTCTCTTCGGTTGGGTAAATCTTGAACCTTCTTGTAGTTGTAGATTAATTAAATATGTGTTTCATATCGTGGTAAAATCGTAAACAAATTTCGATTCGTTTCTTCTGGCATGGTCGAGTGTCTCGATCGGTGTTGTGAATCAGATCTGAAGATATGAAAAAAAGAGGAAAAATTACACCGGCAACTGCGAGCACGCTCCCCGCAATTGCGTGCACCGGAAATTTTTCCGGATCAGGTTTTACCTGCTTGTCGGATCCTGATTTGGGTTTCTGTATATCCAGCAGTATCAAGCTCTTTTGTATCAAAATCGCAAAAGAATTATTTTCTAGAAAAATAATTGAGAGCTTCCTAAAGAGACTTTTAAAGAGAGAGGAAAATTCTTTCTAGCAACTGAGTTTTTCCAATAGCAAACCTAGCAACTATTTCTGTAGGAGGTTTGTGCGCATCAACAGTAGAGGCCGAACACTTGGGCGGCTCCATGAACAACTACACCGTAGACAAAGTGTTGTTTTAGATCAATCCAGTATGAATCTTCTCTACTTTCTCTTTGTTTATTGTTTAAACGAAGTCGATCCTGGATAAAAGGAAATCAAAATTTATATTCCGCTGCGTAAACTTGTTGATTTCCTTACATAAAGTTGGAGTTTGAGGTTGGAGACAAGGACTACCTATAGGCGTCACCGATGAGAGGAGTAAGACAGCGTGGGCAAAAGGTCAATTTGAGCCCGAGGTATGTAGGTACCTTCGTGATAAAGGCAAGAGTTGGACCTTTGGCCTATCAACTCGAGTTACCGGAATCTCTATCAAAAGTGCACAATGCTTTCACATGTCAATGTTAAAGAGATGCTTAACAGACATGAATGTAGAAGAAACGTTGACCCCGAGGTACTTCAAGATAAATTGACTTATAAAGAGAGTTCGGTATGTATGCTAGCACAAAAAAAGACGATGATCAACGAGCAGTGTCATTGGTCTTGCTTCAGTGGAAATACCACTCACTAACCAAAGCGATATGGGAGATGGAAGACAATATGGTTCATGAGTTTCCTGAATTCAAGCACCTTCTTCAGTACGTTCGATTTGAGGATGAAACTTGTTTTGAGGGGCAAGGGGCGCTTAATACCCCAAGGTTTCAAGTAAAGGTAAAATAGCACAGTTATGGGTTTAAATTATTTCAATAACTAATATACCATTAGATATAAATTTGGAATTTAATTATTTGACTAATTAAGGGAAAGTTAATGGCTGTGAGTTTTAATTCAGTAAAATAAAACTCTCTCATCATTCCCATTAGTGTGCACGTTTAACAAAAAAAAGTCAAGAGTTCAGCTGGGATAAAAACAAGAAATATGAGGAATTTTCAAAAAAGGATTTCTAATCCAACCGTTGTATTTCAGATCAAATGATATAAACAAATTCACCACGATGCAAGGATTCTATGAATACCTACGTCTTCACAATATGTAAGTATCTATGTTTTAGAATCATTTAAAATCTTAAGTTTTTCATAGAATTATTGAGTTTAGATTGCATTGATCGTTTTAGTAATCCCAAATACATTTTCGGTTTATAGAATATTGTAGTAGAAGTGAAGGAATCGCGAGAATCTTGGTTGATATTGCTTTACGATCAAAGTTACAGAAAATTAAAGGTAACGAGGTGTTCGATTTGGGTATTATCTCTCGCTTGTTGTTGTTGTGGAAATAGTATGGTATTACAGAGGGCTATTTAATTTGCAGGTTTAGAATGGTTTATCTGGGTTATGATGTTTTTTTGGGGGCTGGAATTACATAACAGATCGTATAGGAGAAACTGCAGAAAATCGTCGTAGGTGCTGGATAGGATGGGCGTGCGCCTGAGGCTTTGAAGAACATGATTAAGATCCGAGTATTGTGGGGCGTGTGCCTAGCATAAGGTGGGCGTGCACCTAAGGAGTGTCTGGAAAACCGAGGTCTTAGTACTTGCAAGCGAGCGCCTAAGAAGATGTTGGGGCGCTTTGTCGAAGACTGAGCACATAAGTGTTCCCAATCGAGTCAGTGTCTTTGAGATGTCTTGGGCATGCGCCTAACCCTTAAAATGCAGAATTGTGATTCTTTTGTGTATAATCTGTTCTTATAAGGTATGTATGTTTTTGAGACATTATATGTACTGTGGAAAAGTCAAGTAATTCTCTTATGGTAGCCTCAGCTCAACACAACAACTTAGGCCCTGTGCGGAGCAAAGATGGGAGCACCAGCAGACGGTTGTCTAGGCCTTGCAGGATGTTGACTTAGTAGTCAACGTTACCTATGACTATGTGCTAGGTAATTATTATAGATTGGTCTAAGACTAGAAGTCCTTAGGAAGCCTTTTATGTGAATGTAACAGGTGGTTAAATAATTAAATAACAAACATGTTTGATATGTCTAAAAGCGAAATCGTTATGGTTCATGGTAAGGCACATTTCCATTTCGCAGTATGGAACAATCCATACGGAATAGTCCGTGCCATATGAGGTACTCAACATGTCTCGATGCATATCCATCACCTAACAAACTGTCCTTGGATCACAATGTAACAAATCATTGATTGGTCGAGGTTTTACTAATAGATCTAGTAGAAGAGGAGTGAACTCTTCATAGCCTATGTGGTAGCAAATGTAATTCATTATATGCTTAATATTTGTATGTACCGATCTTTTATCACTTACTGAGTACAATAATACTTACCCCCATTATGTATGTTTCTCCCTGAGAAGATTGACGGATAGTTGATGATGGTTTCGATGATACGGACGTTGAGCATTGGGTGCAAGAGGATGTATCGACTTTTATATTACGTCATCTTTATTATCTCTTGAAATCTGTAAACGTTTGACGCTTGAGAGTTCTAGACTTGTAATTCTTTACGTTTAAGTTACCTTTCCTTTTGAGTTCTTTTGGGAGTTTCAATTTGGTAGTAAACGACATTTGTTTGTTTGTGAGTGGTTTTCTTTAAGCTTTGCGTTCCTAGTGAATGTCGTTTGACAATTCCAAGTTACCTTATATTTTACTTCCACTTTGTACTCTGAAGTATATTGACGTAAGGCTTACTTATATGTTCTTTTAAAAAATATTATATGCGTGTCAGACGTTTTTTTTTCCAGATAGGCACTCGATATCCGGAGATAGGCATCACAAAAAGTTAGCGAATTTCGAGTTTGTTATTTCGTCAAGTTCGAATCTTCCATGGTGATAAATGATATACTTTTAATTAAGAAATGCTATGTGTCATATGACTTCATTTCAAGGTATGACCGAATGGTCTGAATCTAAAAATAATCTCATGTTTTCGGGTCTTGGTGTTGCGACCATTTTACTCATGGCTAATGTTGAAAGAGTGATGCCAATATCAAAATGTATCACTTGTATAATGAATGGAGTAACAAAATTATATGTGATAAAAAGCAACAAATATGATTTTTATCTATGTTGAAATTAAAGAGAGGAATACAATGCAATAGATCATATCCCCCCTTTTTATTTTATGGGATAAACAAAGTGTTACATACAAGTCCTCCGTATTAGACGGTGTGCGAGTCATGATATATGCACAACTATTGTATCACAATGGGTAACACAACCAAAATTTTCACCTTGATCATTGTGTAGGACTTATTGTTTATGATATACTTTCTTCATCCTAAAATATAAATCATTTTGAGTGTTTTCACATAAATGAAGAAAGCGGTTGAATGATATAAATTTTAAGGAGAAATGTCTAATTAAAATATTCTAAGTATTGGAAAATAGTTGGATTGTTAATAAATTATATGTAATATAAAGAAAATGGTAATAAATGTTTCATTGGTAATACATAATGACTTATACTCCTCCGTCCCAAATTGTTTGGGATTTATTCCATTAATTGTTGGTTAATACAAAATAAGTTTCATAACTCTAATTATAGTCAATTTTTTGCTTTAATTATCTAAATTGCCGAATGTATTTTATAAAGTGAAAATGATACTACATATAAAAAGGATAAAAAAAAATAAATTAATCAAATTTTAAATGACCAGACAACCTATTAACAGTAGTTGTGCCTCTGTTATTACTTATTAGTAGTATCATAGAATCTTTTGTACGTGAGGTTTCATCATCAACCTAATAATTAACACCATCAAATTTGTCACAATGATGATATGTATGTTTAACAATAATTCTTGTCAACAAAACTTAGTATTCTTTAATTATTTGTGCGACCTCTTGAATTTATAATCACCAAAAAAGGAACCTTTTTCTCTCAAATTGTTGCATCTTCTTCCTCCCGTTTCACTTTCTGATCATCAAATGATAAGCTCAGACTCATGGAGAAATCTTCTGTTCTTTGAATATTCGATATCTTGTTTCCTTGTGTGCACATGTTTAAGGGCAGAAGCCAAATGCAAAAGTGGGTGTGATCTTGCCTTAGCTTCATACTATGTATGGCAAGGATCAAATCTGTCATACATAAGCACCATATTCAACCAAGAAATCCCACAGATTCTCAAGTACAATCCAGGAGTAATTTCAAGTCAAGACAGCATTAAATCTGGTGCAAGAATTAATATCCCATTTACATGTGAATGCTTAAATGGTGATTTTCTTGGGCATACCTTCAATTACACAACTCAAACCGGGGACACGTACGACAATATTGCAAGATTGTCTTTTGCGAATCTTACAAGTGCTGATTGGATTCAGTTGGTGAATACTTATGATCCGACGAGGTTGCCGGAGTTTGCTCCGATTAATGTGACGGTGAACTGTTCCTGTGGTGAGCGCAGTGTGTCGAAGAAATATGGGTTGTTTGTTACGTACCCTTTACGCGCCGGCGAGAACTTGTCGTCGGTGGCGAGGGATTCTGGTGTTCCGGCGAATTTGTTGCAGAGATTCAATCCTGGATCGAACTTCAGTACTGGGTCAGAGATAGTGTTTCTGCCGGCCAAAGGTTAGTTGTCATCACCATTTTTTAACAAAGCCTTTTTGGCATATACCTTTTGGTTGATAAATTTTTTATTTTATTATGATAATGACTTTTCTTTTTTAAACTATAGAAAATGATGATCATGACTTTGGCCATAATGTTTTCTTTATTATTATTCGGTATAATTAGGTACAGTTATAAAATTATTGTTTTAAAATGTAAGTTTGTTCGGAATTTTCAAATAAATTAAAAAAATTTGCTAAATGAGTTATGTTATTATTTTTGATGAAAAAAATAATGACTAAAATGACATTAGACTGTTATTAATTCAAAATAGTAAAAATGAGTAGGTATATATAATAAATTAGAGGATAAAAAAAGAAAATTTTAATAAATGCTTAATTGGTTTCTAAATAGATTTGTCTTATAGGACAAAACAAAGACAGAGGTAGTACATGGGAAGTTCTATCATGGAGACTCCCGTATAGGGAGTGATTCGTATGTAGCGATTATTTCGACCACGCAGTTTAGTTCTGGAATGAAGCGTGTGTGGCCCGTAAATGTCTTGCATAAACTACTTCTCCATGTTGGAGTCTCCAACTAAGAATTTCCCGTAGTACATGAGTACTTTTGTGTTGGTCAGATGAAGGCGAAGAGGGGAAAATATGTCAAAGTAGGTTCAGATAGTCAGGTAGTCAGTGAGAAAAGTTATTATGCGGTTATAACAAATGGATGATTCTGATATGTACTCATCACATCTATACATTTTCTTGCGTAAAAGTGAATGAGTTTGATGCATTTCATACATGCATTTGGTATAACTCTCCTAATAACCGATACACCTTGTTATGCACTCGTGTTACATTTAAAATACACATGCCATTAGTCAAACCAAATTAATTTCATAATTTTTTTTTGAGGGGTTAATTTCATAAAAAATTATGTACATATGTTGAATAATCGTTATCATCGTGTACATTTAAATGCACCTTGAATGTAAAATTAAAGTGTAAGTATGCTTTTCTTTTAGGAATTCTACGACCACAATCAATGATACAACTTACTTTTTATATCATTAAATATGATGAATTTAAATCAATCAATATATCATACACAATAATTAATGATGTTAGATTCATTTTGTTTCATTTTACTCGTGGTAGTAACATTTCTCTACTTTTTTTTTTGGGTGTAGTAGTTCATATAATTTTAGCATTCAATTAACTTCATGGTGGTTCATATTAAAGTGAAGATATATATACTTTTTTTTTGAAAAAGTTAACGTGAAGATTTAAAATAATAATAAGAAGCAGCAACAGCAGCTCACTAAAAGAAAAGCAATCTTTTCTTCTGTTTAGTTTTTCTTCTGTAAAAAGAAAAGTGTAGTACATACCTACTTTTACCCATAGTAGCGTCATGAAATGAGTCTAACTAAGTATATATATGGCGCCACACTTTTTGGTGTTGAATGAAAATTTAGTATAAAGAAAAGAATGTTTTCTTGTAAATGAGGAGGAGGACGACAACAACAATAATCATAAGGGTGATGATTATATTCACTACATACTTTTATCTATTGATTGATAAGTCACATTTTAATCAATGACTCTAAACATTCATCAATAGCTAGAAAACACGTTGTGAATGTGCACTACACATATTGTTTAGTACACATATCTTTTTCCTAATCATAAACATTGAGAGGAACATACCACTTCCCTCTTATATGAGTAAGGATCCTTTAGAATGAGATGATTAAATGAATACTAAAATGCAAGTGTTTTTAGAATTTGTCAGCAAAACAACGTAGTTTTGAATGAAAAGTCTACGGTTTGATGATATTCACATTGTAACTGCGTGGCTAGATTATTTGCATTCGAGAGTAAATCCAACAATCTCATTTGAGAGAATCGTGGCTCCTCCTGTTTACCATTCCTTTCAATTAGTTCAATCCATTTGTTGGAATCTTAATGTAAATGACATACTTCTATGATGATAAGTAGGTTTTAAAATTGATTAAAAAATATTCACAATTCATTGATTAAAAAATGGGTATGCCAACATGGCATCGGCCCACTAATAAGTGTTGCGGTCATTATCCAAAAGGGTTCTGGGTTCGAGTTCTATTAGAAACAAAAGTATGCGTGCGTGTGTTTCTTTCGTTTCCGTTGCGAAAAATGCTTCACAAATGGGCCAAAGCCCTTAAAAGTAGAAAAACTGGTGCAGATCACTAGATTCACTACCCTTTACGTGTATCATAATCTAACTCAATCATGGCTTAAGATCACCATACTTGATTCAGATTCAATATTGCAGCTGATAAACCTTCCCATGTGTAGCTTCATGGGCACGGTCACTGTAATCCGTTGGTTATCTAGCTATTTCAGATTTCATAATTTTACCAAAAGCTTTCGGATTTCTTTTGTGTGTTTGTTAAATTTTCAACAAAAAATTCGTTTGCTCTTTCATTGGTGCAGATCAAAATGGAACCTATCCTCCTCTTAAGTCACGGTAGCTTTTTCAACCTCAAGCCATCTGATTTTTTTTTTCTTTTTTTTTTTCTTTCTTTTCCTTCAGTATATTATATATAACATTTTGTGTTTTGTATTTGTTTTTGCAGCTCAAGTGGTTAGTTACTTCTCAAACCGGTGAAGGATTGTGATTGTGATTCGTCTTAGTTATGTTTCCATGATCTGTAAAAACATAATTTTCTTACATTCGACAAACAAAATTGCAATTTACAACAGGAATCTCAGGTGGAGCAATTGCTGGAATTACAATAGGAGCAGTTTTTGGGGCTATCGTTCTGGCAATATGCTTATATTTCTTCTTTAATAGAGAGAATAAATCAGCAGAAGTATCCTGGTTTCAAGCATCGGCATTTGATCGAACACTTGAGCACGTCGAGGGTACGTAATCTTTCTTATAATCAATCTTGGAAAATGCCCATTTTAATCTAATCTGAATTGAAGTCCATGATTTTGCATACAGTTTCAAGTTTTTCTTGCTCAATGCATGTGAAAACATTCTTTGCTCTGACATTGTTTTTAATCTGGTTATGATTTATCAAGGCCCCGGGACACTGGATAAAATTTCAGAAACAGGGCTTCTTGTTAGTAATTCTTCCCCAAGGCTGAATGGAATCACAGTGGACAAGTCTGTTGAGTTCTCATATGACGAACTAGCTAAGGCTACAGATGACTTCAACATCGCGAATAAGATTGGGCAAGGTGGTTTTGGAATCGTTTTCTATGGAGAGTTGAGAGGCGAGGTTCGTTTTCCTCTTTTCCTTATTTTTCAAATTAGGCCAAAATATATGTGTTTTCACTTCAATGATACTTTTTTTTTTTTTTTCATATTTAATCTAAATGTTTCTTGCTTCAATGTATTTTTGTGAGTTTAATGTTTCTTATGTGTTTGGGGGAAAAATGTAGAAGGCTGCTGTTAAGAAGATGGATATGCAAGCATCCAAAGAATTCCTTTCTGAACT
This sequence comes from Gentiana macrophylla, assembly GCA_026214975.1. Classification (NCBI taxonomy): domain Eukaryota; kingdom Viridiplantae; phylum Streptophyta; class Magnoliopsida; order Gentianales; family Gentianaceae; genus Gentiana; species Gentiana macrophylla. The sequence goes on along the minus strand of CM047808.1, from coordinate 99,430,803 downwards.
AAAGGTTCTAACTCATGTACATCACTTAAACCTGGTAAGGAGACTTGTGTTTGACTTCGTCTTCGTTTAATTTGCACCGTAGAAAATCATTAAATTTCTGGCTTAATGTAAGGCCTTGTAGTAGTTAATGTCAACTTTTTGGAAAACAGGTTCGATTGATCGGATACTGTGTAGAAGGGTCATTATTCTTGGTTTATGAGTACATTGAGAATGGAAATCTTACTCAACATTTGCGCGGTTCTGGTGAGAATCGTTTTACAGTACGTTTCATGTGTAACCTTTATACAAAAAATGTTGTCTACTTTCCTAAGAACCTTTCCCTCCAGACAGGGAACCTTTGCCATGGACAACAAGAGTGCAGATTGCTCTTGATTCAGCTAGAGGTCTAGAATACATACACGAGCACACAGTTCCAGTTTACATTCATCGTGACATTAAGCCAGCTAATATTCTGATCGATAAAAATTTCCGAGCAAAGGTAGTTTCCAGATATGAACTAAAAATATTGTTGTATGTAGAAATTTTAAGGGTTTTTTTTTTTTTTTTTTTTTCTGTAGGTAGCGGACTTTGGTTTGACAAAACTGGCTGAAGTTGGAAGTACTTCGTTGCATACACGCCTCATCGGTACTTTTGGCTATATGCCACCTGAGTAAGATTATCTCTCTAAAACTATTAGGCCTTATATAGGTTTGCTTGCCCCCACAAGACTTAACCAATTGCTTGTGCTTAGGTATGCTCAGTATGGAGATGTGTCCCCAAAAATTGATGTATATGCTTTTGGGGTTGTTCTTTATGAGCTAATATCTGCTAAAGAAGCCATTGTCAAGACAAATGATGCTGTTTCTGAATCAAAGGGACTTGTTGCTTTGGTATTCTCTCTCTAATCCCATAACTTGAAGTGAAAAACCGAAACTACGGTTTTTAATGGTCTTATTATGACATGTTGGTTTGGTGCAGTTTGAGGATGCATACAAACAGCCCGATCCTCAAGTCGCCTTAAGCAAACTGGTTGACCCGAGGCTTGGTTGTGATGTTCCACTTGATTCAATTCGTAAGGTAATTGATGTTAGTTTTTAACGATGAAATTAGTAAACACGAAACTTAATTCAACTAAGAAGGGTTAATTCGACATTTACCTGCAGATGGCACAGCTTGCCAAGGCGTGCACGCATGAAAATGCCCAGTTAAGGCCTAGCATGAGGTCAATTGTTGTTGCACTAATGACATTGTCATCCTCAACCGAGGATTGGGATATCGGTTCCTTCTATGAAAATCAAGGCTTACAACATCTCATGTCAAGAAGCTAAATCGGACAACGCAAAACATGCACGCTTTTTAAAAGTCCATACCATTCATTGAAAGATACATCGCATCAAACTTACCCGGGACATCTCATCTACAAAGTCAGATTTAACAGAGTCAATTTTTAGAGTCGATTAAAAAGTCGAGGTTTGTATACTTGACTTTGTGAGTGTCTGACTCTTACTGTGGTGTATGGTTAGTATCGCATCACAAGAAATTTGGTCCTTCACTAAATGAGGTAAATATATACCAACAGTTTTCTTAAGTCCAATATGATGGTGTGAAATATGTTTTCTAGCTAGACCATTGGATCTCACAGTAGTGATGTAGATGACACCATTTTGATATGATCCAAAGGTATATATCTCTATCTCTATCTCTATCTCTACTATATTAAAAGTGTGAGTTTGTTTTTTCTAAAATGTGTTTCTCCTTAATTATTTATTTTATTTTATTAAAATAAAATAGATTCCGTAGTTAAATTATTAATCGGTATTTGCAAAAGATAATGATAGATAATAATCACAGAATCTTAGAACCTTCGAAGGATTGATTAATTAAGACATGATGTAATGCCAGTGGGGGTTGTATAATGTCAATTTGACCAAAACCAGGGTGTGGGGTTGAAGTCAGAGTAAAGGATCGGCCCTTTCTTCAGTAGCGGAAAAAAAACAACATTCTCTTCCCGAAATGCTTTGGTCTCTCGATTAACATCTCTCCATGACTCACTGGGATCGAAGCGAGGGCCTTCCTGCTAGAGTTTAACTTAAATTAAGAAATGATGTAAAATCCTCACTTTTTTTTTTTTTTTTTTTTTTTTTTTTTTTTTTTTTTGAATTTCCTCACGTAAAAGGATTGAGTAATTAAGACATGATGTAAAATTCTCACGTATATGTTTTGTTTTTGTTTTTTTTTATATTTAATTTCCTCACGTAAAATCTTAGTCTTAACTACACACCAATTAATTATTTATTTGATCAAAAAAAAATTATTTATTAATTATTTTTTTAAGAAAACAAAGAGGTTTATTAATTAACATCTGCAAAACACGTGGCTAAAACGTCTGTAGGTGGCAAACTGCCCCAAGAAATCACAGCAAGTAAAGACAAACCATATCGCGCTGAAGAGCTGCGGCAGTGCATTCTTGATGCGGCAAAAAAAAAGAGAAAAGAAATATCATCAAAACTAGGGATGTAAAGCTAAACAGTCCCTCAGTAGATAGCCTTGAGCAGTAATGTGCTCCACAGGCTGTCGATGCCGCTGCACACATGCCAGACAGTCACTTTCCACCTCCACCATCAAAGGGGTAGCCCACGGAGTGCAAGACTGTCCCTGCAGGATCACGAAAAACAAGTCCAATTCCTGCTCGATCCTCCCTCACCGCGGCATACATTTCGCTGCCCCTTGAGGTGGCCGAGCCCAAGAATCTGCTAATTGCAGGGGAGTCCCCTGCACCAGATAGGTCGCCAGGGCCTCCGAAACTCAGTTGTCGCAGCCAAAGAACGCGTACACACCGCCGAAACATAAACCGCCTATCCATCAAACACCGCGGAACATCGCGCATTCCATATCCCCCATATGAGCCCTACAACTCGCACTGTATCCAGTATCCCCCGCTCCGCTAAGAGACGCATAAAGAAATCCGCAAAAGAGGACGAGCGGAGATACTCCAAAACCCCATAGTAAGGAGAAGCCCGCCAGATCCTGTCTGCCATCTCACACTCAAACAGGACATGCCGCAGGGTCTCCACTGTCTCCCCGCAGGCCAAGCATGTACCTGTCCCCAGATTGCGCCATATAAGGCCCTGGCCGATGGCCAAGCAGTCATGAAGGCACCGTCATAGAAATCTTGAATCTGGTGGACCGGGCTGCCAACATCTCCTCTGAACCCGATCGGCCCGCCCCAAGTCCCGCCCGAAGAACCAATGATGGCGGTAAAGCGAGAGTGCCAGAAAGTAGCCGGATTTGACCGTGTAGGTGCACGTGCTATCATAGTCCCAAACCCGCCGATCCGGATGAGTCCCTGGGGCTATAGAAGTGGCAAGAATAGCATCTGTCTCCCAAGGTTGTAATATCTCCAGGATTTGAGAGCATCCCAAATACGTGTATGCGGAACGAATAAAGTTGAGACCTTAGCATCAGTCGGGAGTGGGTGACCTGCAAAATATTAATTAAAATTTTAGTCTCTTAATCCTAACTATAAACCAATTAATTATTTATTAGTTAAAATTTTAGTTTCTCCCTAAATAATGCCTTAATAATCATTTACAATATAATATAACATAATACATTAAATCTAATCAATTCTATATGCTGCCAGCTGAGCCCAGTTCTATTCATACTATGCTTGTTATAAGTTCGTATCATGGCTATATAATAGTGTTGAAGATGTTGGGCGAATATCTCGATGTTCTTGATAGCAAAATAACTAACCGCTAACCTTAACCGACAGAGTATCGGGTCAACGGTAGTATAGTGGTCTCAAGGTCGAATCAACAGGGAGTAATGTCTAAGTACCAAAGTCGACTTAGAACTTAGTTCAGGCCACAATAATGGTGAAGAGATACTATACTAGTGCAAAAGTAAAGATTATACTAATGGGTTTACTTCTAAGTATTAAAGGGTATAGTCGAACTATGATTCGACGAGCTACTTTTACCACAGGAAGGATCAGCAGAGAGGCGTGTCTTAACCGACCTACCTATCCAATGTAGTTTAACGACATCCACGGGTGCCAACTCCTAATTCTAGCGATTAGATTGAACAACTCGATCTAACCACCCTATGTGAAGTTAATTAATTCTCCCTTTAGAAAACTGATCAACCTAACATGATTACATGCTGAGTCGCTCGAACAACGATGACAAACCTCAGATTGGGTCCGGACCTAACAACTAGGCCGAATCTACGCATATCGATCCTAAAACCCCTTATCCCACATCTCACCGCAAAATACATCTATAAGTTTGATGTGTGTGACGATGAACTAGGTGATCAATCTAATTCAAAGACGTTAAAATAAGTTTTAGGGCGTGGATTAATCGTTTAAACAATAATTTACGCACTACACTACTCCCAATCACATCCCCTTGGGGTTTTAGCTCGCTTTCACATAATTCGACTACACATGAATTTAGCTACTCATAATTATGCTAATAACGGAATAAAGAATGGAAATTGAACTAAAGACAATAAATAAAAGAAACATCATTACCATATAACTGCTGAAAATCTGATCTAGAAAAATATGAAGAAAATTGTTGCACCCAAAAAGTTGAATCTTTGATCTTGTAATGCAAAATTAAGCTATAAAAGATGTGTAGAATCAAAGGAAGTTATCTAGGGAATCAAGGGATCAAAGGGTGTTTAATCTATGCTAAAAAGCGCCCCTAAATTGCCTAAAAAAAGTCTAAAGTCGGCCAAACATGAGTAGGGGCTGAATGAGCTGCGTATTTATAGAGTAGGTCGAAAATCTGCTACTGTCGGTCCTGGACGCCCGTCCAGGTCATGTCAGACGCCCGTTCGCCTAGAAAATATGAAGATATTAGGGTTTCGTCTTCATTGAACGGGCGTTCGCATTCCCCTGAATGCCCGTCCGGTGAATCATGACTTGAGGCTTTTCGAACCTTGGACGCCCGTTTGTACCTTTGGACGCTCGTCTGTGTTAAATGAGCTTCTTGCATCGGGCTGAGCCTACTTAAACACCCATCTGGGGGTCTTTCGGATGCCCGTCCAGCTGAAAATCAAACTTTCTGAATGAAGTGTCAATGCTGTGGACGCCCGTCTGGGATGTGCAGATGCCCGTCTGATGTAGCTTCACGTCAGACGCCCGTCTGGAGTATAGAAAATGCCCGTCTGGCTTGTCTTCACTCCAAACTTGGCTTTTCTTCACTTTTCATGCTACATTCGGGCCACGAACACGTCTCATAGTCCAAAACATCGCCTTCCGGGTCCTCGAGTCACCTAAGTCCTGCAATAACATAGACGAACAAACACCACGCGTAATTCCGCAAGACAAAAGTGCTCGAAAAAGAGTGAATACCGCTAAAAAGGCGGAGTTTACCATCGATATGACAGTTTAACTCCCCGTGCATATGATTCTCGATATTACTCTCGAAACGGTCTATATCTACCCAAAACATGCCAATAAGGTAATAAACGGGGGTTAAACTGCACACCAAAGTACCGTAAAGTTGACTCCCATCAACCACCCCACACTTAGCCTTTGCTCGTCCTCGAGTAAATTAGGCGCTTTAAAACAGACCATGGGGTCAACTTTGCGACACATGCATAGCTCTCACGACATCAAGGCAAAAGTAAAATAGACACTGAACGTACACCGTTTGACTCTATCGTACCACGAAAACAAAATGTGTGTGATATAGACCGAGGACTACACTCAAAATGATCACCAGCTTTGAATACCGGCTAAATGACTACACACGGCTCATACCGGGCTAGAATCTCCACTAATCGAGGCAACCGAGGCTAAATACGGTCAAGTAGGACTTGAGGGGTTATAATGTCAAGCTCAGGACGGGGTTATTCGAAAGGAAATTTTGGGACTGGAAAAAAGAGAAAAAAAAAACACGAGTGAACCTAATCATTTCATGTATTCTTGCTTTGAAACCATACCAAACCACACCAAAATTCTTTCGATTCTTTCTGTACTCATTTATAAACCACCACAACCTTAACATCATACTCTTATTTATTCAAAACATCTTTCTTTGACTCCTTTTTTTTTCAACTTTATTCAACCTTCTTCTCTTTTTTTCTTCTTTTTTTTCATTGCTTTTCATTTTTTTTTTCGAACCACAAGCCTCACAATACATTCCTCGAGCTCCTCCCCTTCATATACTAGCTCGCACTCACTAACTCCTCTCGAAGCACGCACCAACTCCCACCCCACACTTGCTTCAGCAAGTGTGTCTAAAGCAACGACTAAGTCCACTCGCAGGGTGATCAAAGGAAACGTGACCAATAATAAAGCTCAGGGTTAGGGTAATACAGGCTAAGTAACCAAACGGCTCATTTCGGACGGCGGTCAGACCGTCCTATCAAGGCTTAGAGGGGTTACGAGGGTATAATGTTGGGATTTCGGCTTATTTGGCTCTGGCTAGGTCAAAGAAGCGCCATAACTCTCATCCCGTATCCGGCCTAGGTCAACCTTTCTATTTCGCCTCGAAACTAGTGGTACAAGTGCATATAGCAACCAGACTAAGTATAACCAAGGTCTACGTGCAATAAAAAGGGTTCGTATTGTGACAAAGTAAAATCGCCCGGCATACATTACTCGACTACTAAGACATCCACCAAATCCATCGTGAGAAATATGCATATAACGCGGTGTCAAACCGTGAAAAGTTTTAAAAGTTTAAGCCACGAACTAACTCGAAAACGGACATTAACTAAGCCTATCACAATTAATAGCACATTTATCAATCGAAACAATAAAGCAAAGTCGTCTCACCCCCCCACTTCGAATGAAGCACTGTCCTCAGTGTGTGAATGAGATAGAAAAGGAGACTTAGCTTTAGACCCGGCAGAAAGGCGCTATCGAATCCCGTAATAGCCGTGAGAAAACACGACCCCAATCCCTATACCAAAACAAGAACAACCACAGCAAAGCATGCACGGGACATGGTCCTCGTGCCAAAATATTGGGTAGGGAAGGGGAATAACAATAAACGGCCCTGTCACGTCAGAAAACTCGATATGCAAGTGGAAAGCACACAGTGGAGCGCTATAGATGGATAAATTACCCAAGCGGGTGAAAGCACAGAACATCTACGCGTAAAAGATAAAACCACAGAGGTTTGACATATAAAAATGATCCACAATATGTACCACAATCCAAACACAAGTACGAATGTGCCTTAAGGCTTACAAAACCCATCATAAAAGTATCAATGCAAAACCGATAGTAGCATCAAATAACATACAAATTGTAGAAATATTACTCAAAGATACAAAGATATCGAGTTGAGTCTGCTGAGGTTTCATTGAGGTGCTCAATGAGACTCTCTGAGCCTCAGGATTTCGTGCATAATATTTTGTACACCTTATTTAATTGTAAAAGACATATTAATTGTGATATTAATTGTGATTCATATAAACAATTAATATGTCAAACTCTAGTTTACTTTATGTCATAGACATAACTTTTACTTTTACTTTTGCATGCTTGCCGCCCACATCTACATACTCAGTGGCGCCCAAGCTAGCTAGCTAGTCTCTCTATCTCAATTGTATCTATTTATACATCTTTTTACTCAATGAATAAACTAAGTTGAAGTTTACTCTTGTGTTTATCACATTCTCAAACTCTCTTCATGGTATCAGAGACTTACTGAGTTCTAAAATCCGCCGCTAAACTCAGTTCCTTTTCAGAGAAAAAAAAAATGTCAACATTATCTGAAGTTTCATCTTCTTGATGAGACCCACAATTTGCCTCAAAGAGACCGGGATAATCGAACACTCTTCTTTACAAATCATAAACTTGATGGTAACAATTACTTGCTATGGTCAAGGTCTATGAAAATGTATATCTCCGGCTAGGGCAAGATGGGATATCTGTGCAGTTCCAAACACTGCCCTGTCAAAATCGACCCCAAGTTTGAAGCATGGGACACAGAAAAAAAACCAAGTCATGACCATCCTCACGAGGTCTATGACAAAAGAGATCAGTGAGAACTTCATGATGTATGACACCGCTGCTAGGAAATGCAGGACAATGCCGAGACCTTTACTCAAAAAACAATAATATCCAAGTCTATGAACTCAAGCTCAGATTCAAAATTGCGACATAAGGGATATATCTCAGAACTCAATACTTTAATCAACTATCTAAGGCATGGCAACACCTAGATATGTTGGAAACTCACCCTGGAATGATGTTAAAGATCTTGCACTCTTTAAAGACATTATCGAGAAAAGAGAGTATTCAAATTCCTTCTTGGATCGAATCCTACTCTTGATGATGTCGAGGTAGAATTCTTGCTACTAAACCTCTTCCAAATCTCAAATCCATGTTTGCCGAGGTCAAACATGAGGAAAGCCGGAGGAAAGTGATCTTTCTTTGAACTCCCTGCGACAACCCTACTGAAGGTACGCCTCATGAAGGTTAATGAGACTTACAGAAAGCCTACCGAGAAAGCCGGAAAGGCGTTACGTGATCACTTTAAACGTACAAATCACACCAAGGACAATTGTTGGAAGCTACATGGCAAACCTAACCCCTCTAAAACCTCAAAACCAACCAGGGAAAGTCAAGGCAAACTTATCGGTGAAGAGGAGAATGACAATGAAGTGAATGCTCGGTTCTTGCGCTTTTAAAGCCTTTATTGCTCGAAAGATCGTGAAGGTAGATCCCTACCAAATGGCCACTCATGCTAAAACAGTATATTTTACTCACCTCTTAGTAATGAGACTTGGATTGTTGATTAGGGCTTCTTCCCATATGACTCGTAATAAAAACCTTATTACCCAATATATGCCATGCAACCAAATTCACGAAATTAAGACTAGCCGATGGTTCTGCTTCTTATGCAAAAGGTGTTGGGAAGGTTAAACTTAATAATCGAGATATATCTATAGAATGTCCTGTTTGTTCCAAAGTTAGATCAGTAACCTTATATCTCACAAGAAACTCACTAAAGATCTGAATTGGATTTTTGTTTTTAATAAGAATCGGTGCACATTCCGGGATCTTTCTTCTCGAGAAGTGATTGGGCAAGCTAAACCACGCCAGGATCGTTTCGTGATCAACCTGCTGAAGGTAAGATCAAGACAGACCGCCTCGGCGACTGCACGCATAAAACCTAGACAATATCATGTTATGGCATTATAGACTAGGACATCCAAGTTTTGGTTATTTAAAGTCTTTAATCCTGAATTGTTTAAAGGATGTAATCTTAATGATCTTCAATGTGATATTTGTCAATTTGCTAAACTCACCAAATCATGTATGCTAAGTTACCTCACTTGCCCTCTTCCCTTTCACCCTAATTCACAAAGTGATGTATGGGGACCTCAAGAGTGAAAAGTATAACAGAAAAAGGTGGTTTGTAACCTTCATTGATGATCATACCGAAACACTTGGTCGTTCTTAATGAAAGACAAATCAAGTTGGACCTATCTTCCAAGAATTTTATCACATGGTCTCCACCCAATTTGATACTAAGATCAAGATCTTAAAGACGATAATGCTCGGAATACTATGAGTCTAACCTCGTTAACTTCTTGACAAACAGAGGAATTGTTCATATCGGTAGTTGTGTGGAAACACCTCAACGTAATGGGGTTCTTTGAAAGAAAGAACAGGCATCTGTTGGAAATGGCCGGATCAATCATGTTCACTACACATGTTCCTAAATACATGTGGGGTGAAGGCTGTATTGATTGCAACATATTTAATCAACAGACTTCCCAGTGAGTGTTAGGTTTCAAAACTCCTCTCCAAACCACGCTAACCACACACTCCTGCTCTCATCTTATTACCCAATTGCCTCCAAAGATCTTTGGTTGTCTGTGTTTGTTTATATCCATGCTCAACACGTAGTAAACTTGATCCTAAAGCTCATAAGTGCATTTTCCTTGGATATGCACAGGGGACAGAAAGGTTACAAGTGTTACTCTCCTACTGAAAAGAAATTTTACAATTCTATGGATGTGAAATTCTTTGAAAGGACTCCATATTACAAAGAAACCTCTTGAGCGATCATCGATGGAAACTGATTGATATTGAACTAAGTCCGTTCCTCGGCCAAACCATTTACCCTCAAGGCGAGTCCTAACCTCGGCCAGACTCATAACCTTCAAAGATCCTGCGGATACTCACATTCTCGACCCTCGGCGATCTGGCGACCCAGTCTCTTGACCCGAGCTCTTGAACTGTAACCTCAACAACCCATCGAACCAGAGTCTGGCCGGCCTCGCCTTCTCGACTCTCGGCCAGCCTCATCAAGTGGATGATGCAGACCTATTGCTCTAAGGAAAGGGAAAAGATCATGCACCGATCATTCTATTCATACTTATTTATCTTATGGTCGGTTGTCTCTGCTCTTTTCCATGTTTACACAGACTGGACTCTCACTCTATCCCTAGAAATATTCGGGAGGCCCTTCAAAATGATAAGTGGAAGGTCTTTGTTAAAACAGAGATGATCGCTCTCCTGGATAATCATACTTGGGACCTCACAACTCTTCCCAAAGGCAAGAAAACAGATTAGTGCGCAGATGGTTATTCACTATCAAATACAATGCGATGGTAAAATTGACAAGTATAAAGCCGATTGGTAGCAAGGGGATTCACTCAAACTTATGGCATTGACTATAAGGAAACTTTTGCACCAGAGCAAAGCTCAACACCGTCGAGGTCTTGATTTCCCTAGTTTGTCCAACTTGACTGGCCTCTTCACCAATTGGACATAAAAATGCCTTTCTAAATGGGGACCTCACCGAGGAGGTTTATATGACTGCCCTCTGGTTTCATCAATCCTCATACTCAAGGCAAGGTGTGCAAGCCGAGAAAATCTCTATATGGCTCAAGCAATCACCAAGGGCATGGTTTGGAAAACTCACTCCGTGGTTAAAGCCATTGGATATCATCAATGCAACTCTGATCACACCATGTTTGTCAAGACAACCAACCGGAGGAGGTCCATTCTAATTGTATATGTGGATGATATCATCCTTACTCGGAGATGACTCTCACCGAGATCCGAACTTGAAGACTCTCTTGGCAAAGGTGTTCCAAGTTAAAGATCAGGGCTACCTCAAATACTTTCTTGGTATGGAAGTAGCTAGAAACACCAATGGCATTTCGGTCTCCCAAAGGAAGTATGTCCTGGACCTCATCAAGAAAAGCGGCATGATGGGATGCAAACTGCTTTGTATCTCCGTAGACCCCAGGTCATACCTCTTCGCATGGTGACATTGCTGTCAGGAAAGAACAATATCAAAGGCTTGTAGGCAAACTCATATACCTTTCTCACACAAGACCTGATATTGCATATGGGGTCAGTCTGGTCAGTCAATTCATGCATTACCCTACTGAGCAACATTGGGATGCAGTGAATAGGATACTGAGGTATTTAAAATCCACTCCTGGCCAAGGCCTGCACTTCACAAAGTCTACTGATAGATCAATCAAGGTCTACACTGATGCTGATTGGGCTGGATGTCACATTGACAGGAGAGGTCTACCACAGGCTATTGCTCATATATATGGGGAACATCTTTGTCGATCTTGAAAGCCCGAATTAAGGCACTTGTACTTGGCATTTGTGAAGCTCTATGGCTAAAAAGTACTTGATCGAACTTCAAAGAACCGTATCGACAACCTATCACAATCTGTTGTGACAATAATTCACCTTATGCATGGCGAAAAGATCCACCATCATGATAAAACCAAGCATGTGGACATTGATGACACTTTCTCGAAGGAGAAGATTGATGCCAAGATTATACAACTCCAGTATGTTCCCTCACAGATCGAATCGCGATATTCTTACCAAGGCTATTCCACCTCTTATGTTCAAATGAGACTAAGTAGCAAACTTGGTGCATCAACATATCTGACCAGGTTGAGGGGGTGTAGAAATATTACTCAAAGATACAAAGATAATTGAGTTGAGTCTCATGAGGTTTCAGAGGTGCTGCAAAGCAGACTCTGCTTGAGCCTCAGATTTCGTGCATAATATTTTGTACACCTTATTTAATTGTAAAAGACATATTAATTGTGATATTAATTGTGATTCATATAAACAATTAATATGTCAAACTCTAGTTTACTTTATGTCATAGACATAACTTTTACTTTTTACTTTTGCATGCTTGCCGCCCACATCTACATGCTCAAGTGGCCGCCCAAGCTAGCTAGCTAGTCTCTCTATCTCAATTGTATCTATTTATACATCTTTTTACTCAATGAATAAACTAAGTTGAAGTTTACTCTTGTGTTTATCACATTCTCAAACTCTCTTCACAAATGTATCAAATAAAATCAACAGCTCAGAAACAACCCTAAGACCAGGCCCAGATGATAAAAGGAACATCATAGAACAAATAAAATCACGTCTGGCCTGGTGCTACATCATCACCAGCAGTGGTGGCACCATCTATCGGAGCTTCAGTTGGAACTCCTGTCTCGGCCGCCTCAGCCTCAGCCGTCTCCTCGTCAGATGACGATGCATCCTCCGCCACGATCTGCGTGATGGCCCCCTCAATTTCATCGGAGAAGCGGTAGTCCATAGTGCTCGGGGCAAAAGCTGCCGGATCCCTCGGTAGTCGACCCTCACTCATCAACATTAAGAAAGTCATAATATTGTTCTGCGTTTGCTGCTGATCTTCCATCCAGTTCCGGAAACTGTTAGCCAAGCTCAACCTCATCCTCAGAGAGGGAGAAATAGAAGGAACTGGTGGTGCCGGAGTCGGAGCCTAGGGCCGAATCTGGGTCAGCTCTTTGTCTTTGCCATACGCTCTAGCTGTGCCAGGGGCCATACTTTTTCTCTTTGCAACAACCGAGGATTCTTAGGCCGGTGATCCTCCCTATACTCCGGGACCCGAGCGTCCTGACACAAGCTATAAATCAGATGAGGGCAAATCAAGCAGCGGGTGTAGATCTTCTGGTTCATGGCCAAATCATCATAAATGGCCTGACCCACATCAACATTTAACTTAAAATTGAGGGCATACAACATCCCTAGATCGCCGATGTGGAAATGGGTCAGGTTGTTCTTAGGTATCAACCGGTTCTGGATAAATTGGCATTGGACTTTCCAATCCTCCGCTCACGTCGTCGTGACCAACTCTTTTCTCACCCCACCGCCGCCAAGAGTCCAAGGTACATCCGGGCATACCAACAACCGGAGATCCTCTAACGGGTCCTCACCCGCATCCTGTTTCGCCTTTATTGCCTCCTTATAATCTAAACCCTCAAAAGGGGCCAGTCCATATTTATCATTGATCACCTTGGCACTAAGCGGGACTTGGACCCCCCAAACCTTAACCATCCCCGTTTCTAGGCTTGACTCCGAAAGATTTGCGTAAAACTCACACACCAAAGTTGCATTCACTTTCACCTCCGGGGCCGTCATCAACTCTTTCCACTTCCTATCGGTTAGGTTTTTCACGAAATTCTTGTCCACGTTATACTCATGGAAGGCTCGCTCTGTAAGCATTGTGCGGGTCAAGTGGTGCTTGTTATAGACCTCCAAGGCCTTGGAATTGATAAACCTTCTTGCAAACGGGATCGGGGGACCTCCAGTGCCTGTTCTCGGGGTTCTAACCGGCTCCACAATTGGCGCACCCCCTTCAACCCTAGCTTCAGGTGCAGCCCTAGCCTCAGGTGCAGCCCTAGGCTCCCTTATGTCTTGCTCAACCCTAGGTCCCGGCTCAACTGTTCTCTTCCTCACCAACGGCTCATCATCCATCTCAGACTCCGAGTCATCCCTCAAGGATACCCTAGCCTGACTCTGGGCTGCTCTAGGGGGTTCACCGGCCTAGGCTCAACAACTTTTTTCTTCTTACCGGCATCCCTAGCTATTTCTTTCCCAAAATGTTTTTGCCCCGAGGCTCCCTCTTTACCACCAGTACGCACCATTATATCTCACACTAAACGTCCACAACAAACCCAAACACAAACATCACAACACACAACCCGATTATCGTCCAAACGGGATTTCCCAACAAAACACCAATCCAAACACATCAAAACCGACCCATAACCGCAATGCAGACGTCCATAATCAATTAAAGGCACCCCTAGATCATCATCAAAGCAAAAACACCACAAAACAAAGAAAAACAAGCCCAATCAGTGGCAGTTCGTTTAAGGGTCGACTCGAAAATCGAACCCAAAAAACACGAATTAAAACATGAAAAGCTTAGAGATTCTTACCAATAAGGGTTCTAGGATGATGATGGAAGTGATTAGAAGCCCGAACGATGCACTACACGGCCAAAGTTTTGATTTTTGTACTTTGAAAACCGCCCTTGCTAGGGTCTCGAATCCGGCCAAAAAGTGTTTGTTGGTGGATTTGGGTTTGTGAAATGAAGAGAAGAGATCAAGAGGTGTTTGGGGGACTTGGAATCGCTCCGATCGGATCAATAACGAAGATTTTAGGTGAAAAGGGCGTGAAAAGTCGGGTTTTGTGATTTTGAAAACTGATTCGAAATGATTTGAAGAGGCTGGGGTATTTATAGAGGGAGAGGCAGACGGGCGTCCGGCCCATCCGGACGGGCGTCTGCCTGAGCATTGAAGAACTGGACGAGCGTTTGGGTCACTCAAGACGCTCGTTTGCCTTATCAGAAACACATACAGAGTTGGGCGATTTTGGACGGACGAGCGTCTGCGTAGGGTAGACGCCCGTCTGAGGGCCAACTCAGGCGGACGGGCGTTTGAAGAGGTTGAACGCTCGTCCGACCCCAGCTCCATGCAAAACACAGAAATCTTAATCCCTTGTGATTTTAACCTTTATTCCAACACCATTTATTATCAAAACCTCAGAAAACTCAGAAAATGGTGGGTTGTCTCCCACCGAGCGCCTTTGTTTTACGTCGTTGGCTCGACAAATGACTTATACTGTGCCGGTTTTTTCAAAGTTATACTACCGGCACGAACGAGGAAACGAGGATAGAAAGATGTGATGGTGGAGTGATAAGAGTAAAATCGTCAGAGTTTAAAGTCCATGACGAGACTCAGAACAGATTGATCACGGCTCGGGATCAGTCAAATGCACAATCTCGAGAGCCTCATCGAATGGTAACTTTTCATACTTTTTAAGACGAAGGCCGTTCGTGATGAACGTCCCATGCTTCGGATGTGTTGCCTCGATGGCTCCCGAGTCGAAAACGTGCAAAACCATATACGGTCCCGACCACCTCGACTTAAGTTTGCCCTGAAACAAATGGAGGCGAGTGTTATAGAGAAGGACCTCATCACCTATGTTGAAAACTCGCGGTTTGATCAACTTATCATGAAGCATCTTGGTCTTCTCCTTATACTTCGCCGAACAGTCGTAAGCTTGAAGGCGAAACTCATCTAACTAGTTCAACTAGGCCATCCTTCTCTCACCGATTAATGCGTCGTCCATATTGAGATTCTTTATCGCCCAATAGGCCTTATGCTTTACCTCTACGGGGAGATGGCAAGCCTTGCCAAAAACAAGCATGTAGGGTGACATACCTATGGGTGTCTTGAACGCAGTTCGGTGTGCCCAAAGTGCATCATCCAACTTCTTTGACCAATCCTTAAGGTTGAATTGATGGTCTTCTCCAGGATTCTCTTGATTCCCCGATTGGATACCTCTACTTGGCCACTAGTCTGGGGGTGGTAGGCAGTGCCTAACTTATGAGTGACCCCATACTTCAGTAAAAGCTTATCAAATTCTCTATTGGCAAAGTGACTTCCATTGTCACTTATTATCGCTCGAGGTACTTCAACCCGGGATAAAATATATTTCATAAGAAACCTTATGACTACATGTTTGTCATTAGTAGGCGAAGCAATTGCCTCAACCCACTTTGAAACGTAGTCACAGGCGACAAGAATGTACTTATTCTTGAAAGAAGATGGATATGGTCCCATGAAGTCCAAACCCCATATATCAAAAACCTCACACACTATTATCGGTTTCTGGGGTATCTCAATTCTCTTGGAAATCCTTCCAGAGCGTTGACAGGCGTCACACGTCTTAACATACGCATGTGCATCCTTGAAGATAGTGGGCCAGTAGAATCCACTTTGTAATACCTTCAACGCTGTTCTCTCGCCCGAGAAGTGGCCACCGGCCTCTTTATCATGGCAGAACGAGAGAATACTCACTATCTCACTGTCATCCACACACCTCCTCAGGATTCCATCTGCACACAGCCTAAACAATAAGGGGTCTTCCCACACATATCGGTTCACCTCGCTATAGAACTTCTTCTTCTGATTCTCATCAAATTCAGGATCTACGAACCCACACTCATGATAATTCACAAAAAGGGCATACCATGGATTCCCTTTCTTCCCTCTCTGAATAAAGTTTCCCCGCTTAACCGGGAGCATCGTATCCACTCCGAACAACTGCTCATCCCGAAAACGGTCATCAATATCAACTTTGACAAAACATCTCTCTTCACCCGGTTCCATCCTACTCAGATGGTCAGCTACTACGTTCTCACATCCCTTTCTATTCTTAATCTCCACGTCGAACTCTTGAAGGAGCAAGATCCACCTTAACAAGCGTGGTTTGCATCCTTCTTGGCAAATAGGTATTGCAACGCAAAGATGGTCGATGTGAACTATGACTTTCGACCCAACCAAGTACGACCGAACTTGTCGAAAGCAAAAATGACGGCTAAAAGTTCCTTCTCGATTGTGGCGTACTTTTGTTGAGCCGAGTTCGGGTATGGCTTGCATAGTAAATGGGTCGAAAACAACTTGTCTACCTTCCGACCTAGGGCGGCTCTATGGCATAGTCACTCGCATCACACATTACTTGAACTCCTTGGACCAATCAGTGCCACCAAGATAGGGGCGGAAGTAAGAAGTTTCTTAAGGGTTCGAAAAGCATCTAGACATGCCGCATCAAAAACACCGGGGGCACCCTTCATCAACTGAAGAGTAAGAGGTCTGGAAATTTGGGAAAAACCTGGAATAAATCTACGATAAAAACCTGCATGACCCAAGAATGACCTTAGAGTCTTCAGATTCGTAGGCATAGGAAGCTTAGAAATTGCCTCTATCTTGGCTCTATCAACTTCTATTCCCTTCCCCGACACCTTATGTCCTAACACAATCCCCTCAGTTACCACGAAGTGACACTTTTCCCAATTTAAAACCAAGTTTGTCTCCTCACAACGCGCAAGGACCTTATCAATATTAGACAAACATTCATCAAAAGTATCACCAAAAACACTAAATTCGTCCATAAAGACTTCCATGAAATGCTTTATCATATCAGCAAAGATGGCAACCATGCATCGCTGGAATGTCGTGGGTGCATTACACAACCCAAACGGCATTCTTTTGAATGCAAAGGTGCTATACGGACACGTGAAAGTAGTCTTATCCTGGTCATGTATATCGATGTGAATTTGATAATAGCCACTAAAACCATCCAAAAAACAGTAAAAAGCATGACCACTTAGACACTCTAGCATTTGATCAATAAAGGGGAGGGGAAATGATCTTTCCTAGTCTTATCGTTTAACATGCGGAAATCAATACAAACTCTGTGACCAGTAACTAAACGAGTAGGAATGGGCTCACCTTTATCATTAAGCTCAACTGTGATGCCTCCTTTCTTGGGTACGAATTGTGTGGGGCTCACCCACTCACTGTCAGAGATCGCATAAATTATCCCTAATTCCAGCATCTTTACCACGTCTTTCCTCACCATCTCTTGCATGTGTGGGTTTAGCCGTCTCTGAAACTGCCTGACCGGCTTGGCACCTTCTTCAAGGATGATATTGTGCTTGCAGATATCAGCACTAATCCCTTTTATATCAACCATCTTCCATCTGAAAGCCTTTTTGTGTTTCTTCAGAACGTGGATCAACTTAGCTTCCTGCAAAACGGTTAGTGCAGACGAAACAATAAGAGGAAGTAATTCATTAGGTTCTAAAAACACATACTTTAAATGCTCAGGAAGTGGCTTCAGCTCCAGATCAGTAGGTGGTTCCTCGAATGACGGCTTTGGCAGCTTGCTAGTCAAACCGAGCTCTAGCTTCTTGTTCCAGCTTGCATCGACAAAAGGAGTTGCCACCAAATGGTATACTTGAGCTCTCATTCTCGGATCGTAATCCTCAGCGGTGCTTGACTTCATCAAGCATTCTTCCATAGGCTCTTGGTATCCCTGCAGGTTAGCGTGCTCCAAAATACAAGGATATATAGCATCAACAGAAAAACAATGACTCTTTTCATCATCAGGATGCTACATTGCATTATAGACATTTATGGCCACACTCTCTTTCCCGACTCGTAGTATGATCTCTCCCCTCTTTACGTCTATCAAGGTCTCTCCTGTGTTCAAGAAAGGCCGACCTAACAAAAGCGGGGCGTTGGCATCCATATCTAAGACTACGAAGTCTACGGGGAAAACAAACTTGTAAACCTGTACTAACACATCTTCAGCTACCCCCATAGGTTTCCTAATAGACCTATCTGCCATCTGTAGGGTCATCCATGTTGGTTCTAACTTACCCAACCCCAATTTCTCATACACTCCTCTAGGCATCAGGTTCACAGAAGCCCCTAGATCACATAACACATTTTAAACACAGTTTCTCCAATGGTAATTGGGATGGTAAAACTACCTCTATCCTGTAGCTTGGGGGTATCTATTCTCAAAGATTGCAGAACATTCCTCACTCAAATGCACCATCTGTTGCATCCTCTCCTTACTCGACAACATTCCTTTCAAAAATTTAAAATATGGGGGAATGCTCGAAATTGCCTCTAATAGGGGAATATTCACCTCTACCTTTCTTAAGAGATTCAGAAATTTCGCCTGACCTTGGGTCAGTATGTCCTTTCTGGGTCCCTTAGGAGGATAGGGTAAAGTGTTAACATCAAAATCAGGGGGAGGGGGAGGAATTCTATTTTTCTTACCTTTCTCTTTTGGTGGTGAGGCTTCTTCTTCTTTGATATCCAAGACCACATAGTCTCTCTTCGGTGCTGCCCCTTCCACTGTTTTCTTGTTTGCCTCAAGAATGCATTTTTCGTGGCTTCCAATTCTTTCCTCATTGCAGCCATCTCTTTCTCTACACTGCGCCAATTTCCAAATCCTCAATCTCGACTTCACCATACATAGCGCCTTCACGGTCGATTGCCTTCTCTTTCGGCCCATCGCCGCTTTCGGCCCATAATTCCTTCCTCTTGTCACTCAAATAACCTCTTTTACCACTTCGTGTGAACACAACATTCACACCTTTTGGGTTCCTTTCAGTGTTACTCGGAAGTCCACCGCTCAGATTTGTCTTCAATGTGTCGGTTATTTGACCCACTTGGGTCTCCAAGTTCCGAATGGCAGAATGTGTGGCCACTTTTTGCCCTACAGTGTTCTTGTTTAATTCCGACACAGTTCTGTCTAATCTCTCCAGAAGTATCTCAGAGGGTGTCTTCTGAACACCAGAATTGTTTGATTGCTGACTGTTTTGGTTGTTCTGGTGCAGATGAGCATTCGGATGCTGATAGGTACCAGAATTGTTATTCCCCGGTGGCTGGCTCGTTTGCTGATTCTGATTACTTTGCTGGCCCTGATTTTGATTCCAACCTTGATTCTGGCCCCACCTCGCCTCTTGCTTTTCTTGTTGGCCTTGTGACTGAGATTGCGGATTCTGACTATTTTGATTCCAGCCTTGATTCTGATTCTGGTATGAACCTTGACTCTGGGGATTCTGGTTCCAAGGTCAGTTGTACGAGCTTGGGTTTTGCCTAAAACCTTGGTTCTGATTACTATTCCAATTCCAATTCTGATTATGCCCCTGATTCCAACCTTGATTTTGTTGATTCTGATTCCATTGCCCATGATTTCCTTGTCCAACATAATTCACATCATATTGTTGTGAATCATCACCCATATCACAATCCATTTACGGCCCTTGTTGATTATCAAAGTTCTGATTCCACTGTTGCCGGCGAAACTCTTGCTGATTCATATTCATCTGCCCCATTGCATAGACATTCATCCGCTGTTGGTCATTATGATTGCCAGACTGCTGTTGTACTGGAGTAGGCGTCAACTGTTGTGGATAAGTGGGTTTTTTTGATGATGCACATTCCATTGCAGAATGTCCACCTCCACAAAGTTGGCATTGCTGTGTCTTCTTTCGTTCTAACTCCATTCGGTCCATCTTTAGCACCATTTCTTACATCTTGTCATGCATGGCCGTCTCTCTATCAAGCTCTTCTTTCAGTGACTTTACACTTTCCATTGGGGCTTTCTTCTTCTTTCTGCTCGACCCCCATTGTCCTTCTCCATCTGCCGCATTCTCTATCTATCTCATAGCTTGTTCAGGCGGCAGATTCATGATATCTCCGCCACTTGCGGCATTCAGCTTGTTCTGATCCATTGGCTCTAAGGCCCTGAATAATATAATAACCTGCTCTATCGTAGAAAAACCGTGAGGAGGGCATCTCTTCAGTAGACCCCTAAACCTCTCATAAGTCTCATTTAATGTCTCTCCCTCGAGACCGTCAAACGAAGAGATTTCTTCTTTAAGATCCAGAATCTTTGCCGGAGGAAAATACTTCTTTAGAAACACTCTCGTTACATCTGCCCAGGTATGCAATGAATCATTTGGCAGCGAATCATACTAATCTTTAGCAGCTCCTCTCAGTGCAAACGGGAAAACTATCAGCTTTATTGCCTCGTCACTAACCCCATTATATCTCATCGTCCCACAAAATTGTAGAAAATGATCTAGAAAGCTGTTTGGGTTCTCGATCGACTTCCCGTGGAGCAGAGCATGTTTCCACAACATATTCAGAATGTTCTGCTTGATGTCCAAGTTGTTCGCATTAATTGGGGGCACTCTAATTGGATTGTGCCCTATAACCTCTGTTAGGTGTAGTGCCCGAAAGACAATTTGTGTAATTGTTTTTGATAATGAATGACAGATTTATCTCACCTTATTACTTGCTTTGTGCTTGTAAAGTAATACATCTGCGCAAAACCCTAAGTATATTCAGATGTAACCACTTAACTCAATGTATGGATTACACGTGAGGATTGAGTTAGTGGAGATATGCTTATATTGTTAGTCCGTGGTGAACTTAATCAGAGTTTAGGGTCTCTTGATTAAAACACCAATAATGCACCTGAACACCTTAGGGTGTGATAGTCTTATCCGGATTGTCGGTAGAGGTACCTACATGGGGCATTTATATATGATGGCATTCATATAGATCGACCGATTTAATATGAATTTCTCGATATAATTCCGTAATCGAGGAATCTTATTAAATCATTAGATGATCATATATGGATCAACCTTAATCCCGAGGTGATCACAGTCTTGCCGCTTGTCCCGGGTAGTGTTTGATGTGTTAGTTACGGTTCACTTAGATATGTGTTCCAAGCCACTTCTCATTGGCACTATCTCCGGATGAGTGAGTAGTTACGATTTTCACAGACATGGAATCCATTCTTTCCTGTGGAAAGTAGAGAGACAAATCCCCTTATTTGTTAGCCTTAAGAAAGTGATCGATCCCAGGAGTTCATAATAGACTAATTGATCACTAGTCAGATATGTGAACTAATTGATCATCAGGGGGTTAATGGTAAATAAGGATAAGATATTCCGAGTCGGGTTCACGGAGACTTACCACTCAGAATGGACAATCTATGGAGGGTTAATCCGTATGTAGTGATTATATCAATGGACGCTTATTCACTCTATGGGTTGAGTATAAGTATACATCTATAATCGGTAGAGTTCGATTTGGGTTTATGGTGGCATAATCCCGGAATTAATAATTAATGTACTTATTTCGCTTCGATGAATAATTAATTATTGAGCTCACGGTTATAGGTCCATGGTCCCCGATCCGCTTCGTAATTCGGACTAATAATCTTGTTATTTGGGCCTCAAGTGAGAATTAATTGGTGAGCTAATTAATTGATATGCATGGATATTATTTAGTTGGGCTAAATAATATAATACACATAAAAGACATTTTGTGTGGGCTTATTAACCCTAAGTGTGGTGCCATTATAGTCTTCATATAGCACAAGAATTAATTTTCTTGTGTTATGGAAAATAAAAGATATTCTTGTTATATGATTGGTTGGATGACTTGTTATTTGATTTCCTATTTGTCAATACATTTCACAATTAGTCATTAAGGAAAATATCTTTTTATTTTGTTTAATTATTTATTTATTTAATTAATTAAAACTTGGAGACCAAGGATTTACTCTCCTATAAAAGGAGAGTTATTCCAAGGGTAATTGGCAATGGAAAATTTCGACCTACACACTTGTAAAAGAGAGAAAAAATTGTTTTTCTTGTCTAGGGTTTTAGAGGAAGAAAAACTTGGAGTTTTTCTTGGTGTTGCATATCAAGGAGGTTCATTTATCAAGAAGGGTGTCCACCAACCGCCATTTGGAGAACACATCGGAAGATCTTGGCTTCTCTTCCTACTATTGGTGACATGATCTTAACCCCCTTGTAGTAGTTTAAGTCCTTTAATTATGTATTGTGATGTATAAGTCGTGATCCATCCGCTGCGCGTAGATCTAACTCCTTTAGATCTAAGAACCTGCATCCTTCAACCTCTTGTGGGGTGGTAACATAGTCTCGACAGACTCTTGGTCTCTGTACCTGCTGAGCCATTTGTGGCTGATAATTCTGTTGTTGCTGCTGTTGATAGAACTGCTGCACAGGGGGTTGCTGAGGGTACGGGTTTTGGAACCCCTGTTGATTTCCTTGATTCTCTAGCATCTGTAGTACTCAATTTACTGTCTCTTGGTCTAATTCGGGTCCGAAGTTCTGCGTATTCTAAGAATTTCATCCTCCCCTGTACTGTCCAATCCCTGTCCTCTGATTAAACTGTGGGGTTATCAACTGATGCAACGCTGTGTTGTCCTCTCTTAACGGTTCATGACGAGGGGTCCTCGGTGGAGTATGCAATGGTAGTGTTGCGTTACCACCAGTAGTGTCTGAGGTTTTCCCTTGTACATTGTGCTCGATTAAGGGTTCTTTGCCATCTCTATGATTCGGTGAATCCTCCATTCCCTCTGAGGATTCTGAAAGTGAACTTTCTTCTACCCCTTCTTCCTCAAACAAAGGGATCGGACAGGCAATCAGAGGTTCTCCTCAGCGTTGACTATTTCTATGACGTGCAAAAGCTTCAATTTCTTCAATTGGCTCGATGAGTGGTTCTTTGGAGCTTCGGGTCATTCACTGAAAAACAAGAAACAACAAGAAAACAAAATAAAAACGACCTAAGCCCAAGCTTTCGGTCAACTTACAAGATATTAAACGTTACTCCCCGGCAACGGCGCCAAAATTCTTGATAGCAAAATAACTAACCGCTAACCTTAACCGACAGAGTATCGGGTCAACGGTAGTATAGTGGTCTCAAGGTCGAATCCACAGGGAGTAATGTCTAAGTACCAAAGTCGACTTAGAACTTAGTTCAGGCCACAATAATGGTGAAGAGATACTATACTAGTGCAAAAGTAAAGATTATACTAATGGGTTTACTTCTAAGTATTAAAGGGTATAGTCGAACTATGATTCCACGAGCTACTTTTACCCCTAAGGAATGACTGAACAGGGAGCGTGTCTTAACCGACCTACCTATCCAATGTAGTTTAACGACATCCACGGGTGCCAACTCCTAATTCTAGCGATTAGATTGAACAACTCGATCTAACCACCCTATGTGAAGTTAATTAATTCTCCCTTTAGAAAACTGATCAACCTAACATGATTACGTGCTAGAGTCGCTCGAACAACGATGAAAAACCTCTGTATTGGGTCCGGACCTAACAACTAGGCCGAATCTACGCAACGATCCTAAAACCCCTTATCCCACATCTCACTGCAAAATACATCTATAAGTTTGATGTGTGTGACAGTGAACTAGGTGATCAATCTAATTCAAAGACGTAAAAATAAGTTTTAGGACGTGGATTAATCGTTTAAACAATAATTTACGCACTACACTACTCCCAATCACATCCCCCTTAGGGTTTTCGCTCGCTTTCACATAATTCGACTACACATGAATTTAGCTACTCATAATTATGCTAATAACGGAATAAAGAATGGAAATTGAACTAAAGACAATAAATAAAAGAAACATCATTACCATATAACTGCTGAAAATCTGATCCAGAAAAATATGAAGAAATAGTTGCACCCAAAAAGTTGAATCTTTGATCTTGTAATGCAAAACTAAGCTATAAAAGATGTGTAGAATCAAAGGAAGTTATCTAGGGAATCAAGGGATCAAAGGGTGTTTAATCTATGCTAAAATCGCCCCTAAATCGCCTAAGAAAAATCTAAAGTCGGCCAAACATGAGTAGGGGCTGAATGAGCTGCGTATTTATAGAGTAGGTCGAAAATCACATCGCCGGGTCCCGGGCGCCCGTCCAGGTCATGTCAGACGCCCGTCCGCCTGGAAAATATGAAGATATTAGGGTTTCGTCTTCATTGAACGGGCGTTCGCATTCCCCTGAACGCCCGTCCGGTGAATCATGACTTGAGGATTTTCGAACCTTGGACGCCCATTTGGACCTCTGGACGCTCGTCTGTGTTAAATGAGCTTCTTGTATCGGGCTGAGCCTACTTAAACGCCCGTCTGAGGGTCTTTCGGACGCCCGTCCAGCTGAAAATCTAACTTTCTGAATGAAGTGTCAATGCTGTGGACGCCCGTCTGGGATGTGCAGACGCCCGTCTGATGTAGCTTCACGTCAGACGCCCGTCTGGAGTATAGCAAACGCCCGTCTGGCTTGTCTTCACTCCAAACTTGGCTTTTCTTCACTTTTCATGCTACATTCGGGCCACGAACACGTCTCATAGTCCAAAACATCGCCTTCCGGGTCCTCGAGTCACTTAAGTCCTGCAATAACATAGACGAACAAACACCACGCGTAATTCCGCAAGACAAAAGTGCTCAGAAAAGAGTGAAATACCGCTCAAAAGGCGGAGTTTACCATCGATATGACAGTTTAACTCCCCGTGCATATGATTCTCGATATTACTCTTGAAACGGTCTTTATCTACCCAAAACATGCCAATAAGGTAATAAACGGAGGTTAAACTGCACACCAAAGTACAGTAAAGTTGACTCCTATCAATGTTTATAGACGATAACATGATATGTGAGCTCTTGAGATCCATTTATAGACTCAAACATGTTTCGCTAGACAATTTCTTTATTTGATAATCAAAGGAGTTTGACTTAGTCAAAAGAAGGGATATGCCCAATGTAGTGGGAGTACGTTATGATTTTCGAGTAAGGTATTGAATATCTCTCTCGGGAATTATCATCCCTTGTCACAGTCAATTAATGTTTGGTAGTTCAAGGTCTTTACGAAAGCACTTGGATTAGCAGTTCTTATTTTTAGAAATTAGAATCTATAGTGATAGATTTTACTGCTGTTAGATAATAGTTTACTGACGATACGATATTTCATCCCTCCACGTGGAATAATCTGATTGGTCCAACTGGACGTAGAAAAGTCTGTGTTAATTATACATATCGGATCGAATACGAGACCTACCAGTGAAGACCGCAGCAACCGGCAGATTCTGCAAGTGTCCCACCTCGATCACCCATGTCGGTATGCATCGAGTCGAGACCAGCGCCTCCAGCCCAGATTCCTAAGCCCAATAATCCAGAGGGTTACTTGGACAAGGGGTCAAGGCCCATTAAAGGGTATTTATGTCAATAGACCAAACCGCCCTAAGTTTAGGGCAGAAGAAGGACATGTGCCTATAAATACATGGCTCCAGGAACTACATAAGGCTTGATTCCTGGAATTTAGACAGGATACGTAGGCAATCCAAGATACATTCTTGGACTCAGCCACACAACACCCAAAAACACCATCTTTATCAGTCTTGGCCTTGCGGATTCTTCTTCCTACCTCACCCTTAGATTACACGTGGCCCTGTTTTACCGGTGGTGCATTATTCAACATCATCATTTGGCGCTAGAAGGAGGGCCTTCTACCGGTGAGTGGGTAAGGATATCGCAATGGCACCCCCAGCAAAGAACAAGAAGCCGACGGGCAGTAAAAACCCGCAGATCGAAGAACACACGGATGTGGATCCAGCCGGGGTTCCGTCCCAGATTCAGGAAGTCCCCACTAGATCTAGACCCGTAGTTGTAGAACCACCCAGGCCTCAACTTCCCCCCCAGCTGCAAGACATGGCAGATCACTTAGTGTCTTTAGATGAAGACGCCCTGAAAAGAGTAGTGGCTTCAGCGTTCATAGGTAAGGGAATTTGTAACACCCCTGAGGAACACCTGTTAGACCCACTAGCTCGAAAAGAGATTGAGAATGCCAATGGGAAGAGGCCTGTCAATCCTCAAGAACATGAGGATGAAGTAGAAGTCAGCAAGAAGCGTCCTGGACACGAAAAACAACAACGGCAGGTCGAGGACAGTATTCGAAACGAGTTCAATCGCATCGTAGGGAAGGAACAGGTCACAGAGTGGCTCGAGTCGCCATTTAGCCCCGAGATAGAAATATATACGATGCCCGAGTCGTTTAAGCCACCGAAGATGGAACTTTACGATGGTACTACGGACCCCGAAGACCATCTGTATCGGTATATATCGTTGATGAGATTAAGAAATGCGAACGACGCCATGAAGTGTCGTGCTTTCGACACGTTGCTCACAAGTCGAGCTCGGGAGTGGTTTCATAAGCTACGGCCCGCGTCGATCTCAAGTTTTCTACAGTTAGGACAAAAATTTCGAGATGCTTTCATTGGGAACAAGAAGTTCCACCTCAGTGCTACCCACCTCATGAACATCAAGCAAGAGAAAGGGGAATCGACCATTGATTTTATGAGACGCTTCAATCTCGAGGCCATGAAAGTGCATAACGCCAGTGATGCACTACAGGTTAACGCCTTTGTAGGAGGTCTGCGTAATATGAAATTATATGACAAGTTGTCCAAGAAAATGCCCGGTGATATGGACGAATGTGTGAACATAGTCCACAAATTTTGCCAAGGTTAAGAGGCAGTGCATCTACACACCATTTCTCTTGGCCTCAACTCGAGGAACGATGCCTGAAGCCAGACCAAGGGTCAGCCTAGGGGTCGGAATGAAGAAGAAAAGTCCAACGTGTTCGATCGATTGACCGCACCGATCACGGATCGGCTCGGGAAGAAGGGAAATTTGAAAGATCGAGATTTTATACCTCTCAACCAATCTCGGGGGAGGTGCTAGCTATTATGATCAAGAAAAACATTGCACGAACACCGAAACCAATGTCCAAAGATCCTGAGAAGAGAAAGAATACCCACAAGTATTGTGACTATCACAAAGATGTGGGGCATGACACAGAAGAATGTTTTGATTTGAAGAGAGATATTGATGCCTGTATTCAAGAGGGTTGATTGGACGAGGTAATCGACAGATCCAAGAAGGACGAACCAAAGGGTCGTCGAGAGTATAAGAGAAAAAGTTATAACGGGAAGAGAGATCGATCGCCGCGCCGAGATAATCAGAGACGCCGAGATAGATCATCCAACCCGACCTACAGAGATAACCGTCGGGATGATCATCGGGAAGATCAGAATCGAGACCCTCATCGGGATAACCGCATCGGGTATGATGTCAACACGATTGTCGCTAAACATGAGTCAGATCGACCTCGATCCAGTCGGCAGCCTTTAGACAGATCGAGGGAATCGAAGAAGCTTAGATTCACAACGGAGGTGGGTTATGGACCCAAGGATGATATTCCGAGTTCCCACAGTCACAGTGAAGGATTAGTAATAGAGGCGGTGATAAGCAGGGGTCGGATAAAGAGAGTCTGTGTTGACAGTGGAAGTGCCGTCAATATCCTTTACTACGCAGCCTTCAAAGCTTTGAGGTTGAAGGATGAAGACATTGTGCCGTTATCTACCCCTCTGTTCGGGTTCACAGGGCAGGCCATCCACCCTGTCGGGTCGATTAACTTATTGACTACAGTTGGAGATGGAGAAAAAGGCCGAACAATGGAAATGACCTAAGTCGTAGTTAAAGCCCCGTCCGGTTACAACGCGATATTAGGTCGACCTGCTTTATATGACCTGAGAGCCATCATTTCCACATTCCACAATAGCATGAAATTTCCCACCTGGTATGGTACCCACGAAGTGAGAGGAGATGTTGAGGTGGCCAGAAGTTGCAGTTTAGTCACGATAAAAGGGAAAGGCGTCGGGCAAGTGTTAGTTGAGGAATTGATCCCTGAGGAAGAAGAAGATCGAAGCTGGGTCTCTGTCGAACCGATAGAAGAGATTCGAGTATGGAAGGAGGAAGAGGGCCAAGGGGTCCAGATCGGGAAGTGGATACCACACCCCGACATGAAAGCCTTGGTCGACCTTCTTGTTGAATATCGAGATATTTTTGCATGGAAAGCAGACGACATGCCAGGCCTTTCGGTAGATATAGCAGTGCACCGACTCAAGGTCGACCCGAGAAAGAAGCCAATACGGCAAAAGAAGAGAAACCTCGCCCCTGAAAGGAAAGAGGCAGTGAAAAATGAAGTTGACAAATTGTTAGTTGATGGAATTGTAAAAGAGGTATTCTACCCGGACCGGTTAGCCAATCCAGTGTTGGTCAAGAATCCAGATGAAAGCTGGCGAATGTGCGTGGATTTTACAGATCTCAACAAAGCGTGCCCTAAGGATTCGAATCCGCTCCCAAAGATTGATCAGCTAGTCGACTCGACACTGGGTTTCGAGGTGTTCGGATTTCTCGATGCGTATAGGGAATATTACCAGATCTTCATGGACCCCCAAGACTCAGAGAAAACCGCTTTCATAACAGAGTTTGGCACGTTCTGCTTCGTGACGATGCCCTTTGGTTTAAAGAATGCAGGAGCTACCTATCAAAGAGCAGTTAATAAAATTTTCAAGGGATTGATAGGTCGAAATATGGAAGTCTATGTCGATGATCTGTTAATCAAGAGCAAGTCCATGGGACAGTTTCTTGTTGATACCAGAGAGGTTTTCGAGGTTATTCGAGTTGCAAGTATGAAGCTCAATTGTTTACGACTAATTTTATGGTTTTTATCGAGTTATTTCGTAGCAATATCTTCCGTGTTTTAGTGATTTTTATAGAAAGTCACTTGCTAAAACGATAAATTTAGAGAATGGGTTGATAATTCAGTTAATTGCAAAATCGACCATATTACGTGTTTTTATCGACGATTATCTATCTATATATAGGCTTCTACATTTTGCATGCTTTTGATCGTCTTGTAGGCGTGATTGCATGGCATGAAGGGGGATTAGATGATGTTACATTGATGATTTGCATGGAAGAGAAGGATAAAGCTGAAACTTGGAAGGAAAGCAATGCGAATTTAGGTTGCATGAAGACATGCATTGCTGAATTGCTGCATCTGTCCATTAAACGTGAGTCTGAAGCAAGCAGACTGGCGTCCAATGCTCAGTACAAAGCGGACGGACGTCCATGGAGGAAGACGAGCGTCCCATGCAAGTTTCGAATACAGAGTCTTCAGAATTTCACTTGAACTAGCGTCCATGAGCGAGATTTGGTACAGATGTTCGGTTTGGATGAACGAACGCCCATGCTCCCTAATACGAGACATCAATTATTCACTTTCTATACAACGAGCAAAGAAATACACATCAAAAACCCTAGCCGCATCATTCAAAGAGGAGATTCAAAGATGAATTTTCCAATCCAATAATCATGTTCATCAACATGATTGTTGGCTAAGCACATCATGCGGTGGGACAACGGATGAAACCGATCAACATCAACACCAACTAGATGATTTTTAGCTCCATGTTTAGTGAGTAAAAGTTACGCTTTTCATCAATTGATATTGTTCTTTATTGTTTATGTTTTATTTGAATCGAAAAGATCGATGAAACTACTTTTATGCTTTGAATTTGTATGAGAATATTGTTCAAGCCTTAGTCTTTCAATTGATGCAATTAGTTGTAAATTCGAGAGATCGCTTATAATTAATTGAGTTGAGTTTTGGAGACGATCTCATGATCTTGTTTTGCATGCCGTTTAGTTTTGCTTGAGAAAGAAAACGAAACCCTAGAATTTGTTTAAAGGAATTTAATCGAATTCGTGATAGATCATTACTAAAAATCGTATCTTTAACTTGCCATCTAGTTGGGGTTGGGTTGGTTGATTGGTGGATTCCCGCTGCCTTGCCGCTTTCTTTTAATTACTTGATAAATCGAATAGTTCGTATCAATTTGATTGCTACGCTTAGTTGTTTTAGAACCCTAGTTGTTAATTGTTATTTTTCTGCAAATTTTCTGCTCCAAGTTACGCTCATCATCTTTAATTATCGCTCATTGTTTTTTATAGTTTAATTAGTTTAAACCCTAGTCGTAGTTAATAGTCGTGACATAATCGATAGAATAATTGTTCCTTGATCCGATAAACATTCCACTTCTTAGAGACGACCCGCTAACATCCTATACTACTAACCTTATACTGGGGTGTTTCGGTTTATAAATTGTAAAACTAGTTTTTACCGAACAAGTTTTTGGCGCCGTTGCCGGGGAATCGGTAACGGTTGTCGGATTCTTATAGGTGCAATTTTTGTATCGATACTAATTTTTTTTTGGTGATAATCTAATAGTTACGTTTTTATTTTATTTTATTTTATCTTAGTCTAGATTTTAGATTTTAGATTTTTCATAAGTTTTCCTTTCTCTTTATTATTTTTCGTATTTGCCTTTTAGTTCTAATTTTCGTGTTTTAGATTTACCTTAGATTTTAGATTTTAGATTTCATAGATTTGATTTATCATAGTTTTTTTTTTATTTATGTTATTGTTCACGTTAGATTTTTAGTTTAACAGCCTTGGATTTTTTTTATTATTTTTTATTATTAGTCTAGGTTTTTATTTTAGCAGCTTTTATTTTTCTTTTATTTGTAGGTTTTAGTTTAAACATTACGTTATATTATTATAGTTTGATTTTATTTTATCTGTATTCTTTATTTTAATTTACTTTAGAGTTTAGTTTTCATTGCCTAAACGGGCGCCCATCCTTTCAAACGCTCGCCTGTTTCTAAAATTTTTTCTCTCGCATCGTTTAAGCTAATCGACGACGAGCGTCAATTACCAAACGCTCGTCCCGCACTTTAAACGCCCGCCTACTCCCCCATCTCGCCTTCTCAACGCCGCTCAGCTGCTCAACGAGCGCTCACTTCGAATCCTCTCTCAACTAGCGCCCACTTACACCGAACGCCGCTCGGCTCTCGAAATATTTCACTTTTCTTTTCTTCTTCTCTTCTCTTCTATCTTTCTAAACTTCTAAATCCTCCAATCTTCCTCGAGCTCGTTTCATCAACCCTACGGTTGATTTCTTCCTGTTTCGCTTCTTCCGGTTTATGCAAACCAGAGAGTAAGAAGCGGACCTCTCATCTTTAATCCCGAGCCTGAGCGATCTATTCTCGTGAGAAAGCTCTTCCTAATCCGCATTATGGCTAATGAACTTCAAAATCCAGATCCCCAAGCCCAAATGAATCTAATCCTTCAACAGATGCAGCAATACAAAGAACAACAGAATCAACAAGCCGAATAAATAATCGCTTTCAACAATTCCGCAAAACCAAATAAACCAGCTTAAATCAAGACCCCTATGCTCCCTATCTTGACCAAGACTTCCCGAAGGGCATAGACCTATTCGCCTCCGCATATGGGGCAAGTGAACTTCGATCCAAAAATGGAGTGGTAGGATCGGTCCGTAATAGTTCTTTTCATGGCACCGCCGACGAAGATCCCCATGACTTCTTGTCCACCTTCGCTCAAATCGCGGGCCGCCACTATCCTGGTGTTGATTCCGAGATTGTCAAGTTAAAACTCTTCCCGCTTGCTCTAAAGGGTGAAGCAAACCGTTGGTTCAAATCTTTAGCCCATCATTCTCTCCGCACTGAATGATGTCAAAAGAGCCTTTGCTCAAGTTTGTCTCACCTGGGACAATCATGGACATGAAAAGGAGATAGCCACTTTTGAACAACTTGATGGTGAGAGTGTGGGAAAGCATGGGAGAGATTAAATCATGATGAGGAAGTGCCCCAACCATGGATATAGTACACATGAGCTACTAGAGTTATTCTACCGAGGTGTCTCTCAACCAAATAGAGACTTCCTTGATTCAAATGCTCATGGATCATTCCTGTGGGAGGTGATGATGCCGCTATGTGGTGGTCAAACTATAACAAAGAATAACATGTGGTCCAAGTCCTAGGAAGGCCAATGTTAGTGGGAATAAGAAGGAATCACGCGAGCAATTACGAGACCAAGGTGTTAGTTGCTCAAATGGAAGTAATTAGCAAGCAAACTACCCAATTTACAAATGCAAAGAAGAATAAGGGCAAATGACGTGAACTACCTGAATGCAAAGCGGAGATGAAATTATCGAGGAAGTGAATTTCAACCAAACCTTCGAAACTCAATCGTAACCGAATTATTCCGGATTTCAACGCCCCAATGCACCACCTGGCCCATCCAATTCTAACCCTTCTTTCAACTCAGTTATCAAAGACCACCTCCTGGGTGGTTAATCAATCTCATAATCCCAACTCCCAAAGACCTCAAGGTGGTTGGAATCAAAGCCAACATCAAAATCATACCACCTCATGTGTCCTCAACATAAGTTTGATGAGCTAGTGGACATGGTGAAGACCCCGCCTACTAAAGTGTCAAGGCAATAGAGAGACAAAGTTGGGCGATGGCGTAACAAAGAAGCAATCGTACCCCCACGGTAAACTTCCAAGTTATACCGAGAGAAATCCAAAAGCAGATATCAATGTTTGCACCGCCATCACACCTCAATGGGAGTATGAGACCAAGAGTTGAATGAAGTTACCTTGAGAAGTGGTAAGCAAAGGGACCCGGAAAGGTGTCGAAAACGAGCAGCCCCTCCCGACGCAATAAGTTCAGAGGGGGCAATCGAATCATATATACCAAGAAACCAACACAAAGTGAGGAAGAGCTTAATGATGACGGTTCTTCAGGGGATGAGGATGATTCTGGTTCGAGGAAAAGTCAGGTGGCTGTTCCCCTGACAAAGAGGAGGGAGGAGAAGTTTATGAGATGGAAGGATCAGGAAGACGAAGCCATTAAAAAGTCAGGTGGTTGTTCCCCTGACAATGATAAAGCCCTTCCTTATCCACCAAAGAGGAAAGAGAATACCCTCGCCTTGACAGCATAATATGACGGAGTGAGGAGGATGCTTAGAGACACCAAAGTGAGTATACCCCTAGCGGAGGTATTGACTGAAATGCCCAAGTGCTCTAAGTATCTAAAAGAAGTTTGTGGAAGCAAGAAGAAGCTTCAAGGGATGGCAGAAGAAGTTTTAAGAGAAGAATGTTCCATGGTTTCACAAAAAGTTGCTATTAAGCGAGGTGACCCCGGAAGACCTTCAATCTCCTGTGAGATTGAAGGCCACAAGTTCCAAAATGTCTTATGCGACTCAGGGGCCTCTATAAATGTGATGCCATTGAACGTCTGCAAAAAGCTCGGTTTAGATAAAAGAATGCGGGAACGCCCTATTTCTTTACAGATGGTAGACAGATCTAGCCGCTCAGTAGCCGGTTGTGTTACTAATGTTCTTCTTTATGTTGAACATTTGGTTTTCCCTACCGACTGGGTTATCTTAGACTACCCACCTGACAAAGAGATGCCTCTAATTCTAGGCCGGACTTTTTTAGACACCTCTCGCCGCCTCATTGATTTCTCGTAAGTGATGATTACACTTAGAGTTGATGATACATCTGTCACCTTCACACGAGGGCAAAGTCCTGAGACACCCTTGATTGAAGAAATCTCGTTCGTTGAAGCAATTTATGAGGACGAAGAAGATGCCAACTCTGAAGAAGCAGAAGAGCTAACATAGATAGGTGTTTTTGGAGTTATAGACATTGAAGATCAAGCTGACTATGGACCATCTTCTAGTTCATTACAGGCCGTAGTCTCTGACGAGTCGTCTTCACGACTTGCTCACACCGAGCTTGTCAATGAAAAAGAAACATGGAATTTCCCAAAGAATGAACGATGATTTAAAAGAGCTGCACTGTAATGACTTTAACCCTGAGAGAGAGGAAGCCCCGATGGGTAGTTGGGACGGCGTGGATTTCTGGAGAGAGACTACTCATTGGGAGGTTGATGATTGGGAACAAATAGCAGAGGAGCTAGAAGAAGAAGAGTTGAGAAAGATGATCAAGCATCGTAGGAGGAAGCAGTGCACTCGACTGTATGATCCCTATGGATGATGTTATCCAAGATCTTCCTCAAGTTATGCCTCGGGAAGATGAGGTGTTCTACCACAACCACTTCAAGCCCATAAGGAAAAAGGTAGCCCTTTAAAATCTAGTATTGAGCAACCACCTACCGACTTGGAGCTTAAACCGCTTCTCAACACCTTAAGTACATTTTTCTTAAGGATGGTGATAAATTGCCCTTGATCATCTCTTCAAACTCGAGTCCGAGCAAGAAGCACCGCCGATAAAAGTGCTTGAAAAGAACATCCTCGCTCGTTGGCAAGTGGGTGATATCCGAGGAATCAGCCCCGATGTGTGCATGCATAAAATCCGAACGGAGGAAGGAGCTAAGAGTAAAGACAACCTCAACAAGGCTGAACCGCATATGCAGGAGGTTGTCAAGAAAGAAGTTATAAAGTGGTTAGACATGGGAATCATCTATGCAATCGCCGACAAAGGAGTGGGTTAGCCCCACCCAAGTTGTGCCAAAGAAGGGAGGTATCACCGCTGAAAAGAATGAAAAGGGGGAAGAGATAGCTTTACGCCTTGTGATCAAGCAGAGTCTCAGATCGATTATCGCAGATTGAATGAAGTCACCGCCAAAGACCATTTCCCTTACCCTTCATTGACCAAATTTATTGAAAGACCGAGTGGTCATAAGTATTATTGTTTCCTCGATGGATATTCGTTACTTCCAGATAGCCATCGACCCTAATGACCAGTGAGAAGACCACGCTCACGCGCCCATCCGCACTTTTGCTTTTCGCACGCCTTTTGGGTTATGCAATGCACCAAAGAACATTCCAACGGTGCATGTTGGCCATTTTCGATGGACTTGTGGAAAATGTATGGAAGTCTTCATGGACGACTTCTCGCCTATGGCGATAGCTTCATGAGATCTTAGAGAATCTAGATATGGTACTTCAACGCCGTGTTGAAAAGAATTTAGTGCTTAACCGAGAAATGCCATTTTCTAGTAGATGAAGGAATTGTTCTAGGACACAAGGTGTCCGTAAGTGGTATTCAAGTTGATAAGGCTAAGGTAGAAGCCATTGAAAAATGTCATACCCGAAACCGCCAAAGAGGTACGCGGTTTTCTTGGTCATGTTGGCTTTACAAAGCATTTATTAAGGACTTTTCCACAATAGCCAAGCCCTTATCTAACCTTCTTAAAGATGATGTTATGTTCTTGTTTGATGAGAAATGCAAAGAAGCTTTCAATTGCCTCAAGGAAAGCTCATAAGTGCCCCTATCTTAATCGCACTGACCGACTAAGCCTTTTGAATTATTATGTGATGCCTCTAACTACGCAATGGGCGCAGCTTTAGGTCAAAGAATTGATAAAAGTTCAGCCCATTTACTATGCGAGCCGCACATTGAACCCGGCTCAATGCAATTACACCACGATCGGAAGGAATTCTTAGCCGCTGCTTTTGCTATTGACAAGTTTAGAAGTTATCTTCTAGGGTCTCAAGTTGTAGTTTGACCCGACCATGCAGCCCTACGCTACCTTATGGACAAAGCGATGCAAAACCAAGGTTACTCGATGGATTCTAATTTTGCAAGAGTTTGACCTCGAGATCAAAGATAAGAAGGGTAGTGATAATGTTGTGGCCGATCATCCGTCTCGCCTAGTAAATGAGGGTGGCGAAATCACAAGGAAATAGGCATCGATTTCCCACTGAGCAATTGATGAAGCTTGATACCGTTAGGCCGTGGTACGCCGATTACGCCAACTATTTAGCAAGTGGACATTTAGAGGAAATGACGTATCGTGAGAAGAAGAAGTTCTTTCTCGATCTAAAATATCTCGTGTGGGAGGATCCTCATCTGCTCAAGGTCCAGAAGACGGGTTGCTTGTAAGGTGTGTTCCGGAACACGAGCAATGGGATATTCTCGAGCAATGTCATAGTGGTCCCACAGAGAGGACACTCACGGAACACCCAAGACAGCTTGCAAAATCCTCCAAGCCGGATTCTACTAGCCGACTTTTTTAAGGACGCAAGCCTTTGTAAAGGTTGCGATAGGTGCCGAGAATTGGGAGGCAAAGTAATAGGATGGAAATGCCACTTAGACCCATTCTCGAATGCGAAGTCTTCGACGTGTGGGGGAATTGATTTCATGGAACCCTTTCCATCGCCGTGTGGAAATAAATACATTCTCGCCTGTGTAGACTACGCCTCCAAGTGGGTGGAGGCAATAGCCACCCAAACTAATGATCACAAAGTTGTGAAGAAATTCTTGCAAAAGAATATCTTCACCAGATTCGGGCCGCCCTAGAGCCCTCATAAAGGTGACGAAGGTACTCATTTTTGCAACGCGCCGCTTGATAGAGTTCTTGAGAAATATGGTGTTAGACACAAAATCGGTACACCATATCATCCCCAAACAAGTGGACAAGTCGAGATAAGCAACCAAAGCCTTAAAAGAATTTTAGAAAAGACCGTGAACTCAAATAGATCCAATCGAGTCTAAAGTTGATGACGACTTTGGGCCTATCGCACCGCTGCTTAAGACCCCGATGGGCACGCTACCCTTCCAAATGGTTTATGGCAAAGCTTGCCATTTACCGGCCGAGCTTGAGCACAGAGCTCATCGGCTATTAAATTCTTGAATTTTGATAGCCAACTCGTGGGGAAAAGAGGTTATTACAATTAAATGAGCTCGATGAATTTAGACTCGTGAGCATATGAGAATGCAAGAATCGCAAGAAAGAACTAAGATACTCCACGATGCCAAGATCAAGGATCAAGAATTCAAAGTGGGTGATATGGCTTTACTTTATAATACCCGCCCATTTGTTTGCCGGTAAGCTAAAATCTAGATGGTCCGCCCCTTTGAAGTTATCAATGTCAATCCAAGTGGAGCGATCACGCTGAACGGGTATGGTAATCAACCTTTTAAGGTCAATGGTCAAAGACTCAAGAAGTATTTTGGGCAACCAAAAGAAAAGCCTGAAGACCTTTACTTTCAAAAGAGGGTGAAACGGTTGAGTTGTTTATTTGTGAAGAGATTCCATCCAACTTCTTTGGAGTGGATGATGACATTATCACCCCTATCCTTGCGGATCCTTCTCACAATGCCTTCCGAGCATGTTAGCATACCTCACCAGATCCGAGAAACAAGAACAAGAAGAAAAGAGTCGTTGTTATCTGAGAGAAAATTTCATGATTTTCTCAGTAGACTTGACTTGTTGTTGTGGCTGGTCCATTTCACTTTAGTCATTCTGATTCGATAGAAGAAGTGGTTAGCCTCAAACCAAAGTGGCCCGATCCGGGTTGACTTTGAAATCAGTGTCAAGCTAATGACATAAAAGAAGCGCTACTGTGAGGCAAAAATTAGTCTTTTAAGTATTTCTTTTAGTTAAGTTTTTAGGTTGTTAGAATAAAACTTTGGTGAGTTGTGTGTTGGTTATCCTTGTCCTATTTGTGGTTGTTTTATGTGTATACATGTTTACTCATATACCCCAGAACCCCGAGAGATTATCTGTTATGTCGAGTGTTGCAGATACGCTTGAGCAGTGTTTGCAAGTTATTACTTTCAATGTTGTCTGCTCTCGATACGAGTGCAATGTTTATTCATGCTCCGGCCTGACCACTGCCATCTACTGCCCGACGACCATCTTTGGAACCAGCTAAGTATTCTTTTCTTTTATTTGCACATTCTAAGGACATAATGTGATTTAAGTGTGGGGGGGGGGTGCAATTCATGCTTTATTTTCGACAGTATGAGTAAATATTTGTGATCTTTGATAAATAGTGAAATTTTAAATTTACACTTGGATATTTGTAATCTTGAGCATGTAATTGAAACAAAAGGCTTGCTAGTTGTAGTTTCCTGACAATGATTTTATGTGACTTTGAGAGATAATTATAGCATGCTTTTACTGATTTGAGATAGTATTCATTTTACACTCACGAAAGCCTTTGATATTGAAGCAATAATTTTGAACTGTATCCTTTCACTATTTTAGTGATTTATCTTAGAGAGATTTGTTCTTGATAGTAACAGTGAAGTAACACCTAAGTTCGTAACGCAATCGTGAATATCTCAAGGTTTGAATGTGATAAGTGAAACGAATTAATGTCTCTCGGAAAAATATATAAAAATAAATAAAAAAGGGGTGTAAATAAAGTGTGTCGGAAGTCGGTTAATGATTGGAGTGCGGTAGGGCATTATCTCGAAATGTCCTATTCCACTATGATGACTAAAAGCTCACGACGGTCGTGAAGAAGCTACCTTATGATTTGAGTAAGGTAGGGTGTTATCCCGAAACATCCTATTCTACTATGACGGGTAGAGCTCATTCTAATGTGTTTCAAAATCAAAGAATAAAGTGAAAAAAAATTAAAGACTTTGTTATCGTTGAACTTATCCTAGTATAAACTAAATGATATGTTGTAGGATTATCCTACCGAAAAGTGCTGGAAGACTTTGGGTGGAACAATTATCGCCATACCTAGGATAGTCATTAAAAGTATTTGAGAGGGGTATTTGTTTGAGAGGATTGTGAAGATTGAAAAGGGCTTGTTACACACACACCGAATCTATCTCTCTCGATGGTATTACTTGCTATGGTTGTTGTATCTTTTGTTACGTGAGTTAGAATCTATTTGGATTGCATATAAAGTGAGCTGTTTTGATTATTTTGTTCGGGACGAACAAAAGTTTAAGTGTGGGGAGAGTTGTTTACGACTAATTTAATGGTTTTTATCGCTTATTCGTAGAATAATATTCTTCGTGTTTTATTACTTTTATAGAAAATCAGGAGTTTAATTGAAATTTTGAGGGTTGTATGATAATTCATTAAAATGCAAATTCGAGCTATTTATGTGTTTATTAGTCATTTTCTATCTATATATATATTTCTACATTTTGCATGTTTTTACCCCTTGTAGATATACATTTTTCGCATGAAGAGCTTAAAAGATGTTAAATGATTTGCATGGAAGGATCGAGTTTATAACTTGGAAGGAAAAGAGATAATTTAGGTTGCATGAAGATAAAGATTTGGAAATCACTTTTTGACCATTAAACGTGAACGACGCAATGTGATCAGGCCCATGCTCGATCAAAGCGGACACTATTCATGGATCGAGCGCCCAGGAGGAGATTTTTGATTCAGAGTTTGATGATTTTTAGCTGAACGAGCATCCATGATTTTGCATAGATGGACGGCCAAGAAGACTCGCCCGACTCGATGAACTTTGTGAAGCTTGACGAAGGCCCACCCTCGCTTACGGGCGCCCAAAGGCCTTTTTTGACTCAGCCGACTTACTTTTTATATAAACATAGCAAAGAGGAAACCCTAATCAACCCTCAAACATCACTTTCTATACAACGAGCAAGCACCGCACATCAAAATTCCAGCCGCATCATTCAAAGCCTAATTAGAAGATGAATTTTCCAATCCAATAATCATGTTCATCAACATGATTGTTGGCTAAGCACATCGCGCGGGACAACGGATGAAACCGATCAACA
The DNA here is from genome assembly GCA_026214975.1 of Gentiana macrophylla. Classification (NCBI taxonomy): domain Eukaryota; kingdom Viridiplantae; phylum Streptophyta; class Magnoliopsida; order Gentianales; family Gentianaceae; genus Gentiana; species Gentiana macrophylla. Next base: position 99,391,080 of record CM047808.1, on the reverse strand, counting down.
TCAACACCAACTAGATGATTTTTAGCTCCATGTTTAGTGAGTAAAAGTTACGCTTTTCATCAATTGATATTGTTCTTTATTGTTTATGTTTTATTTGAATCGAAAAGATCGATGAAACTACTTTTATGCTTTGAATTTGTATGAGAATATTGTTCAAGCCTTAGTCTTTCGATTGATGCAATTAGTTGTAATTCGAGAGATCGTTTATAATTAATTGAGTTGAGTTTTGGAGACGATCTCATGATCTTGTTTTGCATGCCGTTTAGTTTTGCTTGAGGAAGAAAACGAAACCCTAGAATTTGTTTAAAGGAATTTAATCGAATTCGTGATAGATCATTACTAAAAATCGTATCTTTAACTTGCCATCTAGTTGGGGTTGGGTTGGTTGATTGGTGGATTCCCGTTGCCTTGCCGTTTCTTTTTAATTACTTGATAAATCGAATAGTTCGTATCAATTAGATTGCTACGTTTAGTTGTTTTTAGGAACCCTAGTTGTTAATTGTTATTTTTCTGCAAATTTTCTGTTCCAAGTTACTGTTCATCATCTTAATTACTGTTCATTGTTTTTTATAGTTTAATTAGTTTAAACCCTAGTTGTAGTTAATAGTCGTGACATAATCGATAGAATAATTGTTCCTTGATCCGATAAACATTCCACTCCCTTAGGACGACCCGTTAACATCCTATACTACGAACCTTATACTTGGGGTGTTTCGGTTTATAAATTGTAAAACTAGTTTTTATCGAACATCAATCCGAAGAAATGCACTTTTAGGGTTCGGTCTGGGATGTTTCTAGGCTACATGATATCGAGAGATGGAATTCGAGCTAATCCAGATAAGATCGAGGCCCTCAAGAACATGCCCGCACCTCGTAACGTAAAAGAAGTGCAACGATTGACGGGTCGGATGGCGGCCCTCAATCGCTTCTTATCGATATCAGCGCAAAGGGCCTTACCCTTCTTCAAGATATTGAAGAAGGCGAGTCCGTTCCATTGGGATGAGAAACGTCAGAAAACGTTCGATGATTTAAAAGAGTAATTGTCTGATTTACCAACACTATCTTCACCTCGGGAAGGAGAGAAACTACTGGTTTATCTAGCAATCTGTGAAGAGGCAGTGAGTGCAGTGTTGGTCCGAGAAGGAGAACAGGGACAGATTCCAGTTTATTTTGTAAGTAAAGCATTGCATGGAGCGGAGATCAGGTATACCCCTGCTGAAAATTTAGCATTGAGTTTGGTTCATGAATCAAGGAAGTTGAAGCCATATTTTCAAGCACACCCCATTGCCGTGGTCACTGACCAACCTCTGAAGCAAATTTTGGCGAAGCCCGAGACATCGGGTCGATTAGCAAAATGGGTTGTTGAGTTAGCTGAGTATGCTGTCGAGTTTCTACCTCGTACATCTGTTAAAGGTCAAGCTCTGGTAGACTTCGTAGCCGAGGGATTATCAATTCAGTTGGAGCAGGATAGACAGTCATCAGAGGAACGGTGGACCATCCATGTCGATGGTGCCTCGAGTAAAGAAGGAGCTGGAGCTGGGTTATTGTTGGTTAGTCCTAAAGGAGAAGAGTTCCCTTATGCACTTTGATTCGAATTCAAGGCCACAAACAATGAAGCAGAATATGAGGCCATGATTACAGGTTTGAAGCTAGCATCGAAGTTGGGGGTCGAGAATCTCCTGGTGTATAGTGACTCTCAACTCGTAGTGAATCACATACGAGGTGAGTATGAAGCAAAAGAGGAGTCCATGAAGTTATTTGAAATTCATTCAGGGGTTGATATCGAAGTTCAAGACGGTTCATATCGAACAGGTACCTCGGAGAGAAAACAAAAGGGCTGATGCATTATCTAAACTAGCATCGAACTTCAAATCGAAGAGAAAGGTCCTGGTCGAAATGTTAGCAGAAAGAAGCTAGAACGAGGTCGATGTACAACCGGTTACCCAAGGATCGACATGGATGGACCCTATAGCTCTGTACTTGAAAGATGGAATTCTCCCATTTGACAAGTCTCAAGCCAGAAAAATCTGACTGCAAGCCTCCAGGTATGCTCTATTTGACTATGTCCTTTATCGAAAATCGTTTGTAACGCCTTGGATGCGATGCGCATCGGAAGAGGAGGGAGCCCATCTTCTTGAAGAGATACATCAGGGAGTTTGTGGTAATCATTGCGGAGCTCGAATGTTGGCAAGGAAATGTAAACTAGCCGGTTATTTTTGGCCATCCATGCAAAAGGATGCCAATCTATTGGTGATGAGATGCAGGGCCTATCAAGTGCATGATGTGGTGACACACCAGCAAGCACAGGAGATGAACGCCATCGAATCGGTATGGCCGTTCGATGAGTGGGGGGTCTATATAGTCGGGCCTTTACCTCGAGCTCCGGGTAATTTCAAATATGTTGTGGTCGCGGTTGATTATTTCACAAAGTGGGTCGAAGCCAAAGCATTTACCGACATCAGAGCTTAGACCATAAAAAATTTTCTATGGGAAAATATTTTGTGCAGGTTTGGAATTCCGAAGTACCTGATCTCGGATAATGGGACTCAGTTCCTAGATGAAAGGGTGTAGAGTTGGCTAAAAGAGTACAAGATTGAACAGAGAACGACTTCAGTGGCCCGACCTCAGTCCAATAGGCAGGTCGAACAAACAAACAGGCAGATTAAGTTTGGTTTGAAGAAGCGGCTAGAAGATGAAGGTCGGGATTGGGCAGCTCAGTTACCAAGTATTCTATGGTCATATCGAACAACACCCAATGCGGCCATGCAAGAAACTCCCTTCGCCATGGCTTATGGATGTGAAGCGGTAATACCTGCAGAGATAGGGCTAGAATCGCCTCGGGTCTTGGCCTACAACGTCGAGACAAATGCTGTTGATCTGAGGCTAGAAAAAGACAACGTCGAAGAAAGAAGAGAGATTGCTGCACATCGAATGGCCAGTTATAAAAGAAAGATCTCATAGTATTATAATGCGAAAGTGAAATATAAATACTTCCAAGTAGGAGATCTCGTGTTGAGGAAGAATGAAGCCAGCAGGCAGGACCCAATAGGCAAGCTAGAGCCGAATTGGGAAGGTCCCTATAAAATTCTGAAGGTGCATCCTAAGGGGTCGTATCAGTTGGGCAGGTCGGATGGAAGCACAGTGCCTCGAACTTGGCACGCCACCAACCTCAGAAAATATTATGTTTAGATTGTTTATTCATTTCATGACATTTGCAACTTTACTTTATTAATTATTTGTAACGAGTCGATATGACATTTGGCTTCAATGCTCTTTATCCGAGCGATTTTCTTTTTTAATTATGCCGTACTTACAAGCTCATATAAAAAAGGAAAAGGGGGCAGAAGAAAAAATGCAAAATTCGACCACGACACCAATTCCTCGACACGATGAAGTTGGAATAAAACAGTGAATAAAGCCAAGTCACTGACAATGCTTATATCACTTCCGATCTGCAATATCTCGACATGATGGAATTAAAATAAGACGGTGAAAAAGCCAAGTCACTGACTATGCTATATCACCCCCGACCTGCCAATAAGCCACGATGCGAGGCGGTCGGAAGTTCCCACGATGGATACCTAATTCGACCAGATCATATGCACCACAATGCGTGACAGTGGAATAAGGAATTCTTAAATCGACCAAGTCATAAGCCTGACGAGGCAGGACAGTCGAATCAAGCTCCGACCAAATAACCAAGTCTAGCCGATAAGGCAGTACAATGTTAGGTCGACTCAGACCCAAGTGTATCATGAGTCATGTACTCATACTACACTTCGAGGGGCTATAGGGGAATTAAGTCCAAAGGACTACACCCCACAAGGCAGCTTTTGCAAGGGAATTAAGTCGGAAAAGACTATACCCTAGACAAATAATCAACAATGAGAAAAACATTCAATGGAAAAACATATATTGAGATTCAAAAAATCTGAATGCAGAATCGAAAAAGTTCCCGAGGTCGGGAAGTAAAAAGTTGTAACAACCAGATCGAATAAAATGTTTACAAGCAAATCGAATCAAGTTGTTTAAAAAAGTTAACGAAAACAAAGATCGAGCAAAGAGGTGGTTTGAGGTAGAGGCGTTGGGATCGACAGGATCAGTTGACTCGAGGTCCTCCTCACCATCCCCTTCCATGGCAGGGACCACATACTTGTCATATAGGGAGACGCCAGCTTTGAATTCTATGAAGTATCGGCCGTAACGAGGAATGGCCTCAGGGTCGTACAGGTGGGCCTTCTAGATGCTGGATACTTCAAAGTTCGGGTCAACTGCCTTGACTTGGTCAAGGGCCATCGTGAATCCATCCTTCATACCCTGACTTATCATCAGCGACAGATCATTCTCAAGCTCCATAGAGGCCAAGAAATCCTTCTTGGCCGATTCCATGCGAGTCGTTAAACCATCAAGAAGAGACTGAAGATCGTTACGAGCCGTTATAGTCCCCGGCAACTCGCCCTTCGTCCCCTCAAGCTCCGACTTCACTTTCGCCAGTTCCGACCTCATCATTGCTAACTCAGCATCCCTGACAGATATATCTTTGCGCGCTTTTGATAATTCATCTCGAGAGGTTGCCAAATCAGACTCGAGCTTGGCGCGACGATCATCGAGTTTGTCTATCTTGGCTTTCTGCTTCCCGATATCGGATGTTAGCCTGGAAATGGTCTCTTTCTGCTCCTCCATCACAGCAGATGGAGACTCATTTCTGGTCACGGCCACTTTAGCTACTAGCCGAGCCTGCAATAGAGAGAGCTGTTAATATCAGAAATAGACGAAAATCTTAAAGTAACAAGAACAATAAAAGAAGACTTACAGCTCGATTGATTTTCATGAGAAAGTCATGCAACTCTTCTGGGGTCATGGCTTCCATCTCTGTAATACTCACACCCGGGAGCGGGTCGGTCGCATTCGATCTGGGAGGAGCAAGATTGCGGGTTTCCTTCCCAACCCCATGCCTCACCTCAGTGGTCTTTTGTCGCTTTCTCGGAGCGAGGTCCGCCTCAGTTTGCTCTGTCACCTGAGCCTCATCAGGTTGGTCTCTCAGAATGTCGGACGTCGACACAGGAGTTGAAGCTCGAGCCGGAGTCCTCTGACCTCCGGAGATTATGGTACCAGATACTGGCTTCTTCGATCTGATGCCAGCCAGTTCTTGGATTTTCTTCGGGTCTGTATTCTTAGGGTCGGGCACCTTGCCCAAGACCTCCAACTTTGAGAAAAATTCCACTGCATATAGAGAAAATTCGACATCAGAACACAATTAAAACAAATACAGAAAAGGAGAAAATACTATAGTGTAGCAGCTCGACAGAGTGGATAAAAATCCTACGCAAAACTCGAACGTCTTCGTCGAGTTCTAGATAAGCGCCCGGACCCGCCGTCTCGACATCGGCAAATGGATACAGAGAATGGAGGTTTCATGTTGCGACGTCGGGATTAACCCTCTCGAGAATCCCACACTCACTGGGGGGTCAGAGTCGAGCCTATCGTGCCATTTCTTAGGCCTTTTAAACCAAGTACGGACGTCGATGTCCTCCAACTCGTGTCGGACAAAGAAAAAATAGGGCTTCCACTCGCCCTGAGACGATGTCACCCTTCTAACAAATTCCGGGACCAGAGGACGCCTCTGAAAAGTGTACCATCCCGCGTCTTATAGGCCTTGGATTGCATAATACTGTCGGAACAGCTGGACCGAGAACTCGACTTTGGTGATCCGACACGCCAGCACGAATCCCATGACACTCCTAACCCCGTTTGGGCGCGAGTTGAGTAATGCAGATCCGTAGTGTCGAAGGACTTCAATGAGGGACGATCGAAGGATACCTTAACCCCTCTTTCGCCAGTGCCTCGTAAATGGCACAGAACCCGTGAGGAGGATCACAGGCATATTGATGACTGCCGTGGGAGACTTTAATGTTTTCAGATGAATATGGGATCCCATATCTCAAATAGATGGTTTTGGCTTTCTCCTGGGTCAGATTGGAAATACAGCCATAGGGACCTTGGCCCTTCATCCTTGTTTGGCGTTTCGCGGCAGGTCGAGAAGACGATTCCTCTTCTCATCCCTCTTCTTCTTCCTCTCCAGCAACTCTTTCGCCGGAAGAAATAGGTGTCTCAGAAATCGTCCTCTCCGCCGTTTCTTCTTCTTCTATCACAACAATCTCCTCCCTATTTTGAGAGTCACTCTCACTACTAGACATGGACTTGGGAAAAGAAACAAGAAACACAAAAACAAAAGAAAGAATTTGAGTAAACTAGGGCTTACTTGCAGCTTTCGGATAAAACAGAGGCGAATAATGTCAAATAAGAGAATGATTTGAAAGGGTGGGATTTGGGGGCAGTTATAAGGCATGGAACGCGAGAATCAAGGACAGAATCCCCACGTGGACCAATAAGTAACGCTTCGTTTCCTGCACCCATTAATACTGATATAGTGTGACGTCATCCTGACGACAGCCAACATCGGCTAGGAGGACAGCTGTATTCCCGCCTAAGGAAGGCCGTGCGTCGAAAAGATTATTCAAATTTTCAGATCCGACATCAGCACTCGAGACGAGCTTCCCTCCGATCTGGGGGGCTTATGACGATACGAGATTTCATCCCTCCACATGGAATAATCTGATTGGTCCAGCTGGATGTTGAAAAGTCTGTGTTAATTATACATATCGGATCGAATACGAGACCTACCAGTGAAGACCACAGCAACCGGCAGATTCTGCAAGTATCCCACCTCGATCACCCATGTCGGTATGCATCGAGTCGAGACCAAAGACCTCCAAATTGATTCCTAAGCCCAATAATCCAGAGGTTACTTGGACAAGGGTCAAGGCCCATTAAAGGGTATTTATGTCAATAGACCAAACTGCCCTAAGTTTAGGGCAGAAGAAGGACATGTGCCTATAAATACATGGCTCCAGGAACTACGTAAGGCTTGATTCCTGGACATTAGACAGGATACGTAGGCAATCCAAGATACATTCTTGGACTCAGCCACACAACACCCAAAAACACCACCTTTATCAGTCTTGGCCTTGCGGATTCTTCTTCCTACCTCACCCCTAGATTACACATGGCCCTGTTTTACCGGTGGTGCATTATTCATCATCATCATTTACCTATATAGATGTGATGCTAAAAGAGTTTAGCATAGGTCGCGACACAAGATACTGCTAGCCTGTGTTCTCAAGATCTATCTATGTTAGGACGTTAGTCCTAAAGATAAGGTGAAAGATGATGCCAGATGTTCATAGTCCATGAAGAGTCATGAGCAAGAATGAAAGTAAATCTGGTGAATGTCGGGAATATCCTTAAACAGATTAAAGATGGTTTCCTAGTTTATCGAAACTTGGAATCGAATGAATGTAGATATATAGACGTGTATCCTGGGTCTTATGAAGGCAAGTGTGAGCTACAATATGGGTTTGCAATCACTTTGATTAAGTGAAGTAGTGAGCTGGAAATGTTCTCAGCAAGCGATCACTGTAAATTCTACAACTAAGCCAAAACACAGTATGCGCCTTGGAGGCACAGTGGAAGCAGTACATGGATCTAGAAGGTTCATTCCTGAACCTTGTACGGTTCTTCCACATCTTCTATATAGCTGATATAGTTGTGGATTCATTGCCTGTAGCAAGGACCAGGGTCTCATTAGAGATTCATGTGTGTTGAGGCGGTTCCTTTGACTTGATCATTTGGAGCATGATATGAAGATAGTTTGGGTCCCCACGGATAATGATCCGTTCACGGTTAGGGCTGGTTGCGAGCATTGCATAAGATTATTGTGTTTCAACTTGGTCTTGTGTGTGCGGGTGATTGGTTTAGGCCAAGTGGGAGATTGTTGAAATAGTGTCCTAAACTCAATCGGGTTGGACCGGATCCGACCGGGTCGGATCATTTCAACTATTTCTTTATGATTATACATATATAATTAATGGCTTTTCTGTTGTCATATATTTGTTCATTGAAAGAACCAATTATGAATTGTTATATGATAACGTCCTTAGTATTAAACTGTGATAGAGAAACCATGATAGGCGATTATGGTTGATGAGATCTCTAATCACTTTAATAAGTTGATACTTAAATGTCTATAGGTGATGTACTATTAAACAGGACATTGATAAGATGCGTCTGAGACTAGCACGTATTAGATGTCTTCTCGCCTTTAAGGCGTTGATAGATCTCATCTATCGAAGTGTAGAACACTTGGGTATGCGTGGGACGTGTATTAAAAGAATGCGTCGTTAGGATCGACCCACTTACATCGTTAAGTGTCACACTATGTGACGGTTGTGTAATTATCCTTAGGACCAGAGTCTACATAGCATTACGGTGTGGATTGTCATGCTTTGACACTATTGAGGTTTCCCCTAACCATAGGGCGATCATGCGATAGTGATTGGGTATGATATTGAAGCATGCGGAATATACATGTTAGGTCGTCTGGGAATCGCGTACCCTATGAATAGGGGTGAATATCCGAAAGGGTCTTTTTATAAGGAATATCTTACTCTCGTGAATCTTTGCAAAGTGGAAGTAAATGATTTACTTCGAGAGAGCATGATATCCAGATTATAAGATACGGTCGTCAATGCTTGACACACGTCGTACCACCGTATGCATATTATTACAGCGATAAGATTCTATTTACACGCTAACCGAGCACATGAAAGGTAGTAGTCATTGCGTATTGACTCTTCCGATGATTGAGGGTCATGGATGTGTTGCTAGACGCTATCCATGATCGTTGGGCATTTTCGTAATTGCGCCTTTTGTCTACGGCCAACATATTCGGAAGCCTATCGGGTCACACATATGTACATCGAGTCGGATTAAAATGTGGTTATAGTTGATAACCAAATAAGAAAAGTTTATCTCAAGACTATAAAGGTTATAGTGGTAAATTAATATGGTGGTATTTATTTATTATCAATAAATATAATACAAGATATTAATTATATTAATTAAATATATATATATATATATATATATATATATATATATATATATATATATATATATATGGCCACGTGATTTTGCTAACAATGTGGCGCCAATTTAATTAATAAGATTACCATAATATTAATATTGGATATTAATTGATTTTGAAAATAGATTTATTGTAATAAGATAAATATATTCAATATAAGATAATGACAATATCTTGGAAATATTTAATATATGATATTAAATTAAATAAGATAAATTAATCTAAGGAATTTTCCTTATTTTATTAGGAAAAAATTTTCTTTCTCTCCACTCTACTCAAGACTTGTTCCCCAACGATTTTGGGAAGGCTTGGGGCACCCATAGGCCTATAAAAGCAAGGGGTGCTAAGCTCTTTTGTACACTATAATTCCAAGAGGTGATCGTTCTTGTGAAAAATATGAGAGCTTCTTAGAGAGATATTGTAGAGAGAGAAAAGGTCGACCCCTAGCAGTCAAGTTTTTCTAGTAGCAATCCTTGGTGGGATTCCGGCGAGGCGCTCGTGTGGATTACTGGTCGAGGCTGGACGCTTGGACGGATTGCGCACATCTACTCCTACCGGACGGTCAAAGCATCGATCTTTTATATCAACCAAGGTAACATTACCCTCCCATCTCGTGTATGTTTATTGTTTAAACGAAGACGATCCTGGAATTATGGTGTACAAAAGATCTTGTACACCATAATTTTGTGCCTGTAACAACATCTTTAAACCTCGCACCCTTCTGAATCTTAATGCCCAACTGGATTCTCGGCTCTCTGATACTGAACCCACCACTTATAAACAGGAATTGAAGGGTTCTTATTGGCGTCAGGATATGTCTGGTAAGTTTGATGTGTTGGTTCGTAATGGTACTTGGTCCCTGGTTCCGTATGACAGCTCCCTTAATCTAGTTGGCAGCAAATGGGTTTATTGGATTAAGCGTAAATCTGATGGCACGATTGTGTGCTACAAGGCTCAGTTAGTTGCCAAAGGTTTTACACAGCATCCGGGCATTGATTATTTTGAGACAATCAGTCCATTTGTCAAGCCTACCATTGTCGTCTAGTTCTCGGCCTTGCTGTTTCCTTGGGTTGGTCTTTACGTCAGCTGGACGTCAATAATGCTTTTCTGCAGGGGTCTGTTTTTGAGGATGTCTACCTGGCCCAACCTCCTGGGTTTTAGGATTTGGATCATCCGCATCATGTCTGTAAACTACATAAGGCAATCTATGGCCTCAAGCAGCCCCCCGTGCATAGTAACGGGAGTTGAAGTCGTTTACCCTTGGTTTTTTCAACTCCACTGCAGACTGCTCTTTGTTCATTTATCGTATGTATTCCATTACTATTATTTTGCTTGTCTACATGGATGATATTATTGTTACAAGTACTTCTCCGGATCATGTTCAGTTTGTTATTGCGCAGCTCAGCTCTCGGTTCTCTATCAAAGATCTTGTTGATTTATCATATTTTCTAGGGGTTGAGGTCACTCCCAACTCCTCTGGTCTTCTGTTGACTCAGACTAGGTATATCATGGACTTGCTTCATCGCACTAATATGCAAGATGCTCGACTCGTGGTCCCTCCGTTATCCAATGATGCTTTCTCTTCTCTTAATATGACTGCTGACCCTCATGCCTACATCACACAGTTCCGCCAGGTTCTTGGCGCTCTTCAGTACTTATTGTTTACTCGCCCTGATATTTTTACGCCGTCAACAAACTATCACAATATATGCATGCTCCTACTACCTTGCATTGGGCCTTGGTTAAGCGACTTCTCCAATATTTTGTTGGTATTATGTCACATGGATTTCATTTATTTGCTTCTTCTCCCTTCGATTTGCATGCCTTTTCTGACGCCGACTGGGTGGTAATAAAGACAATGACTATTCATCTACCAGTCCTTATCTTTTTTTTCTGGGTAGGAATCTCATCTCCTGGAGTTCCAAGAAACAACAGACCATCGCTCGTTCTTCGACTGAAGCTGAATATCGCTCTGTGGCTTCCACTGCGGCTGAACTAGCTTGGATTTCATTCCTTCTGCATGATTTGGGCTTTACCTCTTCTTTTACTCCTGTTATTTTTTGTGATAATGTGGGTGCCACTCAATTGTCTGCTAATCTCGTTTTCCACTCTCGAATGAAGCATGTTGCGGTTGATTATCACTACATTCGTGATCAGGTTCAACAAGGTTTTTTTGCGCGTTTATCATGTCTCCAGTGCTTTGATCACCTCATGATGCCCTTAATAAACCCCTCATGCATCTTCCTTCATGCGCTTTCGGTCCAAGTTGGGTCTCCTATCGCTCGCACGGAGTCACACTTGAGGGGCGTATTAGGATATATATATATATATATATATATATATATATATATATATATATATATATATATATATATATATATATATATTGTAATTATTTCATAGAACCTTCTAGATTAGCTTGGGGAGTAAGTCGTGCGTGTATATAAATGTTTTATTGTACATACTCTCAGAATGAATGAAAATCATTTTACAGTCTTAAATCTATCATATAGGTTCACCAAGAATAAACACAATAACTTGAACACAAAAAACAATAAGTAATTCAAAGTTGAGAGAATACCGTATTTGTGTGAAAATTTGTTGCTAAAGTTGAAGAAGAAAATAACAACCATGTAATTTTAATGGTGTGATAATACATTATTCATTAAATAAGTAGTTTTGAACTTGACTATTATTTTGATTCAGGACGGGTCTTAATTTCTGTTGGATATACAACTTGTGCCTGAAAATTACCCGACTAGAGTCGGGATGTGAAAATTTTAGGACGAAAGCAGAAGGTGCAATTTCGGGAAGTTTTTCTAGCTATACTTTAACTCATATTATCCGGTATATAAATTGTGTACGATTTTTAGATCAGCGGAAATTTTATGCTGGTCCTGGACCAAGTATGACTTGGTGATCCAGGACCAATAGAAATCCAGAAAAACACACGGGGCCCAACCGTGTAAAATATAAATGCCATGTTTTTATAAATTTGCCCATCTTTTAAGAAATCCTATTGGAGGACAAGTATGAAATGGTGGTCCTGTGTAAGAAAAATTATGTCGGCCATTAATTGATCCCGTGTAATTTTCTTCCACGTAATAATGGTCTTATAGAAAATTCGTTTTTCCTAGGAAATATACTATTTTTTATTTATTGGTTATTTAAAAGGAGTTTTAATCCGATTAAAACTCGGCTTTGATGGACGGCCGAGATTAAAGCTAAAACCTAGATCATTCGGATTTCGGCCCTCTCTCCGCCTATAAATGTAATGCTTTACTCCATCATAAAGCATACAAAAGAAACCAACACATAACGGTTGTAGGCAAGGAGAGAGATGTCGGAATCCTCTCATCAAGACGGCAACAACAGAGACGTAGTCGAGTAACAATGGATGTAGGGAAACGATCCTGGTGATTTCTTCCGCTGATCAGGTACTCTGAATCTATTGTTTAACTTACATGTGGTATCAGAGACCTCCTACAATCATGTTATTCGATTAATTATGAAACTATTGATGAATCGTCTTTTATTCAATTAATTTGGATGATACGATTGAATTTATGATGTATATATTATAAATTTGCTCTTTGGGATTTTGTTTCGGCTTTGTCTATGAGATTAGGAAGCCACGACTGCAATTTGATGAAGTTTGTATAATGGATGCATAAATCTGTATTTGTTTTCATTGGTTTCATTATCAATGTAAATTACTTTTGCGGCGGTAGCTTTAACAAAGTTGAAGTGATAATAATAATGTAAATAACTCCTTTAGGGTTTTTTTTTTTTTTTTCTTCGGCCTGTAATCTCAAAAAAAAAAAAAAAAAAAAAAAAAAAAAAAAAAAAAAAATTACATTATGCTTTATCACAATCTAGCGGCGGCCAGATTAAGAGTATATTGCATATTAGGTTTGGTTGTATTATTATTATTATTATTTATACTGTTTAAAGGTTTAAAGCAATTACGTTATGATTACCGCCGCATTAAGTGTGCACAACATTGTCCCATTATATATGTAGTACTCCACATATCACTATCTATGCTGTTGGAAAATTTGCATTACGGTTCTATTGCATTTATGTCGTCAATAGAAAGTAGAAAGTTTTCTGGGCATTGAAGGTAATAATTATATTGAATATTGTTAGTAATTACTCTTTATTGACTGCACTATGTCCGTATATATTGTCCAATTAGGTGCATATAATTTCTTGCATATGTTGAGTATATATGGACATCATTGTTTGATTAGCTATAATAACTAATCTTTCCTTTGATTATTAGGAGCATTATTTGCTATTTATTTTATGTACATAATTATTGTTAGAAAGATTATAGTAATCAAACGTTTCATGCCACAAATAATCTATCATATTTATAGGTGATTGATAGTGATACATTAAGTTTTACTCATTTATCACATTTTAATGATGACAGAGATTGGCACATAATAAGTTGTCTCACAAATCACATTAAATAAAGTGAGTGATTTGAACTAATTCTTTTAATTTTATGATTATTTGTTTCTCCCGTATATGTTTGATTAAATTAAATCTTAGTCTTCCATTTATGTATTAGCATATTTTGATTGTTTGCTAATATTAATGAACCGCCCATGTACATATTTTGTTATAGGGAAGATCGTCTTAATCAAACTTTTATTTGGCATATTCAATGGAAGATAAATAGCGATAAGAAAAGAATAAGTCACATTGATACATGTCACTTGTGATGTTGATCATTTCTATAATCGCAACGTAATTTTGCATTCACATGACTAATTTGATGTGTACATAATTTGTAATTAATTAGAAAGACTATTTATCGATTATTTTATGTATCACGAAATAAAGATTTAATCACATTGTTAGTGATTACATTTTGACACATAAAAAGATTAGTCACATATGGATAAAGTGACTAAATATCATTAAAGTGCAAATTACATATTTTGTTGATATTTGGTTCATATAAAAGTTGTGACATATCATAAAGTTTTGGCCTTTAAATTATTGACTTTTGCAAAGATTAGAAATATGTCATTATAGTCGTGTCAAGTTTAGAGTATTGCCACAACAGCTCAAATTCCTGACATACTATTCACATTATATTTAGTGATTAAATCATGACATATTTATTTTGCAAGTCTAGTAAGGAAATTTATATGCATACTTGAATCATATTTAAGTATTACATTGCACATGTTTATGTCAACATAAGATTTAGTTGACCTATGTATGATTGTCAATACTTGAATGTCAATGGTGTCACATGTTGTATAAATACACAGCAAACTGACATGATCATGCATAAATGTTTGATCCCATCATGTGAAGTGATTGAAAATTTTATTGACATTCAGTTGAATTGACAATTGGTTCAAATTAAAGGATATGTCAAAATAAGGAATAAATTGGTTTTGGCCCTAGTTAGTTGGTATAAGCAACGTTTATGTTGTATTCTGTTGTTAAATTTGAAATGTAGCTTGATGCTTTTTATAAAATTTACCCTGATACTCCTATTGTTGAAACTTATCTTACCATCACAACAAAAGGATTTTTGGCGTGTATAATGTGAAGGTCAAGGATATCCACAGATACCTTGTTCATCTTCTTTACAAAAATATCACTCACTTACGTGTGAGTATCACGACATTATGTGTATAATTTATGGTGACTACCCACAGGAGCACCTTATTTTCTTGTGTATACTCTACTCTTATGCAAGTGTTGTTTAAATTAGCCTTATTAAATATTTTGTATCTCAATTTAGCCACAAGAAGTACCCAGCTTCTTGAAATAATACATACAAACGTTTGTGGGCCTTTGATGCTCCCACCTTTGGAAGAGAAAATTATTTTATCACTTTTATCGATGATAATTCACGTTACTTTTATCTATATTTGTTGTATGATAACTATCAATCTGTGGACACTTTACAATTGTTCATAACTGAAGTCGAGAGACAACAAGATAGAAAAGTGAAAATCATAAGGTTGGATAGATGTGGTGAATTTTATGGAAGGTATGACGAAACAGGACAACATCCTGGACCTTTTGCAAAAATTCTCCAAAAGATGGAATTATTGCTCAATACATAACGCCTGGATCTCCATGGCGAAATGGTGTAGCAGAAAGGCAGAATAATACATATATGGAAATGGTTAGATCTATGATGAGTCATGCTGATGCCTATATCATTCTGGATGGATGCTTTATGTACAGCTATTAACATTGCAAATAGGATTCCCAGTAAGGCCGTTCCAAAGACACCTTTTGAACTGTGGAAAGGGTGAAAACATAATTTGAAGCATCTCCAAATATAGGGATGTCCAGCTGAGGCTAGAATTTATAATCCACAAGTAAAGAAATTGGATTTAGAAAAGTTAGTGGTTACTTCAAGGTTATCCAGAAAAATCCAAAGGATATAGGTTTTATTGTCCTAACCATATTACGAGAATTGTTGAAACCGGTAATGCTATATTCTACAAGAATGGCAAAATCAGTGGGAGTGATAAAATTCGTGATGTGATCATAAAGGAAATAAGGGTACCCGTCCCTTTTAACCCTATTCCGAAAAGTATTGGGAATCTCTCCATTGTTGAACCGTTGAACAATGAAGAAAATCCTATAAATGATCAACAACCCATGATGAGATAGATCATCGCCAATGAAAATAGTTATTGAAGCACCAAAGGAACCAACATTAAGAAAATCTCAAATACAAAGGAGATCTGCTATTCCTAATGATTACATGCTTTATCAAGTAGAATATGAACAAGGGACAAGTAAATATCCGGTTGCGTTTTCACAAGCCATTAAGGAAGTTAATTCTAGTAAGTGGATTGATGCCATGAAAGATGAATTGAAATCTATGGATGAAAATCAAGTATTGGAAGTCGTTCAATTACCTTCAGGACATAAACCAGTTGCCTTTAAATGGGTCTTCAAGACTAAGCACAACTGTAATGGTAATATTGAATGATATAAAGCCGACTTGTTGCCAAAGGTTTGAATCAGAAAGAAAACATTGATTATAAAGAGACATTTCCCTTGTGTCCAAGATAGACTCCTTTAGAATTATCACGGAACTAGTAGCTCATTATGATCTCGAGTTACAACAAGTGGATGTGAAAACAGTCTTTCTGGATGTAAACTTGAAAGAAAAAGTCTATATGCGTCATCCTAAAGATTTCATTGTTGATGGTCATGAAGACATGGTTTGCAAGCTTAAGAAATCAATATATGGACTGAAACAAGCTTCGAGGTAACGGTACTTAAAGTTTCATGAAACCATTATTGTTTTCGGTTTCAATGAGAACGCAGTTGACCCTTGCAAATACCTCAAGATCAGTGGGAGTAAGTTCATATTTTTTATTTTGTATGTTGATGATATATTATTGGCCAGCAGTGATCTTGGTTTATTACATGAAACCAAGGCCTATCTCTTCAAGAACTTTGAAATGACAAACTTAGGCGAGGCTTCCTATGTGTTAAGGATAGAAATATTCCGTGACAGGGCACTTAATGTTTTAGGATTGTCTCAAACAACCTATGTTGATAAAGTTTTGGAAAGATTTGGCATGATGACATGCTCTTCCAATATTGTTCTAATATTATTCCGCAGAATGAGTTGGAACATAAAGAAATGGAAAAACATCCTTATGCTTTCTCTTGTAGAAAGTTTACAATATATCTGAGTTTGTATAAGGCCCATGCATTAGTTATGTTGTTGGCATGTCAGTAAGTTTCAAAGCAATCCAAGAATGTCTCATTGGAAAGCTGCTAAGAAAAAAAAATTACTGAGATACTTAAGGGAACAAAGAATTACATGCTCACCTATTGACAATCAAGACACCCACAGGTGACTGGTTATTCAGACTCGGATTTTGGAGGATGTACTAACACCAGACTTTGTACTCTTGGCTATGTGTATCTTCTAGACAGAGGTGCCGTATCATGGAAAAGCCAGAGTTCATAGTTGATTTACTCATCCACCACGAATGTAGAGTACGTGGCATGTTATGAGGTTGCAATCTAGGGGACAAGGATCCTCTAAGCATGACATAAAATCTAAGGGACCAAAACACATGGACCTTAAATATCAATTACTGAAGCAAGATGTTTGAAGATATCTGTTTGTCATTGAACATATAATGACAAATCTTATGGTTGCAGACATATTTACTAAAGGACTACCCCCAAAAACATAACAGAGAGACACTGAAAGCATGAGTCTTGAGGATAGCTCCTAATTAGCATGTTCTGCCATTTATTTTGTACTTACGTTTGACATATGTTGAGCTCCTGATGTTAATCTTCTACATCATTATTGTTTTCTGTTTTCCATTGTGTACAATTTACGAATGGATATATTATGACAGAAATCGTCTCTTGCAAAGACATAATGGGACCGTTTATGTAATCTCCGCTTATGGTCTAGTTAAGACGGTTGTCAATGTTGTGGTACATAGAAGGGAGCATGTTGCAGAATGATGTGTAACCGCTATGACTCCCATTGATAGCTAGATTAATGATGACACTTACGCTAACCGACTAAAGGAAATGTTTAGCATATAACGCGCGTCTTATGATCCTTACAATGAAAACATTAATGAATGTTCCTATCGACCAAGTGGGGGAATGTAAGAAAAATTATGTCGGCCATTAATTGAGCCCGTGTAATTTTCTTCCCCGTAATAATGATCTTATAGAAAATTCGTTTTTCCTAGGAAATATGCTATTTATTATTTATTGGTTATTTAAAAGGAGTTTTAATCCGATTAAAGCTCAGCTTTGATGGACGGCCGAGATTAAAGCTAAAACCTAAATCATTCGGATTTCGGCCCTCTCTCCGCCTATAAATGTAATACTTTACTCCATCATAAAACATACGAAAGAAACCAACACATAACGCTTGTAGGCAAGGAGAGAGATGTCGGAATCCTCTCATCAAGATGGCAACAATAGAGACGTAGTCGAGTAACAATGGATATAGGGAAACGATCCTGGTGATTTCATCCGCTGTTCAGGTACTCTGAATCTATTGTTTAACTTACATCCTGGACCACCATAAAACTACTGTTAGATCAGTTATATGTGGAAAGACAATTCTTTACGTGTACAAACCTTTTTGCCTTTATCAATAAAATAAAATAATTTTTTTTCCTGAAAAACGAAAACATATATACTAAATCTTTATATAACACGAAAAATAAGTCACAAAGTAAGAGTATAGAAGATATTTATTAGTGTCACATTTATCATCATGACCCCAAATATGCAATTTAATTTAATACTATAATGTTTTCTAATTTATAATAAATGTATACATATATGTTATTTATAAGCATAAGATGTATAATCTCAGAAAGAAAAAATATTGGAACGTACAGCCAAAAATAAAGGAGGGGTTCGGGAGAAAGACACATTTCATCGATAACGAGAAATAGTTTTTTAGAATTTTTGCATAAATGACAAAACTATTTTTTTAATAAATTCTGGCTGACTTTTTTTAATAAAAAAAAAAAAACCAACACATTTTTTCTTCATCTATTATTTTAAACACTTATACTCTCAATATAGAACTCTAAATTTGAAAATTCATTAACAAATTTTTTTATATTTTCATGCTATTTATTTTGAGACCACAATCATCGTATTCCGACGTGATTTCGAAAAATCCGCTATCGAAATTCACTATTGTTCTAAATTCACTGTCGATATTCACCGTTTTTCAGGATTCCATGGGGAGATTCACTAAGTGAATTTTGCGAAAAACGATGTAATTATATTGAATCAAGTCTCAAAATGAAGTGAATGAAAAAATAAAAAATTCAGTGAAAGTTTAATCGCGTGTGGAGATCTAGATCAAAAGATATGAAAAGCGGAGGAAAGAGAGGAAAAAAACTCTCACAAGTGCCAGGCGTGAATTATTATTATTATTTTTTTAAACCTTTGTCCTTTACCTATAATTTTTATAGGAATTGTCCTTCACCTACGTTGGAAATTTACTAAGTTCACTCGATTAACTTCCCTCACATTCCTTGTAGGATCGCGCGGGTGGAGCTTATTTAGGGTTTAACCATTTTTTTATAGGAATTGTCCTTCCTATAAAAATTATAGGTAAAAGACAAAGGTTTAAAAAAAAAATAATAATAATTCACGCCTGGCACTTGTGAGAGTTTTTGACAATGACCTCTGTTCTGGAGGTCATTGCTCGATTCCGTTAAAGTAAAGGGGTTGATTTCCGATTGATAACACCCTTCAGCTGATGGGAAACAATGCAATCGACTCTGCTCTCTCTGGGCACTGATTAACCTTTCCCCAGTATTTCCATGGGATCGGAGATGGAAGCACCTCACTAAGCAGTGCTTAACTGCTTTTTTTTTTTTTATAGGAATTGTCCTTCTACCAATAAAAATTATGTGGCTGTCCTGTTACTTAGAAATAATCAAAACCGTATTCTTATCTCTAATTCTCTTAAGAATAAAATCATTGAAGTCTTGCAAGTTGCTTGACAAGAGAACAACTATACTATCCGTTGCAAAACAGAGGCTAATAAAACAAAAACAAAAACAAGAAACAAAACCTGAAGAGTTACAGCATATATACTCAGACCATATTAAACAGAACAAAACAAAGAAAGGCACAAACTAAGCTAAAGTAAATAAGGGATTTGTATACCACTCATTCCAATCACCATGTTGTGTGTGGTTTATGGCATCCCAAATCTTATTCTTCTTATTGATGCTAAAAAGATACTACTTCCGTCCCTAAATGTAAATTCATTTAAGGTTTTTCACGTAGATTAAGAAAGTTGGTTAAATATGTTATTTGTCATTAATTTTGATTAAAAGGTCTAAAATGACCTTTGACTGTTATTAATGTAATGTAGTGAAAAGTGGGTGAGTAAATAATAAATAGAAGGTAAAATGAGAAAAATGTTATAAATACTTCATTGGTTATATAAATGGATTTACATTATGAGACAAAGCAAAAAAGCTAAATGGATTTACATTTTGGGACGGAAGTAATATATAAACAAGAAGAATATTAGTTTATTTGTGACTTAAAGTGTGATCTGAATTGTGACTGAACCATTGTATAAGCAGTTCATGAACAGCGGCGAAATGTTTTTGTCCTTAATTGATGAAATGTTTTAGTCTTTTCCCCCAATCCCCTTTTTTTTTTTTTCTAAATAAAAAAATAAACACAAGAAATCAGTATAATTAAAACAACATTATTGTTCATTGCAACAAAAATATAATATTTTGTAATTGTCTCTTGAGACTTTTATTGCAATAAAGTTGGCATTTTCACTTGTGGCCCTTCCATTTGGAAAACCGATATTTTGTCTTATAAACTAATCACTCAAATATACATATACATATAAATGCATACATACATATATGTATATCAAACTCAAGATTCATCTTTACAATCTAAATATACGAACCAAATCTTGAGTTGGGTAAATGAAAGTTTTGGATTATTGTAGAGGTACTCATGTCTGTTACTAAAAGGGTAGCAAGATAAAAAAAAACATTTGCAACCCGTTGGAATAGACAAAGATATTTTTCCTATCATTTTATTACATAAGTCAGGAAATATTACGTAAATTAAAATATAAATTTGTTATAACATTTCACGTGTTGGGTAAGATGTTGATTCGTAATATAGTTTATAAAAACACAGCATAAAATATGGTTGTCTACGTACAATTATCTTTTTAGGCATCACATATAAAGACACAAATTAGATGAATGAATGAAAGCCTTCAGAGTTGTTCTAATTGTTTGTATTTCTTAAAAATACTTTTCTTGCAGCTTAAAAATATATAAACTTTTATGTATAAATTAGTTTATAGTTTTGAAATTACTTATAAATGTACATAATATATAGTAATTACAATTATGTTTTCTAATGTTTACTATATTATAGTATGTGTTATACATACGTTAGAAAACTACTAAATTATATCTTGATCGACATGTGTAGTTGTATGTCGATTATAAGTTAAATACGTTACGTTGATTCAAATATAGTTTATAAAAACACGGCTTGCACCTTATTCTAATTTTTGTATAATACGTTGCCTATGTTCCTTTCATCAATGTAAAATTCTTAAGTATATAACTTTAAAATTTGATTTTTTTTTCATAACATAATTACATACATCCAAATATTTTACTTATACAAATATTCCTATCATTTGAAAACACATTTTTATTAATTGACAGGTATAACATGTTATACATATTTTTTGAGCAGAATATACAATACACATTATACCAAATACATCTTTATCTACATGTGGCCAACTTATGCAAATGCAATCTGCAGTAAGGAAAGATA
This sequence comes from Gentiana macrophylla, assembly GCA_026214975.1. Lineage (NCBI taxonomy): Eukaryota > Viridiplantae > Streptophyta > Magnoliopsida > Gentianales > Gentianaceae > Gentiana > Gentiana macrophylla. The sequence goes on along the minus strand of CM047808.1, from coordinate 99,369,737 downwards.
GCTCTTACTCAATCAAGCCATGGCTATGAAGTAAAATGGCAATATTGTCGCGGAAATGAACAATGATACGAACTTGGAAGGAGCTATAATATCAATGGCTGCAGATTCGGGGATAGGAGTCGGTGCTGGTGCAGAAGCATAAGGCAAGACATCAATGGAAAACTTCATTTTACGCTTTGAACAGTGTTCGCCAACCCCGCAAACATACCATTTCTTTCCGGGCACAGCAAGGGTGATTTCGTCATTTCCAGTGGTCAATGGCTCGACAGAATTTGAAGAAACATCGCAGTTTGCATACTGTGTTTGATTGACTTTGACCACATTGTGAACTCCCTGCTTATAGTTGAACACTGCCCCCCCCCCCCCCCCCCCCACCAAAAAAAAAAAAAAAAAAAAAGGGCGTTAGGATTATGGACAACTTAAATATAATTATTAGGAATTATCGAATCCGAGAAGAAACTAAAAACCGGAAGGAAAAAAAAATTTGAGGAATTTGTTGAGTATATATATATATATATATATATACCGATTGTGTCTCCAAGATGAAATTCTTTTCCGGCGGACCAAGTTTTGTAATCAAAATCCAATGTCCACCCATGTTCATCTCCGACCACAATTTGCTTTGCCATCGCCGGAGCAGCAAGGGCAATCACAACAGTGATGATTACAAGTAACATTGATCTTGAAGCCATTGGATTCAACTTTTTTGTTAGTACGTAGTAATGAAATTATACTGGTTTTCCTTGTCTGGATGCACTGATGAGAAGTGATTAGCCACACGAATATATATATATAGATGTTTGTAGAGGCTAAACTAAAGAAGTTCGGTTAAAAGATATGTTGTTAATTCCGCCATGAAACTTCGGTTAAGCTGTTCGAGGACACTTGGAACAAGGTAACCAAAAGGTTTTTAAAAAAAAAAAAAAAAAAAAATGAAGGATGATAGTTTCAAAGAATATATGGTGCAATGTTGCAACTTGCAAGTTATTTAAGCTTAATATATATATTAATGAAAAGCATTGCCATTTGGTACAAATCTCTATTTTGTTGTGGCCTGCCATATTGTAATAATCTCTCCGATTACCGAAATTAATGAGACTTCCCGCGATCGTAATTATCCTTCGTAAGGATGTATATCAAATTGACTGAACCGTGTTTTTCTTTTCTAGTGTGTTGTACAAATTAACTTCTAAAATTTAGTCTTTAAAATAAATTAATACATATATCCAAATATATTATTTATTTATATAAATATTTATAAAATAATTCCTAACATTTGAAAACAAACATTTATCTTTAATTATTTGATATGTATAATATATGATACACATTATACCTGAAAAAAATTTCATTGTCTTCTTTACATATTTCTATGTTTAAATTGTCATTTTTAACAATAAACCCTAATATGTATTCGGAAAATAGATGTCCTAGATTTGATTGGCACCGAAGGTGCTTTATGTTCAAGCATCTAATTTTTGGGGAAATTAGATTATACCTTTTTTTTTTCCCAAAATTTAATCGAACTCTACACCCTTCAAAAATTAAAAAACCCTCAATATCTCCTGCCTTAAGATGGGCGAAATCGCCCACATATGGGCGGGATCGCTCATATTACGCCTTAAGACGCCCATAAATGGGCGGTTACACCCATCTCCGCCCATAAGCCCGCCCGCGATTGGCGGTTTTGCCCATAAAGATGAGCGGTTTCACCCATAGATGGGTAGTCACGCCATATTTTAAAAAACATGGAGTTTTTCTTTTTTGTTTGAAAACCCGTTGGTTCCGAACCCGGGAACTTGCCGGTCCGGGCCGGTCAAAGCCTTAAACCGGTCATGTGTACCGATATGTTTTTTTTCTTTTTTGTAAGGATGCATATCAAATTGACCGAACCGCGATGCCTTAATTTAATAATGTGGTTAAAAACTATAACCCTTCCCTAAGATGTTTTTATTTTTCCTTAATGTACATCACTTTCTACCCATATAAAAACGTACACTCTAATTTCACATTATCAAGCAGAGTCATGTGCTCAACAGCATACCACCTTCTTAGATGATACATTATATATTTATCGACGTCCCTGGCCGTTTGATAAGGAGTTTGGGTCTTAAGACAACCAAGACCTTAATCTGGAGGTGGAGGTTCAACCCGTAAAAAGATTTCTTTGGTATAAAAAGGCAAGCCCGTGACTCGAGCCACTGTGAACCCGATTAACATCAAACTCATCGCGTGGGACATAGCATCAAACTCATCTCATGGGACGGTGTAGGGACCCAACATGGTAACCTGATTAACATCAAACTCATCGCGTAGGACATAACATCAAACTCATCTCATGGGCAGGGGCGGATGCAGGCCCCCGGACGAGGGTGGGCGATACAATAGCGGGTTTTTTTCCATTCCAAGAAGCACATTTTGTTTGAATAATAAAGATAATTGACGAGAGACAATCATTCTATTCATTTCACAGCTAGTTCTCCCTATTTTATAGCGTTTCGGGTCGTCATTTCATGTTTTAATTTAGACGCTTTTTCATGCTATTTTTATCATTAATACATGAAATTGTCCACAATCTACATCTGAGAGTTACGACTTATCCTCATTTAACTTTAATTAGATAATAATAATAATATAATACAACAATATGGTTCGTTTTACAGATTGTTTTCTATTGCTTTACTATAATACAATTTCTTAATATGTATCACTTTGATAATAATTAGTAAAAAATTGTGAAGGTATTCCATCATATCATGTCACGAGACGAATATAGTGACGAGAATAAATTTTCAATGGGGCAAAATAAAATACATCTTAATTATATATACTAGTTAATTTTTCCGATCCAAAGGGGCGACTGCCACCCCACCCTCTCATGTACATCCACCTCTTCTCGTGGAACAGGGTAGTGGAGACCTTTAATGTTGGGTTCAACGTTAATATATAATTATCGACAATTTTATTTTGCAGTTGAAATGGAGATGCGCAAAGTCAACATAGGGCTACCCAACTTCACATCCAAAATATTGGATGATGATGAATGCTTTCAACAGGATGTGTTCTGTAGATTTGATCAGACACCTTGTGATAATATTGTGACCGTAGACGATGGAGCATTCTGCATGTGTAATTATAATACTGCGACAGGTGAAAGATTAATCCCATTTATTGAAAACCCTTGCACTTGTGTCAATGGACAAATGTATCTCACGCGGTAGTATACAGTGTACCCTACAAAACCATATACAATGTTTCGAAGGTGGTATTGAACCCTTCCCCTTTGAATATTTCTGCTTTGTTGTGTACTACAAATAAGGTTCATTTGAAATAAAATGTTTCTATATATGTAATATAATAAAATTTCGTTCATATTTTCGGTTTGTTCTAGCTAATCAAGTCCATCATATATACATATATACAAAACACACACACACACACACACACACATATATATATATATATATATATATATATATATATATATATATATATATATATATATATATACATACATACATATATATACATATATATATATATATATATATATATACACATACATATAAATATATATATATATATATATATATATATATACATATATATATATATATACATACATATATATATACATACATATACATACATACATATATATACATATATGTATGTATCTATATATGTATGTATGTAGGTAGACATCCATGATGAACGTGTTGGAGAATTTTGAATAAAAATTAATAATGGAGGGAAAATCTGACTGGACATGTGACAAGGAGTTGTGTCGGTTCGGTGAAAGGTTGCAACCACACAAGGGTTGCACCTGTTCGGTTGAATCATTTTGGAAGGACACAACCGATAGTAAATAACCTCCAATTTCTCCTATAAAATCCTAGCACACAAGTGAAAATTAGGCTGCAATTTTTAATAAGAAAATCCATTCCTTTAAAAGGTCGACTTCTTATATTTTTCACGGCATCCAAAAATAAACCTTGCATATATTTTCGAGTCAAGAAGAGATTTGCAGAACATGATCGGTTCGCCGTATTCTTCACATTGAAGTGCAACAATCCGAAGAAGATATGACTCTAGTATCTTGTGAGACGATTGTCACTCCCGTGTGCATATAATCGGGGCAAAAACGTCTTAAGGACAGAGTGATGCACTCGCCTCAGTCAATAAGTTTTCTGTCCAATTTTATATTTTAGTTTTTGCTTGAATTTTGTGTTAAACAGAATGCTAGATTAACAATCTTAAGACGTTTTTAAATTTGTGTCGGTATGTTTCACCTATCACTTCCGTGCATCAGATTAATGATCTATGCATTAAAATTAATGTTCATACGTGAATAGGCCGGGATACTATGTAACTCTGCAATCAAAATTTTGACATTTTGCTTTAAAATTTTCTTCCGTTTTGTTTATGCAATAAGTACTGGGTTCATGTTGAGTGAAACCTTAATTCGATCATATTTTGTTTTGAGTGGACTTACTAATTAATTTTGTTAGCCCTGTGATAATACTCTAATTGGTACAGTACAGTGGCTTTGTCATGAAAGTTGTTCCCATGATACAAGTTTATGAAGTGGTCAATGTGATTGCTTCCCATGTTAATATAGTGCACTTTTCACCGAGTTACGTACTTGTGCAGAAGTTTAAAAAAATAATATTAATTTGACTTGTTTCTATTTGAAACGTTAACATATATAATCTACGTAGTGACTAATTCATGTTCATATCACATGCTTTACTAAAGATACAAAGTATCTCTGGCAATCTTCTGTTTACTGCTTAAACAACGAGCCATAATTTTAATTTTTGTTCATAGCTTGGAATAGTAGTTATATGAACGGTAATCTCACTACATCAAAAACAGGATATGGCGACCCCAAAAAACGCCACGAAAGGTACGATATGGAGGCGTTTCCTCTTAGTTGTGGCGTTTGACAGTGTCACCACTATCGATGTCTCTATAGCTAAAATGTCCTAAGAAGACAGTTTAAAACGATCTAATAACTGTACTGTAGATACTTTTAAAAAAGCATCGACATGTACCCAGTAGATACATTAAAAAGCGCCTTAACAGGTGCCCAATAGATACATTTCAAAAGTGCATTTACAAGTATGCAGTGGAGACATTTCGAAAGTGCATAAACAGGTGCCCACTAGATACATTAAAAAGCGCCTTAACAGGTGCCCAATAGATACATTTCAAAAGTGCATTAACAGGTATGCAGTGGAGACATTTCGACAGTGCATCAACAGGTATGCAGTGGAGACATTTCGGAAGCCCCTTCACAGCAATTATCCTTACACGGTCCAAGATGGCATCAAACCTAATTACATTTCTTGAAAAATGCTTTTATAATGATGTCTCAATATCTATTTTTTGTAGTAGTGTCTGATATCTGTTGGAAAAATATTTTCTAATTTGTTTCTAAACCGGGGTAACCCCTTTTGCACGTTTAGAGAGAAATGCAACATATCTGTGGTCTATTCGATCTGTATAGTGAGTCCGACGTTGAAAAATTAATTTTGTTCATATGTGGCATATTTTTTTTGATGATTATTACATATGTATGTTTATGTTATGGGATGAACTAGACTCAATTAAGTCTCATAAGACACAACTATTGTATGAGATATGTGTTGTTTTTCATCGTGGCTATTAATTAATAAAGTGGTACAATTTAATGAGTCGTGACTTTTGGTTTGATTGCTATGAATATGTGATTATTAGTTTCAACATGAAATATTTAGTGATAATGTGGAGATGTACATTTCAATGTGTAAACTAGTATATATGAAAGGTGCTGTGTTTGCATAGATTTGATTTTTTTTTTTTTTTTTTTTTTTTTTTTTTTTTTTTTTTTTTGGATTGCTGTGATATTGAAACGTGGCGACTCTAATGAAGTGTTGCAGTAAATTAAATCTATCTACTTTAATGATTGGTGCACCTTTGTAACGGACGCATCTTATTTGTGAAACAATATATATGCTATAACATAACCGTTAATTGAAGTGGTATTATATGACGGGTTATCACCATTATTAAGGATGAATTCTAGTAAAATAAAATAAATTCTGTACACGTTATTTTACCTGATAGTTAAGACGTGTATATGGCTTTAGTGAGGTTTCAAATTTCAATTGACCATCCATGAATTTTTATTTATGCTCAATAGGGTATGCATGAATGCATATACCGGTGATCGCATGTACGTATTGAAAAAAAAAAAAAAAAAAAAAAAAAAAAAAAAAAGCGACTCTGTTAACATTTTTCCGTGACAAAGAAAATATTAATAGAATGATTTTGTGATTTATAGTACTTGTGAAAAGTTGATCATAGTTAATTTGTGTTATCTGTCGGTCAACAATCCTTAATCCATTATGTGTTGTATGGTGATCGGGGAAAATGTTGGATATATCTAATATATTGACTATATTTTCTTAGCGGTTAATTGTTAGTGGTAAAAAGTATTAATTACTTTTTTAAAAAAAATGTTGAACCCCAACATTAAGGGTCCCCCCATCTCCGATTCCACAGGAATGTGGGGAGATGTTAATCAGGTAATCTAGTAATCAAAGATATCACAGGATAATGGTGTGTCTATCTGCTGAAAAACAAAGAGGAGGTCCGTGAAGTTGAGAATCGATTAGGCAAACTAATTAAGTCAATTCGTAGTGATTGAGGTGGACATTATAATGCATGGTTTAATAAATTATGTCCTGGTACCAACATCCTTCATTAAACATTACACGATACACACCTTAATCGAGTAGTGGTGTTGCTTAAACGCAAGAACACTAAAAGAAATGACAATTGTCATGTTGATTTGTTCGGATTTATCCAGAACTGTGGGGGAGACAATTCTCTCAACAATTGTTATTCTCACGAATGCCACCATGTAATAAAGGAAAGGCTACAAGCCTACCAACAGATTCCTGAAAGTGTGGGGTGCTTGGCAAAGTCGAAATACCTATGTCAAAGCATGTCAAGATAAGGGCTCGAAACAAAATATTGCATATTCATTGGATATGTAAATAACAAAGATGAGTGTCTATCGGTTTCTCGTGCACAAGTTAGACATTCTTGATGCATGTACATTAAAATGTGAACATTGATTAAATGAATGTTGTACTTATTGATGAGATATTTCCTTGTAAAGACAAGGAGAAAGAAGGTTCAAGTTCAATATATAGCCCTTGACCGGATGTTAAGGTATTTGAAGATTACAATGAACCTCGAATACAAAGATACAAGATATCGAGCAAGATTGTAAGAATACTTCGGGGCAATCGATATCCGATCAGAAAGACTCAAAATCCAACAGCTTGATATGTATTCACTATTGGTGGTGGTGCGTTGTCCTGAAATCCTCAATTTGAATGAAATTTCGTTCTAATAGGAAAGCCCTATATTTTAAAATTAATTCATCAAGTTGATGATAAAATCCATGGCGCTCAAATGACAATATGCACTTGTTACACATCAAACCTTTAGAGGAAGGGGCAAAGCAAGGAGGTCAACGGGTAGGAGAGATGGAGGTTTGGGCTCTGAAGGATTCAAAGGGGCCATCCGTTATGTCATATGTAACAACAGTCGAACCAAAACAAAATACTTTTTTTTGCTAGTGTAATCCGTTGGACATAGATCCAATTTGTCAATTTTTGGATTCCTTGAATTTCCTTTCCCTTCCTCGGTGGGATCAAAACACCCCTATACCAGATATTTTATCGGTATCCACAGGAAAATGGACATCTCTAGAAAATATTTTAAGTTCAATTCTGTTTTTTTTCCTCCACTCGTAGCTTCTTACTTCCCAAACAGATCCTCCTACATCTATATGGTTTATCAAGAATACGCAAGAAAAGCACTTCGAATTGTTGATTAATCGTCAGAGATGGCTTAGAACCAAAAGTTCATCATCTAATCGATCTTTCCGTTCGAATACCCTATCCGAGAGTTATTAGTATTTATCCAATTTGTTCCTATCTAACGGAACGCTATTGGATCAAATGACAAAGAAATTGTTGAGAAAAAATTGGTTTTTTCCAGGGCTTTTCTCAAATTAGCTTCCGCTATTTCAAGAGTTTGTTGAGCTTCTTGTGGATCAATGTCACTGCCTGTTGCTCCTCTCCGAAAGGTAAAATACCCTTCTCTTTTAAATAAAAATTCGACTGTTCCGGCTACTACCTCAGAAAGGATATCTGGTTATGCCTCATCATCAGAGTGGGGACCTCCTTCGTTGGCTTCATTAAAACGGTGAGACTAGAACCGATGTCTTACCACTTGGATATACTCTATAAGCCTGTTTTCGACCGTGGGAACGGGGAGAGGCCTTCAATTACATCGGAAAATGACTTATAAACTTTATTATGACTATCTTTCATTGGTTGACCGCGAATTCCATTATCAAGAAGGGTATCCACGGCCTCTTGGGAATCTGAGTTTATTGCATTGGACAAAGCTGAAGAAGAAGCAGAGTAGCTTCAGAATTTCTTAGAGGATCTTCCGTGTTGGCCAAATCCAATTCCTCATATAAGCATATATTGTGATAATATGTCGGCTATAGGACTCGCACAAAGTTGTATCTATAATGGTAAGGCTAGACATATACATCGTAGACACAATACCATTAAACAATTGATCTCTAATGGTTTGATTTCCTCGATTATATAGAGTCGGAGGAGAATCTTGCGGATCCGCTTATAAAAAGGTTTAGCTAGAGATCGGGTGTCAATTTTTTGACAAACATAATGGGAATTAAGCCTATTACGCATGTTCCTTATAATAGCAACCCAACCATAGTGACTGGAGATCCCAAGATCATGGTTCAAAAAGGACAACTAAGTTATGAGGGACAGTTAGCACTTACCCATTCTGTTAGAACAAAAGTGTTGTCTGCTGAAAGGTTTAGGTTAAGCATTAAGATTTTAATGATTCCTATATCTTGGTCAAACCAACTGGGGTGTTTCAGAGTACTCTTTATAGGAGGTCACCTATGTAAGTGAAAGTGGGGCTGCTTCTGTGAGAATTTGTGGGCTGAATTCTTTAACGCACTTTCTGGAACCAAGGTGTTCCAGGGCCAAAATGGACACAACCATGAGAACCTCGAGAATGTTAGGAGATCTGTTGTGTAGGTATCATTGTCTAGGCATACACCAAAGCCTGAGCAGTTCAAGACCTAGTTCACTGCTTAGCTGAGTATGTCTGATGGTATTATACTACGGAAGGTTCAAGGCAGCAAACCACCTCGCCCGATGCAACAGATTTCCGCCTGTAATCTCTTCAGAGTCTGCATTGCACTTGCATTAATTTTCATTCATGTGGGGGATTGTTGGAGAATTTCGAATAAAAATTAATAATGGAGGGAAAATCCGAATGGACATGTGACAAAGAGTTGCATCGGTTCAGTGAAAAGTTGCAACCACATAAGGGTTGCACCTGTTCGGTTGAATCATTTTGGAAGGACGCAACCGGTAGTAAATAACCTCCAATTTCTCCTATAAAATCCTAGCACACAAGTGAAAATTAGGCTGCAATTTTGCATAAGAAATTCATTCTTTTAAAAGGCTGGCTTCTTATGTTTTTCATGGCATCTAAAAATTAACATTGCATATATTTTCGAGTCAAGAAGAGATTTACAGAACATGATTGGTTCGTCGTCTTCTTCTCATTGAAATGCAACAATCCGAAGAAAGTAAGACTGTTGTATCTTGGGAGACGATTGCCATAACCGTGGGCACATAATTAGAGCAAAAACGTCTAAAGGACAGAGTGTTGCACTCGCCTCAGCTGTCATATTTTATATTTTCGTTTTGCTTGAATTTTGTGTTAAAAAGAATGCTAGATTAATAATTTCCCCAATAGAACACTCCGAGGATTTGGTATCCCTACAACGGTTAAAATGAGCGAAAAATTACGAATTAACTGTTAACTTATTCTTTACTTGTGTGGCCTTGACATATAATAAATTGAAATATTACTACTACACATTGGTGAATCCATAAATTTTGTTAAGTGGGTTGGTAATCTAAATTCGAATTAATTATTCTTTCCATGAGGTCTAAAATTAATATTTGTCTGAAGGTAAAACTATAGAGTATTTTTCTTTTTTGCGGGGTCTGCGGACCCCCATTTGATATATGTGTGTCCGCCATTGCTTCTACATGATCAACAGAGTGTTGGGAAAACAAACAACCGCAATATCACACGTATCACATATATCCACAAAGTCTTTCCAATGACATGCAACGAAATTAAACGAGGTAGCCCCAGTGAGATCAAATCACAAATAATGCGAAACGAAAACACAAGAAAATCAACACCACAATTTTAACGTGGAAAATCTCACTCGATGTGAGAGAGTAAAAACCACGAGGCCGAGGCCCACAAAAAAATCCACTAATCAGCAAAAGATGATACAAATGTGTTTCAAACACATCAACCAACTCAACTACATTAAAGCATCAATAAGAATGCAAAATACAAGAGTTGTTAAAAAATATCACCGAAAACGCAGCAGTCAGGTCGGCGGCTTATTGCCGGAGATTGAACCATTGAAACAAAATTCCACTGTTCAGATTGAAGAAGAAGGAGAGACGAACAAACCCTCCTAATTTTCGTGCCGATCGGAGTCCATTTAGATGCCCGATCGTCACCGGAAAGAGACTGCTGCAACCAAAAATCCTGTGAATTTTTCCACTTTTTGCCTCTATTTTATTGTGAAGATTAGGGGAAAATTAACCTAATGTTTTCCCTTAAATATTATTTGACATATTATTATTTTTCCAATTATTTAGTGGGTTTGGGCTCCACAATGGAGTGATCCACCCAACAAATCTCCCCCTCACGACATTATGGAGGAATTCGTCATTCCCACAATAGAACGACGTATCTCAAGCTTCTCCCTTGTCAATGCTTTTGTCAACATATCCGCACCATTATCATCCGTGTGCACCTTTCCAAGTGCTAGCAACTTCAACTCTAACACAACTTGAATCCAATGATAACGAACATCAATGTGTTTGGTCCTAGAATGAAATGTTGCATTCTTACCAAGATGAATAGCACTCTGGCTATCACAAAGCAACACATACTGATCTTACTTCAAACCAAGCTCCTAGAGAAACTTCTTCATCCACGACAACTCTTTACATGCTTGATTCTTGTCGCAGATACTCACTTGATGAGTTGAAAGTGCAACACATTTTTGCAACCTCGATTGCCATGACACAGCTTCCCTGCAAATTTAACCAAATATCCTGAAATAGACTTGTAAGAATCAACATCTCCAGCCATATCGTAATCAGTGAAACCAACGAACACGGCATTTTCACCACCAAAAGTAAGGCATAAATCTGTAGTACCCCTGAGATATCTCATAATCCATTTCATAGCATTCCAATGCTCTCTACCAGGATTAGAAAGAAAGTGACTGACCTTACCAAATGCATAAGCTATGTCTGGTCATCAAACTACCACTGCTGAAGTATACGGGACCTTCTACCACTATGTCCTTAGTTGTAATTATGTTGAATATAAGTCGGTTCTTACCCTATAAATAGGGCTCCATGTAACATTCATAAACCAGGTGGAATATATGCAAAACAAGGCAAAACTCTGCCCATTTAGTTGCTCCCTCTTTGCTTACATTACAATATCGTTCACCACCGCCGGAGATATTCAGCTCCACCATACACCATCACTCCCATACACAAATCACCGCCTGATATCCATCACTAATCATCCGCTGAACACCCTAGATAATTTCGACGTTATCAGTCAGTACATTGTGAGGACTGATCACGACAGTGAGCCGACTTTTTGTCGGCCCCCTCAACTATTACTACATGTAAATAACTAATATCTCAGTTCATGATCTATTAATACTTCAATCAACTATCTCACACACGTACTTTGATGCACATCCTAATAGGACCTATGATAAGATGAAATGAAACAGTTTACATGATTTATATGATCATCTTAATTGGAAAATATGATAATATAATGTTGTGCGCACAACACAACACATATATATATAGAGACAGAGAGGACCAAAGTGACATTCGAAAGCATGGTGTATGGTAGATGGAGAATGAGAATCTTGTATGGTCATCGTATGAATAATGATATGAATTCGTTGAACCGCGATAATGCCTTTCAGTGAATTTGTTTGTAAAAAAGAGGATTAAAACCGGAAAAACCGTGAACCAAGTCGATCCAATTCGGACCGGATAAAATGGTTTTACTTAATTATGGTTGCGGTTTTGGTTTGTAAATTTGAAACCGTAAAAAATGGTTTGGTTTTAAAAGTTATTGAAAACCGAAACCGACTACGCACACTTTTGTGATAATGTCACGAAACCGAAAGCCTGAGTATGGGGTTCGAGTTCGTAAGTGAAAAAACTGCAAACCTCTTCCCGAATCACAGGCCCTCGATTAATCTCTTCTCGCATTCTTATTGGATCGGACGAAAAACCCTTCCTAAGCAGTGCTTAACTGTTTTTTTTTTTTCTAAATACATTTATTTTAGGATGGACTTGATAGAAATATTAAAATATTATTTCTGTCATGTAACCCAAAGTGACCGTTGGAGTTGCACGTGATCTTTGCCGACAGCCAATGTCCCTGTACCAAACCTTTCATTTAACTCCCCTTGTTTTTTCCGTTCACAGTGAAAGTTAGTACTCCAAATTGGAAAGATTATATGCCCTATTAAAACGCCATTACTACGCGTGAAAAACACTTTTTGGGTTGCTGCTATAAAAAAAAAAAGCTTCTATTACCCCCTCAAAAAAAAAAAAAGCTTCCATTGAGGGTTTTTTTTATTTTATTTTATAGTATTGGATTAGATCTAGAGGGTCACCGAAATTAAAGTCCACAGTCTACACCGCTTAAATAATGTTAAAGAACTATTTATAATACCTTAAACATCGATAATAGCACAAAAAAGTTCGTTCCTCTTCCCAAATCTTCTTTACTTATTCCCCTTTTCTGTTCTATTTTTCAATTGAATTCCAACCACAATTCCTTAAGGAAAAAAGATTCCAGCCCACAAAAGCTATATCATATTGATAAATAAGGGCTACTTGTTGTTGCAGAGAGATTCTCACTGGCAGAGGCTTTTGCTAGAAGATTTTTCTGACTTATTTGGACTTGAGTCTTCCAGACAAGTGTACCTACCCTCGTCCTCGAATTTCTTAGCATTTTCAAGATTTTTTTTCCTATTTTCTTAGCATTGTTCTAGAGGAAAAAACATAAAGCTAAGAGCTTGGCGTTAGTTTACACCAAAAATAACGTTTTTCCCTTTCAATTTGCAGAATAGTAAGTTCTTCATCCGGGTCTTCTTTTCCCGTTATTTCGCTTTTGATTATTTATTGTTTGCAGAGTTGGTTTTGAATAATTGATGGTGGTTTTGCCATTTTTTTTTTTTTTTTTTTTTTTTTTTTTTTTTTTTTTTTTGGAGTGTTGTCGAGGGAAAGTAGAGGCATTGTTCGTGGCTAAATTTAAGGGGAATGTTTCGAAGATTTTAATTACTTCGAAATTCTGTTTGACATCTGCAAAGCAGTATTTCTTCTCTAAAATTAGTACTTATTTCTATTAGAAATTGTGGTTTGCTCTATTTTCTCTGAAGTTTCTTCACCATAATTTCCTGTTGCCTGAGATTCTATTAATCAATCAGGTGATCGTGTGTGTACTTTGATTTTTTTTTTTTTCACTTATTGTTGTTATGGCGGCCTGTGATTATGCAAATTTGGTTGTTTAATATGTATTTCCTGCCAAAAATTCTGGAAATTAACCAAATAAGTTGTGTTCTTATATGGCTTCTCTTTAAAAAAATTGGGAAATGGGGCTTAAGTGTAAGGCAACATGGATATCACATAGCTGCAACCGCAATACTGCATTAATGAAGTTCTCAGTAGCATAGAAAATGTGATAGCTTGCTTTATGTATATTTGTCAAGTGCGAATTATGTGCTCCATTTGGATTTGTTTGAACATTTCAACGTACAGCTAATGTCTTCTTAATAACATAATTTGATTCTCCTAGGTATGAATGTGTTCATAACAACAATTTTATTCCTACTGATACAGTTTCTAGAAGATGGCAACTCTTGGGGACATAGGGCTTGCAGCGGCTATTAATATTCTGAGTGCAATAGCTTTCTTACTAGCATTTGCTGTACTAAGGCTTCAACCGTTCAACGATAGAGTTTATTTCCCAAAATGGTATCTCAAAGGTTTGAGAAGCAGTCCCGCAAGCTCCGGAGCATTTGTGACTAGAATCGTCAATTTGGACTGGAGGTCATACATACGGTTTCTGAACTGGATGCCTGATGCTTTGAGAATGCCAGAACCTGAGCTTATTGATCATGCCGGATTGGATTCAGCTGTTTATCTGCGTATTTACTTGCTCGGGTAGACTTTACTTTTCTTTTTATATCACATATATGGATGCCATCTTCCTTGGTGAATTTTTTTTTTCGTGTACTAATTTTTGTTGTTGGGGTTTTGAATTTCGCAGGCTCAAAACGTTTGTACCTATTACGTTGATTGCCTGGTCTATCCTTGTTCCAGTTAACTGGACAAATAACACGCTGGCTCAATCAGGTGTTATCTATAGTGGGATTGACAAGCTCTCCATATCAAATATTCCTCTTGGATCACAGAGGTGAGGATTATAAATTGGTATTTATACCGATTTCAATTTCAATTTTAAACGTCTATGCGGTTGAGCATTGCATTCTATTTTGTTAAGAAGGGGTGTGCAAAGTGGAATTGCGATTTAAAGTTTATGATGATATGTTCCTAAAATGATGATATTATCAGCTGACAATTATTTAGCTTTGTCCTTTTTATTTAACAAAGCCGGCCGGCCGGCACTAAAACCCCAAAATAGGCAGACACCACATGGTCTTCTGAGCAGCACCCTTATGTTGCTCTAGTTTGACTGGATTTTTTTTTATAATATTAGATTTTCTGAAAGTACATACTGCAACATTTGTAGATATATGTGTACCATCCAAGCTTATCACCGCCTCTGATATTTATTAAAGCATATTGATTATTGTATTAAGTGTTTTTAGCCAGCATGACACCCCACCCCCAAAGTCATAGTTTGGATTGATATTGCTATTTTCATAACTTGTGTTCTTTTTAAAAATGCAGATTCTGGACTCATGTTGTGATGGCCTATGCTTTTACATTTTGGACTTGCTATGTTTTACGTAAAGAATATGAAAAGGTTGCAACTATGCGTTTGCACTTCATTGCTTCAGAAAGACGTCGTCCTGATCAGTTCACTGTAAGTACCTGAGTTGTCAGCATAATAATGTTTTAACCACAGACGAATGCGGTAGCTTATGAAATTTTGAATGGACTTAACTGTAATCCATTCATTCTTTGCTTAGAATGAATATATACAGTGTTCAATTCGGCCTTTCACCGCACTTTTTATGCACTATATACTACTTAAAGTGGATTATTTCCGCATATAGCATTATACGGTGGGGGGGAGGGGCTCAGCACTCCTCTCAAAAAGCTGACAACACATTTTTTCTCGGTGCAATTATGATTCAAGCTGCTCGTGATGATTGCATGGCTTTATTACTGTACCTCTTTGTGAAGGAATTTTTGATTGCTTTCAGTTTCTCTAATCTTGGCTGGCTCGCTGCAGGTTCTTGTGAAGAATATACCACCTGATAGCGATGAATCAGTTAGTGAATGCGTCGAGCACTTTTTTCTCGTGAACCATCCGGACCACTATCTTACTCATCAGGTTGGTTAATATATTATCTGTATGAGCTCTTCTTGATGTGTTCTTGAAAGATTGGGAGGATTTGAATATATTTTTATTTTTGGGAATGGGGTTTCAGTTGTCAGTGGTTTTGGATAAAACAGCTTCATTAAATTGCAAGTCTCATGTATTCATCCGTGGAGATTTTCCTACCTAATTATTATCAGCTAATGATGTATTTAATGATGCTTATATTACAAGATATTTTCAGGTTGTATGCAATGCTAATAAACTTGCGAAGCTGGTGGAGAAAAAGAAGAGCAAGCAAAACTGGCTTGATTATTACCAACTAAAATACACTAGAAATCAATTTAAACGACCCATGATGAAGGTAATATGGCGCTTGCTCATACTTAGTTTACACGCATGATCTTTTCTTGCCTTTTTTCTTTCTTTCATTCATGTGCAAGAGCAACCTATAAACAGCGGTACTGACCCTTTGCTCTTCAAATTGACAGACTGGTTTTCTTGGCCTTTGTGGAGAAAAAGTAGATGCAATTGATCATCAGACAGCTGAAATCAACAGATTATCTGAAGAAGTAATATACTTAAATATACTGTTTCCTTTAATTGCTCCATGGTGTTTATTGTCATGTTTCGAACCTTATGAAGATATCCGTGTAGATTTTCAATGTTCACGTTTAGGGCTATAGCTTGCTTTCCTTGAAACAGTTTAATGACCAAGCATGCAAATCAATGTGCCAAAAGGGGAGTATAACTCAAATTGATTAATGGCATTTTTTTGGTTTTCCAACTGGTTTCTCCAGTCACATTGTGGACTCAAGTATTCTGGTTCAGTCCTTTAGGACCTCCAATTGAGGGCATTTGACATCTGATTTGAGACCTATATTGACCTCAGACCGTGTCTCTTCTTTGCGTTTGTGGGGTATGTGGCACTTTGTAGTATTCTAATGATCCATTTTCGCTTGTAGATTAGAGCTGAAAGGGAAAGAGTCGTGAAAGATCCAAAGTCTATCATGCCAGCTGCATTTGTGTCCTTCAAAACACGATGGGGTGCAGCTGTTTGTGCACAGACACAACAATCCAGAAATCCAACTTTGTGGTTAACAGAGTGGGCTCCAGAACCACGTGATGTTTACTGGCAAAACTTGGCGATTCCTTATGTTTCACTCTCAATCAGGAGGCTAATAGCTATTGTTGCCTTATTTTTTCTCACCTTCTTTTTCATGTTTCCTATCACATTTGTGCAATCTCTAGCAAATATTGAAGGTATCGAGAAAAAACTGCCCTTCTTGAAGGTGATAACTCATGTGTAAGTTAGTTACCCTTCTTCAGTCTTATTCTTGTTCAGATATATTCTTGGTTTCTGGGGATTTAGTAAGCAATATATATTTCATGATTATTGTTTTGCAGAGACTTCATCAAGTCATTCATCCAAGGGTTTTTGCCTGGAATTGTTTTGAAAATTTTCCTGATACTACTGCCAACCATATTAATGATGATGTCGAAATTTGAAGGGTTTATGAGCATATCCATGTTGGAAAGGAAATCAGCTAGCAAGTATTATATCTTCAACTTTGTCAATGTTTTCCTGGTTAGTGTGATTGCAGGAACTGCTTTACAACAGCTACGAACTTTTCTTGACCAATCAAGCAAGGAGTACGTCCCTCTCCAACTCCTGCACATTTTTTTCACGAGACTCTTTTAATTTCGGACATTCAAAAAATTGAGTATGCATAATTGACACTCTTGAAAAGTTGAAGGTAGACTATGCTAAATCATGATGCTCCTTGGTTTTGCAGTATCGTTACAACAATTGGTGTGAGTATCCCAATGAAAGCAACTTTCTTTATAACATACATAATGGTTGACGGATGGGCGGGGATTGCTGGGGAGATCTTAAGGCTGAAGCCTCTGATAATTTACCATCTCAAAAACTTTTTCTTGGTGAAAACCGAAAAAGACAGAGAGGAAGCAATGGATCCAGGAAGCCTTGGTTTCAATACAGGGGAACCTCAAATTCAATTCTATTTTCTTCTTGGCCTCGTCTATGCTGTGGCGACTCCACTTCTACTTCCCTTCATATTGGTTTTCTTTGCTCTGGCATATGTTGTATTCCGCCATCAGGTAATTCATTTTTCTCGTGTCATTCACTCATTATAACCCTAAAAAACAGACGTTGTATGATCTTCACTCGTATGTTTTTCCCCCCTCCAGATTATAAACGTGTACAATCAGGAGTATGAAAGTGCAGCAGCATTTTGGCCAGATGTTCATGGGCGTATAATAAGTGCATTGATTATCTCACAGTTGCTTCTAATGGGATTAATGAGTACAAAACATGCTGTTTACTCTACACCTTTCCTTCTTGCACTTCCTGTACTCACCATCTGGTTTCATTATTACTGCAAAGGCCGTTATGAACCAGCTTTCATCCGGTATCCATTACAGGTACGTGCCCCCCATTCTTTCTGATTTCCTGCTAGCTATCAATATCAATCAAGTTCAAAATACATGGAAAAATTGTTGCGATCAAAATTATTATTTGTTATTACATTTTCCAGGAAGCGATGAGGAAAGACACCTTAGAACGTGCCAGAGAACCGAACCTGAATCTCAAAAGCTACTTACAGTCTGCGTATGTGCATCCGGTATTCAAGTGTGGAGATGATGATGATGATGATGATGACGACCTGGACGATGAAATGAATGGTGGTGAGAAGCTACAGGAAGCTGTAATAGTGCCTACAAAACGACAGTCGCGTAGAAACACGCCTGCACCTAGTAAAATTAGCGGCGGATCTTCTCCATCACTGCCAGATGTTCAAGAAAAATCCTTCCTTTAAAGAGGGGGGTTGCATGCTGTATAGTGAGTAACTGTATAGTGAGAAAGTAGGGTTTATTAAAAAAGAAATTTCTTTCTTGAGTTGCAGCAGCTGTTATGGGATCTTGCGGCCTATATTAGTGATTTTTTTTTTCTTTCTCCTTATGTTGTGTGTAGTGATGGATGGACATACATTATTGTGATCTGAAGGTCTTTTTAATAATAATAATAATAATAATTTTCAAAAAAAAAATAATGATAATAATAATAATAATAATATCATAGAATGCAATATTATTACGGGTTCTCGGTTTGACAATCTCTCTGTCTCTCTCTCTCTCTGTTTTCTTCGTCTTAAGAATTTGACGACTTCGGTGCTGTTCGTTGCATGCCAAATTGCCAACGGTTCAGATCACATTTAGTATGCAAAAACGATATATCCACATTTTTTTTCTTCCAAAAATGATACATCCACAAAAAAGAATTGATCCAAGCCTTTCCTATTTCCAAAACAGACTTGACTTGCTGACTTTTGCTGTCCTATATCAGACTTGACTTATTGACTTTTGCTTATGTACGATAATCTTTAATGTCTATCTTTAATGTCTGCAATTTGCTTGCTCGCGGGAAGTTATTGTGTGGTGAGAGAATTTGAGGTGAAATGACGGGTGAAACGATCGGAACCACACAGTTTAAATACAGAATGAAGATGTGTTGTGTGTGGTGTGTCACACGGTGTCTCCACACAGTGTGGAGACACCACACAATAACTTCCCCTTGCGCGCATCGATCAATTTGAACTTGTAACTGACTTGAACGCCGGATGAGCTTTTCGAGGACAATATACTCTTCCTTTGTGCTCACATAGACCGAGTCTCCACAAACAAGGCGGGTACGGCCAATTAGGCGACGGCGGCCGAAGAGTATATAAGTCCACTAATATAATGTGTTAAATTTTTTTACTAGAATTGAGAAAGGGCCAAATTATAGGCTCAAAGCCCCCACGAGTTGGCGCTGCCCCCTCGACCCACCGCGATCTAACCGGGCAGGTCGAACCATTTTTTTGTTACGGCAACCCAAATACAAATGATAACAATATATGAAGAAAATAGCTAACATCAATTAATTTAAATTTTGTATCTACAGATTTTAGAAGCGCGAATAATCTTTGTAAGTATGTTTTCGAAAAGAAAAAAAATCAAACTAAAAGGTCCCCTTCAGCGAAGTCGCTGAAGGCCCAAAAATATTCAGGGCCGGCCCTGTCCACGAATGTTGATCCGATTACACTTAGAGTTGATTACGAGTATTGAATGTGATTCTTGTGTAAGAACTTAGCCTAGTGTGTATGAGTGATTGGCTTTGTGTCAAGTGAGAGATTGTTAGTTAGGTGCCTTAAACTTAATCGGATTTGACCGAATTAGACCGGGTCAGATAATTTCAACTACACTTATGTGTTTATACATATAATAAATGATATTTATGTTATCATATATTGGTTCATTTATTGAACTAACTGATAATATGTCATACATTCCTAGAATTAAATCGTGGTAGCGAAATCATAATGTGTGATTATGATTGATGAAATTTTAATTCATAGTAAATGATTTAGTTAATAAATATCTATAGTTGTACGTATTAATAAAATGAGACATCATTTATACGGTTAGACTAACACTATTGAATTCTTCTATGTTGTGAGAATAATAATGGATCTCATCCATTAAAGTGTGTCAACACTTAAATGTTAGGTGTAATTTCAGAAAGACAATTCATGGTAATTGTTTTCAAATAATAAACGACGAATTTATTTATCATCTTATTATTTGCCTTGCACTTATAACTAATACACTCCGAGAACCCTAAGTCATGTCATATGTAGTCATATAACTTAGTGTGTGTCACACGTGAGGATTAAGTTTATGGTGATACACTTAAACTGTTAGTCCGTGGTGAACTTAATAAAATTATGATGTCTATTGATTAAACTACCAATAATTCGCTTCGTAACACTTTTTATGGTGTGGGCGTCTTATCTCCGGGCCATCGATATTGGTTATCTATGTTGGACATTTATATATGATGCAATCTTATAGGACTAGACCAATTTAATATGCATTTCTCATATAATTCTTTAAATGAGAAATCTTATTAAATCACAAGATGATCATATACGGATTAACCTTAATACTGAATTGACTGTAGACTACTGCTTGTTTAGAGATAGGATTGATGTGTTCGTTAAGGATTGTTAAGTTGCGCGGTCCGAATCACTTTCACGTTGACACTATTCGGGAATGATTAGTTGAGTGTGTGTTTCATAGATACGAAATGCATTCTTTCTTGCGGGAAATGGAAAGATAAGCCCCTTATTTGTTAATTATAAAAACTTATCGACCCGTGGAGTTCGTGTAGGTTATGAACTAATTGATCATTACTGAATTAATAGTAAATAAAGATAAGATGTAATTAAGAAGATTTACGGAAACTTTCCTGCTTCATTGCGGATAATCTATGGATGGTTAGTCTGTATGTAATGATTATATTAATGGACACTAATTGACTCGACATATTAAAAATAAGTTATATATATAATCGATAGAGTTCAGGGAATTATGGTGGCGTAATTCCGGAATCATTAAGTTGAATATAAATATTTTGTTCAATAAATATTTTATTCAATTACTGTGTATAGGTCTATGATCCTCGGATTGGCTCCTAACATGCTAGTGAATTCTCATATTTTGAAACCTCGATAATTTATTAAATAATTAAGCTATTTAATGAATATGCGAAACATTACTTATTTGGTAATAATATGTAAAATAGAAAATACATTTTCTACTATCTCTATTGGCTTAAAACTAGCGCCAAGAAAGTATTTTTCTAATTGGTTGAATGTCTCTAATAAAATAAATAAATTTTTTTATTGGTTGGATAACATAAGAAATTAATTTTCTTTTTGGTTACGACTACAAGTTTCTTTTTCTTAAAGGAAAAGAAATCTTGTGTGTAAGGAAAACTCTCAAACCCTTGGTTATTGCCAGGAGCTTCTCCCAATACACAAAACACATCTCATGCGCCACTTTTGTGATAAAAGAGAGAAAATTAGGTTTTATTGTTTTAGCCTCTAGGAAGAAGAAAAATCTAAGGTTATATTCTAGAATGTTCAAATACGGGATCGACATCCATCAGTCGTCGTTTAGTGATACAACTCGGAAGATCACTGCATCTCGATTCGGTTCGATAATCTTTAAACCTTCTTGTAGTTTAGATTAATTGATTATTTGTTTCAAATCGTGGTAAAATAAAAAGGAATTAGTAATTCGTAGTTTCCGATGTGTATGATCCAGAGTCTTGATTGGTGCAGTAAACCTGATCCGCAACCGGAACCAAAAAAACGGAAAAGCCCACGCTGCAGCTAAGACACCCCAAGCTGCAGCGTGACTCGAAATTCACAGGTCAAGTCATCTATGCTTTTCTGATTCAGGAATCGAATTTCTGGCCGTACTGTTGGAGTGGTGGCTTCAGAGCTCCAGCCATAGGACCCGATCCATCGGGTTTTCTCTATTCGGATCATGTTCGGGTATATTGTATTTCCAACATTAAACGTGTACGTGGACATGAATTAAAAGAATACGTACGTTGGATAACCCTCTTAATTATTATAGTGTCTTAATTATGTGGCGGTTTTATAATTAACTTTAGACCACAAGTCGTCATAATACTGCGGTGTTGATTGTCACGTTTTCACTCCATTGAGGTATTCCTGCGAAAGGCGATCATGCGGTAGTGATTGGATATGATGCTGAAACATGTGTAGGATTATGTCGATCGTCCAGGATTTACGCTTCCCAATAGTAGGATTATGGCTTTTGGATTTGTGCCAACATTAATTTATTTGTTACATTAAACAGGCATTAAAAACAATAGAGCATGCTTAAAAAAAACTGTAATTGATCTATTGGTACTATTGGATGTTCACTACTATTTTATCCTTTTAAACCACTATTTTATTACGGTGTCCTTTTAACCAAAACAAGTTTAAAAGCAGTCATCGTCAATTTTTTCCTATTAATGTTGTAGAATCTTACACACCATACATAAAAATGTTAAGAACATTTTATTTGTTTTGATGATAGTCATACTAGCTGTTATAGCAAGCCTGAAATAAGTTAGTAATGTTTGTATAGGCTTTACTTCTGACATGTTGTATAAGTTCAGTCAGACAAGCACTGTAATAGACTGGTAGGACGGCTCATTAAAATCATTGGAATTCAGTGAAGACAGCCAAGGAACCAGCAGAGTAAAGTAAAGACCTATGGACTGACTTACAACCATGAAAGTCTGTGATGACATTGGGTAAGTCTAAAACTTTATGCAAGTGATGGAATCTATTTATTTAATATGATGCACACTGATCTCACACAAATAAAGGATCAGTGAAGTACAAGCATACTTGGAAAATCAAATAAAGAAATTAAACAGCAAAACGGCTAAGTAAAAGCTCTACCAGCCGACTATAAAAATAACAGTGAAGGAGTCACTGGACAGGCCAAGAAACAGCTAAGTCAAGTATGCTGCCCACAATTTATTCTGAACGTGGAAATTAAGGAGATCAAACAATTAACGCAGAATCAATCAATGACGGATTTTATGAAGAACGTTTGAAGAAAATCCGGATCACTGGAATTAAGGAGAATAAAATCAAGAGAGAATCAAGGATTATTCTCAGCATTAAATAGCCAACGGACGGAATTTCAAATTCAAGGATAATCAAGGCTATAAATAGGCATTGACAGACAAGAAAAACACACGAAAACACATAAGAAAAAGTACTGAAAAAACTCTCTCAATTTCACAAGCCTTCAATCTGAACTTAAAAGACATATCAAGTAGATCAACTCAGAATTCAGAGCTACAAATCTACATCAAGCGCTGAGATTGATCTACCCTTTGTGAATCTCATTCACACTAGTTCAGCAATTGAACCAGATCGTCTGAGAAGGAATTGCACCCTTTGTGATAGCTGCTGAAGGATTTGTTCTCAAGGAGCAGTGTGGAAGACTGAGTCACTGAAGCTTTTATAGCCAGAGTGATAGTCTTGGAGATTGTGAAGCTTGTGTAGCCAGGGACAATCATACTATTGTATTGGTGGAATACAATAGTTAATTCCTCCAATCATCACAGGAGAAGAGTGAACTATGGGATTACACCACCCTGAACCACTATAAACATTTGTGTTCATTTACTTACTGCACTTTACTTTACCGCATTTCTTTACTACTTTTTATTTATACTCTATGTGTGTTTAATCTACTTTGAAACAACTTTTAAGAAGGGACTTATTAGCTGCCCAAAAGCTTTTAAAATAAGAAAAGTTTTTTGAAACTCCAGTATAGTCATTAACCCCCCCTTCTGGCTATACTTTCACCGTTCTCTGGGACCAACAATTGGTATCAGAGTAGTGTTCCTAGTATCAGAACCTATTCAGATCTGATTTCTGGTAACAAGGAGATCACAAACTTTCAAAGTAGTTTTCAAATTTGTGTTTTATACATGTACTACTATTTGTCTGTGACTATGGATTCTTCGAATTTCATGTCCAAAGTACCAATATTCAATGTCAATAATTTTATAAGATAAGAATGTTGTCTCGTCTTGCAGCAACTCATGAAGAGATACTGGATGTTATCAATGATGGCCCAATCAAGATCATGGATGTGATAGCCACAGATGCAGATCAAGGAAAGGAAATAGAAAAGCCTAAGAAGGATTAGACCAAAGATGATATAAGAAGAGCAAATATCGATTTTGTTGCAAAAGATATGATCTTGAAGACTCTGGACAGTAACATGTTCATAAGGATTAAAGATTGCAAAACTGCAAAAGCTATGTGGGATAACTGGCCCTTGTCAATGAAGGATTAGAGGCAATCAAGGAAAATAAACTATCTGTTGCAAAACAAAAGTTTGAAAATTTCAAAATGAAGATGGGTTAATCTGTGGATCAAATGGATAATAGGTTCTCAAGCATCATCAGTGAACTGCAACAACTTGGTCATAAATACCCTAAAAAAGAAGTCTGCCTGAAAATCTTGAGTGGTCTACCTGAAAGATGGAAGATCATTGCATCAGTGCTTAAAGGCACGTTGGATCTTGCCAACACTGATATATTGACCTTCATGTCACAATTGAAAGCTCAAGAATTCGAGTTGAACAATGAGTAAGGTGCACCAGTAGAGCCAACAAGGCCAGTGCACTGGTAGCACCCCAACAAAGCAAATCAGTTGAGTCAACCAGCAAAGAGACTAAAGAACTGAAAGAGCAAGTGGCATTGCTGATCAAAAGATTTGACAGATGCAATAAGAGACACGGCAAATGAAGTTATTCATCAAATAAGAAGTCAAATTCAAACAAAGACATGAAGAAAAAAGATGATGAATATAGATGCTTCAATTGCAAAAAAGAATGACATTTCAAAGCTGATTGTCCAGAAGAAAAAAACTAAGATGAAGAAAAGAAGAAATACAAGTCATCCGACAAAAGGAAGAGCAATAAAGCACTAAAAGTTGAAACCAACAGTGATAGCGATGAAGAATCATCTGACAATGACTCAGACGACGGTGAAGACACCAGCTCAGACAATGACAAAGCATGCCTATGTCTAATGGATAAGGAAATTGAAGAAACAGAGATCTAGTTCATACTCCTCAAATGCATCCACATCTGACACTGCACAATCTTCAAAATCTCATGAGTAGATTTGAAGAAATTCAAACAACCCATGAAATTATGGAACAAGAATGAAAGATCTAAATGAGGAAAATAAAAGATTAAAGGAAGAACTGGATAAGCTGAAAGCTAAATCAGCTAGTAAGGAAGAACACTTAGCAAATAAACAAGCAATAGATGATCACTCATTTGAAGCTAATAGACCGGCTAAGGAACTCCCCTACTACCTGAGACCATCACCACACCACTTGAAACACCAGCTTTCAAACCCCCAAAAAGGTTTGGATCCAGATCTGGTCTTGGATACAATAGTCAAGATGAGAAAGGAAACAATAGACAACACAAATCTGAACTATGGACCAAAACTGGACCTAAACTCAGAAAAGGACAGACCATAGTTTTAACTACTCATCCTGCACCAGTGAAGTCAAAAACCAGTGCAGTAAAACAACAGATTAAATCATTACCAGCCTACTAAGAACAAAGGTATACTGAAAGGTAAGGGCAGACTTTACCCTTCAGAAGATGATTGGAATGTTCCAGCTCCAAAATACAAGAGAAAACCATTTCATATAAGACCAAATGTATTTGGGAAAAGCCAGAATAGGCATGGTCCTAGATACAAAAGGCAACATGAAAACATGTCTTCTACAGTGGTTTGGAAAGTGATACAAGATGCTAAAGCACCAAAAGATTGAGAAATGTATCATAATACTTTTAGTAAACCTATTAGAAGCTATTCTGCCATGCCTTATACATATGAGGTTGATGACTTCAACCCTCCAAGAAGAAAATCATTTAGATATACACTTGAAGTAAGAGGCATGACTGCTAACAGGTATGGACCCAAACAATGTTGGGTACCTAAGCTTGTTTAATTTGTTTTGTAGGATGTCTGGTACATAGACAGTGAATGTTCCAGACATATAACAGGCAATAAAGGATGGCTCACTGAGTTCAAAGCTTCTGATGGACCCAAGGTTACCTTTGAAGGCAAAGAAAACCCCGGCAAGATTAAGGGGGAAGGCACATGAAGAAGAACAATCTAAAGATTTAGAATGTGGCATATGTCAAGGGATAGAATTTCAATCTTCTAAGCATCAGTCAATTCTGTGACAAAGGCTACAATGTGCACTTCAGCAAAGAAGGATGCAAAGTGATTCACAATCAAACCAGCACAGTTGTACTTGCAGGAAAAAGAGAAGACAACATGTATGTGGTAGATTGGAGGACAACAAAAGCAGAAACATGTCTGCTTGTCAAGAACAAACAATCACCTAGCTGGATTTGGCACAGAAGACTGAATCATCTGAATTTCAAAACCATCAACAAGCTGTCAAAGAACAAGCTAGTGGAAGGCCTACCTGACATCACATTCAAGAAGGAAAGTCTTTGTGATGCATGTCAGAAAGGGAAACAGATCAAGAGTTCAAGCCACTTCAATCAACAAAAAAGATCATACATCTCTTAAAGATGGACCTTTTTGGACCAGTTACACCAGTAAGTTTAGTAGTGGTTGATGACTTTTCAAAGTTCACCTGGACTATTTTCATGAACAAGAAAAGAGAAACAAGTAAGAAACTACCAGACTTACTGAGAAGAAATCAAAATGAAAAGGAGTTGAAGATCATCAAGATAAGATCAGACAGAGGCACATAATTCTTGAATGAAATATTCAGAACTTACTGTGAAGAAAATGGTGTACTACATTAACTATCAGCAGCAGGAACTCCACAACAAAATAGAGTAGCAGAAAGATGAAATAGAACACTCAAGGAAGCTGTCAGAACCATGAAAGATTTTGGGCTAAAGCAGCAAACATATCATGTTATACTCAAAACAAATCCATCATCAATAAACATCAGGGAAAAAACCCTATGAAATATAGAATGGAAGAAACCTAACATATCTCATTTGCACATGTTTGGATCTAAATGCTTTGTTTTGAACAATAATAAGCTACATACTTTTGATGAAAAAGCTGATGAAGCAATATTCATGGGATATTCAGATACCAACAAAGCTTTCAGAGTACTAAACAAAAGAACTTTGGTGATTGAAGAATCAATTCATGTAGTGTTTGATGAACCTAACACTAGTGGGGAAGATTTACACACTTTTGAAGAACAAGCTGCACAAAGACAAGTCTACATGGATACAACAGTACTAGATACAATTTTGAATCACTCTTTTGACAATCAAGATGAGATGCCAGCTGCTACAACAACAGATCCACCAACACAAACTCAAGAAGCTGATGCACAAGCAAGAACATAAGAAACACCAGAACAAGCACAACTTCAACCTGACTTAAATTGGCTCAGAGATCATCCAGAAGAACAAGTCATTTGAGATGTGCATACATGTGTTAGAACCAGAAGGCAACTGGAAAGCATGCTAACTTGTTTTCTATCACAGGTGGAACCCAAACAATAGATGATGCAATCCAAGATGCTGATTGGATTACAGCCGTGCAAGAAGAACTCAATGAATTTGAGAGAAATGAGGTCTGAGAACTTGTTGATAGACTAGATATGGCCAACATCATAGGAACAAAGTGGGTGTTTAGAAACAAGATTGATGAACAAGGAGCAATCATCAGAAACAAAGCAAGACTTGTTGCAAAAGGACATTCTCAAGCATAAGGCATATATTATGATGAAACATTTGCACCAGTAGCAAGATTGGAAGCAATCAGACTTTTTCTAGCCTTTGTAGCTCACAAAGACTTCAAAGTCTATCAGATGGATGTAAAGAGTGCTTTTCTAAATGGACTACTGGAAGAAGAAGAGTATGTGGAACAACCATCTGGATTCCAGATCAAAGGAAAAGAAGATAAGGTATATAAGCTCAAAAATGCACTATATGGACTCAAACAGGCCCCTAGAGCCTGGTATGAGACACTGTCAAATTTCCTGATCAATAATGGATTCAGCAAAGGAACCATTGACAAGACTCTTTTAAAACTAGAAGATGGAACAAGCACCCTGCTAGTTCAGATCTATGTAGATGACATCATTTTTGGATCGGAAGATGAAAAGCCGTGTGAAAAGTTTGCAAGTCTGATGAAAAGCAAATTTCAAATGAGTATGATGGGAGAACTCAACTACTTCCTTGGATTACAAGTGAAACGGATGAAACATGGGATCTTCATCAATCAAGCAAAGTATACACAAGACTTAATCAAAAAGTATGGTATGGACACTAGTGGAACTTCTGAAACACCTATGTGTGCAAGAATAATACTTGGAAATGATGTGATGTGATCCATGGTGGGTGTCAAAAGGAAGAAAAAACAGAAATCCATGGTGATGTAGAAGAGACGAAATTATTTATGTTATTGGCCTGAATAAATTCTTAAGTATTTATTTGAGTCATTAGTCTTTTATTATCCCACATTGGTTATATAGTCTTTTATATTTGTTATTATTTTTATTTATTGTTATTTTGTCCCACATTGCTAAAATGGCAATTGGACTTGGAGTCTATGATAATGTTAAACCTATTTTTGAGTTTTATATGAAAATAAGCCTAAAAGTTCTAAGGGCACCAGAAAAAGTATTAGTAGACTGTGATATTGTTAAATCTATTTGAGTTTTATATGAAAATATTTACTTAGGTTCAGGCTTATGAGGGTTTTGGCTGTTAGGAAATCTACGCGGGAACGCAGCGGAATTCAAAAATTTATTTCCTATCGACCCAAGATCGACTTCGTTTAAGCAATAAACAAATAAGCTAAAGACGGTGGTTACCTTGGTTGATCTATAAGATCGACGCTTTGACCGTCTAAGGAGAGTAGTTCTGCGCATAGAGCCGCCCAAGTGTTCGGCCTCTACCGCTAGTCCACACGAATGCCCGCCGAAATCCATCATGGATTGCTATTGGAAAACTCCGGTTCTTTAGACCGGCCTTTTCCCCTCTCTCCAACTCTCATAGGATGCTCTCTATTTTACACAAGAACTATTAGCTCTTGGAATTATGATGTATGAAAAGAGAAATGACACCCACACTATATTTATAGTGTATGGGGCCTAGTAGTGTGTAGAGAGAGAAAAAACAATTTTCCAATAAAATAAGGAAAATATAATTGATTGATTTATCTCATTTATTATAATATCTCATATTAAATAAATCTAGGATATTGTCAATATCTCATATTGAATATTTCAAGATATTGTCAATATCTTATATTGACAATATTTATCTTTTATTATATTACTGTATAAATCAATTTACATGTGTGTGTATATATCACAAATATATATTACACATATAAATCTATATATAAATATTTTGGACACAATCATGCACATGCATATTATATGCATCACACGCTGGGAACAAAAGAATATATAAATATTAATATCTAATATTAATATATAGTATAATACCATTAATTAAATTCACAATCAAAGTGTATCTTATACACACACAAATTGCGCCATATACCAATAAATTGGCATCCGGAATATTCTTTAATTAATATAATATTATTAATATCTTGTATTTAATTTATTCATAATAAATAAATACCACCATATTAATTTACCACTATAACCTTTATAGTCTCGAGATAAACTTTCCTTATTTGGTTATCATCTATAACCACATTTTAATCCGACTAGATGTTCATATGTGTGTGACCCGATAGGTTTCGAATATGTTGGCCGTAGACACAAAGTGCAAATTACGAAAAATGCCCTTCATGCCTAACGATCACGGGATAGCGTCAGCAAACACACCGTGACCCCGAATCATCGGAAGAGTCAAATGCAATGACTACTACCTTTCATGTGAAACAGTTACCGTGTAACTTACAATCCTATTGCTGTAATAATATCCATACGGTCGTTAGTCGAGTGTCAAAACATCAACGACCGTATCTTATAATTAATATGGATATCATGCTCTCTCGAAGTAACTCGTTTACTCCCACTTTGCAAAGATTCACGAGAACAGGACATTCCTTATAAGAAGGCCATTTCGGATATTCGATCCCAATCATAGGATACGCGATTCCCGGACGACCAATCATGTATACTCCGCATGCTTCAGTATCATACCCAATCACTACCGCATGATCGCCCCATGGCTGAAACCTCAATAGTGTCAAAGCATGACAATCCACACCGTGATGCCATGAAGACTCGGTCAAAGGATAATTACACAACCGCCACATAGTGTGACACTTATCTGTGTAAGTGGGTCGATCCTAACGTCACGCATTCTCTAATACACGTCCACGTCACGGTCCAAGTGTCTCTACACTTCGATAGACGAGATCTATCCTCGCCTTTAAAGACGAAGACATCTAATACGTGCTGAAATGCTGCTTATACTATCAATGTCTGTTTAATAGTACATCGACTAGAGACATTTAAGTATCAAACTTATTAAAGTGATTAGAGATCTCATCAACCATAATCGCCTATCATGGTTTCTCTACCACGCTTTAATACTAAGGGCGTTACCATATAACAATTCATAATTGGTTCTTTAGAAGAAACGTATATATGACAACGAAAAAACCATTTTATATATGTATAAACATAAAGGAATAGTAGAAATGATCCGACCCGGTCGGATCCGGTCCAACCCGATTGGGTTTAGGACACTATTCCAACATTGGCATCGTCAAAAAGGGGGAAATTGTTAGGAACATTTTATTTGTTTTGATGATGGTCATACTAGCTGTTGTAGCAAGCCTGAAATAAGTTAGTAATATTTTATAGGCTTTACGTAGAAGTCTGACGTGTTGTATAAGTTTAGTCAGACAAGCACTATAATAGACTGGTAGGACGGCTCAGTAAAATCATTGGAACAGCTCAGTGAAGACAACCAATGAACCAGCAAAGTAAAGTAAAGACCTATGGACTGACTTACAACCAGGGAAGTCTGTGATGACATTGGGTAAGTCTAAGACTTTTTGCAAGTGATGGAATCTATTCATTTAATATGGTGTACACTGATCTCACACAAATAAATGATCAATGAAGTACAAGCATACTTGGAAAATCAAAGATAGAAAGGAAACAACAAAACGGCTAAGTAAAAGCTCT
Organism: Gentiana macrophylla; assembly: GCA_026214975.1. Taxonomy (NCBI): domain Eukaryota; kingdom Viridiplantae; phylum Streptophyta; class Magnoliopsida; order Gentianales; family Gentianaceae; genus Gentiana; species Gentiana macrophylla. The sequence goes on along the minus strand of CM047808.1, from coordinate 99,338,352 downwards.
ACCGGCTGACTATAGAAATAACAGTGAAGGAGTCACTGGAGAGGCCAAGAAACAGCTAAGTCAAGTATGATGCCCACGATTTATTCTGAATGTGGAAAATAAGGAGATCAAGCAATTAATGCAGAATCAATCAAGGACCGATTTTATGAAGAACGTTTGAAGAAAATCCGGATCACTGGAATTAAGGAGGATAAATTGAAGGAAGAATCAAGGAGTATTCTCAGCATTAAATAGCCAACGGACGGAATTTCAAATTCAAGGATAATCAAGGCTATAAATAGAAAGCATTGACAGACAAGAAAAGCACACGAGAACACATAGGAAAAACTACTGAAACTCTGTTAATTTCACAAGCCTTCAATCTGAACTTTAAAGTCATATCTAGCAGATCAACTCAATTTAGAGCTACAAATCTACATCAAGTACTGAGATTGATCTACCCTTTGTGAATCTTATTCACACCATCTTGTAGCAATTGAATCAGATAGTCTGAGAATGAATTGCACCCTTTGTGATAGCTACTGAAGGATTTGTTCTCAAGGAGCAGTGTTGAGACTGAGTCACTGAAACTTTTGTAGCCAGGGAGTGATAGTCTTAGAGATTGTGAAGCTTGTGTATCCTGGGACAATCATACTATTGTATTGGTAAAAGACAATGGTGAATTCCTCCAATCATCATAGGAGAAGAGTGGAGTATTACACCACCCTGACCACTATAAACCCTTTGTGTTCATTTACTTACTGCACTTTACTTTACAACATTTCTTTACTGCTTTTTATTTATAAAGTGTGTGCGTTTAATCTACTTTGAAACAACTTTTAAGAAGGGACTTATCCGCTGCCCAAAAGCTTTTAAAATAAGAAAAAGTTTTGAAACTTCAGTATAGTCATTCACCCCCCCCCCCTCCGACTATACTTTCACCCTTCTCTGGACCAACAAAAAAGCATTAAAAATGATAAAATCATATTGATTTATTGTTCCAATACAACATATATTTATGGATGAACGGGGAGAGCGGGATACAGTGAGAGTTGTGTTGGAAGTAGCACCCGAAAGACAATTTATGTAATTGTTTTTATAGTTAATAAATGACAGATTTATTCTCATCTTATTATTTGCTTTGTGCTTATATATTATACACTACTGAAAACCTCAAGTCGTATCATATGTAGCCATATAACTTAGTGTGTGTCACACGCGAGGATTAAGTTTATGGTGATACACTTGAACTGTTAGTCCGTGGTGAACTTAATCAAAGTATGAGGTCTATTGATTAAACCACCATTAATGCCCCCATAACACTTTATGGTGTGACTGTCTTATCCGGACCGTCGACATTGATTATCTAAGTGGGGCATTTATATATGATGGGAGTCATATAGGACTGGACCGATTTAATATGCATTTCTCATATAATTCCGTGATTGAGAAATCTTATTAAATCACAAGATGATCATATATGGATTAACCTTAATCCTGAAGTGATTGCATACTACTACTGGTTTCAGGATAGGGTTTGATGTGTTCGTTAAGGATCTCTAAGAGGCGCGGTCCGAATCAATTTCACGTTGGCATTATTCTGGGATGAGTGAGAAGTGTGTGTCTCACAAATACGGAATCCATTCCTTCCTGCGGGAAGTAGAAAGACAATCCCCTTATTTGTTAATCCTAGAAACTGATCGATCCCGGGAGTTCGTATTGGTTATGAACTAATTGATCACTAGTGGGTTAATGGTAAATAAGGATAAGATGTTTTGAAGAAGGTTTACGGAAATAATCCCGCTTCATTACGGATAGTCTATGGAGGGTTAGTTTGTATGTAATGATTATATCAATGGACACTTATCGACTCGACTCGGCGTTTGAGAATAAGTTATATCTATAATCGATAGAGTTCAGTTTCGGATTTATGGTGGCGTAATTCCGAAATTAATAAGTTGAGTAGGAGTATTCTATACGATGAATATTTTGTGGGACAATTATTGAAAATGACGCATATTGGACTTAATTAGGCAAAAAGGACATCCAAAACAAACACTTAGTTATAAGGATAAAAAATAGATAGATAGACCCAAATACCTTTAATGAAAAAAAGTATAAAAAGATAAAAAGGCGGAAAGGACGGAGCATATACATCCTGAATGTTTAGTTACCTTTTTTTTTTATTTAATTTAAAAACACATGCTGATGTTGTGTTTTTGCATTATTAATTTTTTTTTTTATTTTTATAAATTTCCTGGACCTTGAATGAATTTTTTTTATATTTAAATTTACACGGTGAAAGTTTATTTTTTCTTTTTTTCATTGACCACCCCGATGCATTGACCACCGTGATACATTGACCCTGTTGTTGTTGTGTATACTTTTTTTTTTCCCGCTCGGCGGACAGTGAAAATTTATTTTTTCTTTGTTTCTTTTTTTCATTGTCCACCGTGATGCATTAACCACCGCGATGCATTGACCAACGCGATGAAGTGACACCGCGATGCAATGACAACTGCGATGCAGAGACACCGCGATGTATTGCCCAACCCGATGCATTGACCACCCCCAATGCATTGACCACCGCGATGCAGTCACCACCACGATTAATTAACCATTTATGCAGTGATATCGACAATAATATATGCAGTGACATCGGCATCATATATGTGTGACATCAACAATTTATGCAGTGACATCGGCAATCATATATGTAGAGACATCGCGATGAAGTGACACATGATCACGATGGCCACCCCGATCTGCAGACACCGCGATGAAGTGGCCACCCTCGATGTAGAGACACCGCTTATCACGAGAGACCATTGGGATCACGATGATCACCGGATGCACGATGACATTTGATGAAGCAACACTGTGATGACATTTGATATTTTTCCAACTTAATTTCATAAAATCGATTTTTTCTTCATTCAAATGGCTATATCTTTTGATATAAAACTACGATCAACATAAATCTTTCACCTTAATTCATACTTTTATGCAGTGACATCGGCAATCATATATGAATGACATCAACAATTTATGCAGTGACATCGGCAATCAGATATGCAGTGACATCAACAATCATATATGAATGACATCATTAATCATATATGCAGAGACACCGCGATGCAGAGACACCACGATGCAGAGACCATCGGGATGCATTGACATTTGATGAAGCAACACCGTGATGACATTTGATATTTTTCCACTTAATTTCATAAACTTGATTTCTTTTCTTCATAAAATCGACTTCAAATGACTATATCTTTTGATATAAAACTACGATCAACATAAATCTTTCACCTTAATTCATATTTTTATGCGATCCACATCGGCAATCATATATGCGATGATATCAACATTTTATGCGATGACATCGGCAATCATATATCGTGACATCAACAATTTATACGATGACATCGGCAATCGGATATGCAGTGACATCAACATTTTATGCAGTGACATCATCAATCATATATGAATGACATCAACAATTTATGTAGTGACATCGGCAATCATATATGTAGAGACATCGCGATGAAGTGAAACCGCGATCGCAAAGGCCACCCCGATCTGAGACACACGCGATGAAGTGGCCACCCCGATCTGAAGACACCGCAATCAGAGAGACCATCGAGATCTGATGATCACCGGGATGCAGTGACATTTGATATAACAACACCGTGATGACATTTGATATTTTTCCGACTTAATTTCATAAAATCGACTTCAAATGGTTATATCTTTTGATATAAAACTACGATCAACATAAATCTTTCACCTTAATTCATATTTTTATGCAGTTACATCGGCAATCATATATGCAGTGATATCAACATTTTATGCAGTGACATCGGCAATCATATATGCGTGACATCAACAATTTATGCAGTGACATCTTCAATCAGATATGCAGTGACATCAATATTTTATGCAGTGACATCGGCAATTTATGCAGTGACATTGGCATTTTATGTAGTGACATCAACAATTTATGCAGTGACATTGGCATTTTATACAGTGACATCGCCAAATCATACACAAACCCACCATCAACGTATATCTTTGCTTTCTTTGTTTCAAGGTGATGCATGTTAAACTAATTAATCATTATTACATCATGATCAACGGTGTCAATACATGATGTGACACTCGTTGTGTCACAACGGTTGTGTCCGGATCATTACTCAAAAAAAAAAGAAAGTATCGAAGAAAGTATTGAATCTTGGTCTTGGAAGAACAAGGAACCCAACCTTAAGGAGAAAAAAAATTCACTCACTTGAATTTGGCACTCGAAGGACGGTATGGGCAGTCCTCCATCGCTAACAAACATTGAAACAAATACTCAAAATCAAATCCCCCAAACATCTCCAACAACAATACAACTCAATCTTTTCACTCAATTTGTGTATTATTCTCCATTTTTTGTGTTATTTTCTCTTTCTCCATTTTTCTTAAAAGTGCAGAACTATAAATCTGCAAGGATCAGAATCACCAATCTTTGATCATTCTTCAAAGCATAGAAAGCCCAAGTCAAGAGAAGTCAGATCAAGATTTCTTCAGTCACCTGCAAATTACTCACCATCATCATTTGAAAATGTGATGCAAATTCAATCTCCAAGCCACAATAATAATGGTAATATTTCTCCCCTTAGACAAAAGCCCAAATCATCATCATCATCTTCTTCTTCTTCAGCAATAGCAGATAATACAAGTACAACACGAAAGCCGAAAAGCCACGAAAAAATCAGGTTTTATTCGAGGACTATGGCCATCAGCATCACAAACATCATCGTCGTCGTCATCATCGAACTCCTCGAAACTTGTCAGAGACACTCTTGTTGATCATCTTGGAAATGAAAGACTAATGGACCGAGCACACCATAAAAACACCAAAAAACCGACATCCATTGTGAATAATGAAGCTCTTCATTTGCTACATTTACTGCTCTAAAAATGCTACAAAACTGCTGGTATAAGTTGCTAAAAATGAAGAATTGTTATTCGATTTGAATTGGGAGTACTTGTTTTAATTGTTGCTAAAAATACAAATGATTTAGCTGTTCTTATTACTCTGAAATCCAATATCACTTCAGACCCAACAAAATTCTAATCAAATTGGTCATCATCATCCAAAGCCTCAATAAAAATTAACAAAACAAAGAACATGTTCCATTACACAATGGTTGTACAAGATAGATGTGTGTGGAATTGAAAATCACTATACCTTGTAATGGTATAGACTGACAAACTATAAAGTGATTCACCTATCTATCTCTACCGGAATTAATTAATCCATAGCAGCTGCAATATTGCTGCATTGTGTATCCCATGCGTCGATGATTTGAATGAAGGAGGATTCAAATGATACTTACGTTTAAGTGATTCGGCCATGGAAGAAGGCTACCGGACTGGTTTATTCATGACAAAACTATAGTCGTACTACCGGAATCGGCTAATAGAATGGTTGGAGGACTGTTTATGCTGGATTTTATGGAGTTTATGGGTGGTAAACAGCCGGATTCTGGGCGGGATAGGATGGTTCGCCGACGAAATAGAGGTGCGGAGGCCATCCGGCCATGAGAGGGGGAGTTCTTTTTTTCTTTTACTAAATGGAAAAGGCGAATGATATTGTTTAGTGAGGGAGGGGGTTAATTTTGTCCTTATAACTAATGATCTTTTAAGTGTTATCTCCAAAGTCTTTTAATTAAGTGCCAAAACACGTTCCTATAAACAAATAACACATTTTATTCAATTTATTGTAATTTACTCGTTATAGGTCGATAATTAGGTTGGCTCTCTTAACACGCGAAATGTTTTACTTTTATGGACATAGAAAATAAATTAAATAGTTGGTCTATTTAATGAATATGCAATATTATTTATTTGGTAAATAATATGTAATATAGAAAAGACATTTTCTATTATCCCAAATGGCATTAAAATGGCGCCATATTATTTTGATTTTGGGAAAAGAAATTTTCTAGGTTTTATTTTCCTACAAAGAAAAGATAATTTTGTGTGTAAAAGATAAACTCTCAATTTATTAGTTATTTTCTTATAAAAAGAGAGTTTCTCCAACACAAAATTTAACCTTAAAAAACCACGCCATTATTGAAGAAAAAAGGGACGCACCTTTTTAATAAAAGAGAGAAATTTTGTTTTCTTTGTCTGGCCAATTTGGAAGAAGAAAAAAAACTGGGTTTTTCTAAGCGTATTCGAGGAGGTTCTTCTACGAGGATCGACGTCCACCAGTCGTTGCTTGGAGATACAATCCGGAAGATCACGGCTTCTCTCCGGTTGGGGTAAATCTACTAACCTTCTTGTAGATTAATTTATTATACGAATCAAATCATGGTAAAATCGCATGCGAATTTATTCGCAGCTTCCGCTGTGCAAGATCGAGTGTCTCGATCGGTGCTGTGAATCAGATCTGATGATCCAATTATGGATCGGATCCGGATTCATGTTTCTGTATATCCAGTAAGTTGTCGGGCTCATATGAGGGATATGGAAAGCGCAGTGTTCTGCAGTGTTTGATGATCAAGCGGTATATGTTTCGGCGGTGTGCGTGCGTGCTTTAGGGGCGACTACGGAATTTATGGAGGCAATGGCGGCCTTCCGTGTGCAGGGGGCACCACAGCACTTGGTGGATGCGTGGGCTAGGCCACCCCAAGAGGTAGTGCAATGTAATGTTGATGCCGTTGTACGAGAGGATATGGAGGGTGTTGGACTTGTTTTTTGGGACCCGACAGGGGCAGTCATGCACTCGATAAGTTACCCCTTTGACGGGGGGGGGGGGGGACGGCCGGAATTTGTGGAGCTCCGGGCTATTTACTTGGCACTGGTGGAGGCACAACATTTGAATGTGCTTCGATTGGAGGTAGAAAGCGATTGTTTAGCATGTGTGCAACGGCTCCGACAGCTTGTGGAGGACATTACTGCTCATGGCTGCTTAATATAGGACTGTTTGGCTCTACTTCCTAGTTTTACCTCTATTTATTTTTCTTTTGTCCGCCAAACTGGCAATGTACCGGCACATCTGCTAGCACGACACGCTTTGTCTTTAGATGTTTTTATTTCTTGGAGCACTTCGCCTCCTGAAGACGTTTTGCCGCATGTTATGCGGACGTTGATAAATAAAATTCTTTGGTTGCTAAAAAAAAGAATATAATATACTAATATAATGCTCTTTTCTTCTTTCCCCATTCTCTTAAAAAAGGAAAGCTCAACCAATTTCTGGCTCTCCCGCCTCCGGCGGCAGCGTTTCGCTGCCGGCGTCAACCCTCTATAAATATTTCTCTGTTTTAATCTTTCTCTTTAGCTCTTGATATGCGAAGGTTCGATTTGCGACTACCTTTCGCCTTCCCAACCAGATCTGACCCTTCCCCGACTTGATTGTGGTGGTGGGATGTAGATCGGGGGTCGCCATTTTGTCTCCTGCTTGGGGTTTCATGAATTCACAACTTTATGTCCAATCGGTGGTCGCTTTGGCTGCCGATCTTTGAATTTCTGGCGATGGCTCAGCCTCTGCTTCCGGTAGCACCTCTTCGCCGGTGTTTAAAGCCTGGTGGTGTCTTATGCCTCCGTCTTTCCCGCTCCTACTTGGCCGATGCTTGGTGGTTGATGCCATTGGTTTTTCGATGGTGCTACTTTGGACTTTGTTGTCCACTTATTCGGAGGGGATGTCTCTTTTTCGGGCTCCTTTGTTCAGTACGGTGACGACGAGTGGTGGGGTCGATCGTCGGTGTTCCAGGGGCATAAAGCTAAAATCTTAATTTTATCTTTGGTTTGTGTTGTATGTTGTTGGCTTTGTGTTTATATCCAGTTTGGTGTTGTTTGGCCCTAAGTGGGCTTTATTTTTGTCAAAGCTTATTCTATGGGTATTATGCTTTGACAGTAACGCAGTTGTTGTTAGTAGTTTCTTTTGTAGTAGTTACTTCGTCCAGTTTGTTTTGATTTTAACCGGCTTGGTCCTATTTTGTATTTATGTTTTTCATCGTTCGTCCGCGTTTATTAAAAGTTTTTTTTATTTCCATTGAAAAAAATATACTAATATATATATATAATATTGGAGGCAAAGAGGGAGGGGGGGGGGGGGGGGGTGGGGTGGTGTTGGAAAAGGAAAAGAAAAGAAAAAAAAGAGAGAGGGAGGGAACATTCATTACATAAGCTGAAAGTTCAATCGTATAAATTCCCTCCTTCCTTAATATCCTCCTTCACGAGACGGCGAATTCTTCATCATCTCTATTGTGATCCCATAGCTCCTCCTCCTAACCCCATTCATCGATAACTGCTCTGACTAAATACCAATTCTTAAAAAGAAAAAAGCCCCTATCGATACGATTTTTTATGATCGACTGACCGCTCACTTTCCACCTGCTTGATCTCGTTTCTTCTCTCGCCGTATCCTTACCAATGCGTTTGCAGGTGATTTTTTTACTGGATTTTCAATTAATAATTCCTTTTTTGATTTCAAAATTTTCCTTTGGATTGTTCGAATCGGATCGCTAATGCCTATGAATTGCTGGTGAATCACGTGGGGGTTGTTACTGCCTGCTGTTTGAAATTCCGTTGATTCCAAATTCGATGCTTCATCGACTTGTTTTTTTTTTTTTTTTTTTTTTAATTTTTTTTTTTATTGCTTTTTCTGATTGACTTCTCCCCCGCTGAAGACGGATTGTGAATGTGAACGAATATAGTTTATTGCCAGTTTGTAGTCCTATCAATGCACTTTCGGTGCTTTATGAACGAGTTTGGGATCATCTAAAAAAACGAATTTCAGCATTCTGTGTAATCGAAATTGTAATTAATTTACATGCTGTTTTGATCCTGCTCCCCACTTTATTGCTTTCTGATTGACTTAGCCACTGCTCAAGTCAATATCTAATTGACTTGCTTTCTAATATAGTCACTTGCTACAGTATTTCTCTATCAAAAAATGATTAGTGCACCGAAAAGACAAATTATTCAGTGAAAGGAAAAATAATGAATTTCTCTGATTGATTCCTTGTTTTTTTTTTTCTTTTTTTCTTCTAAGTAATGAAAAATGCATGTTAGGAATGGGGGTACAATTTTTTGTCCACGTTTTTTTGCAATTATAATTGGCGATCTTTCTATATGAACTTTCTCTTATTTGTGATTTGCAGTAGATTTGAAGATGTCTGTGCTGACTCCAAAAAGAAACAACTTAAGTGCCAATGGTAGTATGGGAAGGGTAATGAGGATGTCAAGCAATTTGACTGACATTCTGTGGAAAAAGGGATTTACCGTGAGCCATGGAGGAGAAGAGGAAGACGGCGTTGCAGAATTGTCCTTTGTCCAAGGAATGGGACATTCTGCAGCCTCAAAGAAATCGAAGACTCTTCTGATTAAGAAAAAATGTAATCTGAATGGTTTTTCAAAAGAACTGGAAGAAGAGGACCGTAAACATTTCAAGGAATTGAAGAATGACAATGTTTCAAACAAGAAGAGAAAGAGAAGTCCTCCTGACGAGGATGTGATGATTGAAGGAATCGAAGAAGAGGTACTTAAAAAGGAGCACAAAATAAAGGAAAATATCTCTATTGGACCGGATGAGCAATATAAGATGAAGAAGCACATGGACAAAGAAAAGGTATTAAATGGTTCAGTGTCACTGAAAAGGAAGTCAATAAAGGTATGTACTTCTTTAAAGAAGAAAAATGCTCCAGCACCTACATTCTCCAATGTTATATCGATAGATGAAAGTGATGAAGACGGGGATGAATTCAGTAGAAAGTTGAGCTCATCAAGCGGCATGTCATATGTCCAAGAAACACCACAATCTAAAAGCTCAAAAACAAGAAGAATGTCCCAAAGGCGGCATATTACCTCAAATAAGAACCTTGGTTTTAGCCCTTCTTTTTTTGTGGGAGATTGGGTAGATGATGAAGAGGATCTGGTTGCAACGTTTCGAGAAATTGATGGAAGTGGTGACGAGTCTGATAATAACTGTGTAGATTCTTTCAAGTCGAACATAATTTTGGATAATTGTATAAGGAAAAGTGATTCAGCAAAATCAACATTCTTTAGGTCCTCACCCACTTTATCTTCATCATCTTTGACTTCATCTTCAAATATTCAAAGGACGGGTACATATAAATCAACCACCAACAGCACAAACGTAAACTATTTTTTTCTGTTCCTTACAACATTGGTTTCCTGATTAAGAGTTTAATTACTGACACATTTGCAAAAGCAGGTGCGCAGAAAGTTGCTGTGTCATCAGTGTCAAAGGATTGATAGACTAACAGTTGTGCCTTGTACCAAGTGCAAAGAAGAAGTGTATTGTATATCGTGCATTAGGAAGTGGTGAGCCTAGTGTTTCTTTTTCTCTGAAATTACTTTGAAAGCTACGGCTCTTATTCTTTTTTTATGCTGACTTCTCATTATTTGTAACAGGTACCCCCATTTATCAGAAGAAGAAATGTCAGAAATGTGCCCTTTATGCCGCGGAAACTGCAATTGCAATTTGTGCTTACACTCAAGTGACAAGTCTAAGGTTTGTCTGCTCTGTTTATTTGTGTAATGTTGCTGTTGTTTTATTAGTTTTTAGTGTTGGTTTTCTGATTCAATACTTCATGAACATATTAGACATCCCAAAGAGATCTCACTGACGACGAAAAAGTTCAGCACCTTTACTATTTCACGAGTAAACTTCTACCGTTCCTGAAACAAATTCATCAAGAACAAATCGAGGAGATAGAAATGGAGGCTTTTATTCAAGGTGGGTATGCTTATATCATAAGGATGAAAATTTTGAACTTTTTAATTGATGTAGTAAATTGTATGTGTAGGGGTATCAACACTTACACTTGAAGTGAAGCAGGGCACTTATTCCGGTGATGAGCGTGTCTACTGGTATGCTGACCTTTGTTCCAGTTAATGTTTACTCCTATGGTTATCTTTATCCTACTAACTTTCCTTTTCTCTGTTTTCGTCAGTAACCATTGCTCTACGTCTATCATTGATCTGCATCGTAGCTGTCCAAGCTGCTCATATGAGCTATGTATTGCCTGTTCACGTGAGATTCGCAGACATGGGTTAGACGGTTGCAATAAAGCACCTCTTCGTTATTTCAACAGAGGTGAAGATTACATGCACGGTGGTGATCCTCAGCAGGAAGTTTGTTGGCTGGAGGGTTCAAGAAGTATAGTTCAACAGCCTATTAAGTGGATGGCCATGGATGATGAAAGCATCAGATGTGCCCCATCAGAAATGGGTGGATGCGGCTGTTGTACTCTACAGCTCAAGCGTCTCCTCCCACATAACTGGATATCGAGTTTGGAAGAAAGAGCAGAAAGAATCCTGAAGAAATGCAATGATTTTTGTGAGATTTCTTTGCCAAGTTTCTGTGAAACTGACCCTAAAAACTTGCATCAGGCAGCTTTTAGAGAGAGCTCTAGTGACAACTACTTGTACTGCGCAGAGTCGAGAGAACTGAATAAGGAGCATCTTTTCTGTTTTCAAAGTCACTGGGCTAGAGGTCAACCAATTATTATAAGGAATGTTCTTGAGCGGACTAGTGGTTTAAGCTGGGAACCAATGGTCATGTGGCGTGCACTAAGTGAAAACATTGATTCTGGTGTCAGCACCAAAATGTCAGAAGTAAAGGCTATCGATTGTCTGGCTGGTTGTCAGGTAATTATAGTGATTGCCTCATAACTATTGTTTGCTCTTGTTGAATCGCTTCTGCTTATCTAAAATAATAATATAGTCTAATACTTATTTTATTCCTGAGCCTTTTTTTTGGTGTTGTTGTGCATTGACTTTGCTTTTCTCTGATACCTCTTTGTCAGGTTGATATTAGTACCCATAAATTCTTTAAAGGTTATATACAAGGGAGAAGATACAAAAACCTTTGGCCTGAGATGCTGAAACTCAAAGACTGGCCCCCATCTGATAAATTTGAAGATCTCTTACCACGTCACTGTGATGAGTTCATTACCGCATTGCCTTTCCCGGAGTACACGGACCCTAGAGTTGGTTATCTAAATGTAGCTGTGAAGTTGCCAGAGAGTATTTTAAAACCTGACATGGGTCCAAAGACTTACATAGCTTATGGATTACGGGAGGAACTCGGAAGAGGGGATTCAGTGACTAAGCTCCACTGTGATATGTCAGATGCGGTATGTCTTCCAGATAGCCTGTGTATATTAATGTTATTTTTATTCATTTATATACATAAATACACTGCATGCTCATTTTTTCATTGGGGTTTATACTAATTGACAACACAGCATTATTTGCAAGAAATGCTTTACGTCAATATTTTGTCGTGATGAATTTGGTCAGAAAGCAATAATTAGTAAATTATCCAATTGCTGTTGTACTTTTGTACAACTGTTGTATTTCATCCATCATTCTTTATTCCTCTTTAGCAGCAATCTGTTTTCCATGATTTATTCATGAATCTCTCCTATTATTCCATTACAGGGATAAAGACACATTTGTTTCATGATTTTTGCATTTCTATCCCTTATTTTTTTTTTTGAAAGGATCCCTTATGTCTTTTTTTTAATATATTTTTTTACCCTCAATCTATGCATGTTTTTACCTTTTCAGTCCATTTTTGCCACGTGTCAAGTTTTAATTGGCTGGAGCATGTGGTATCTTCAACGCTACATTTTTGACATGTCGCACCTTGGACTGAAAATGTAAAAAAAAAATGCATAGATGAGGGTAAAAGTGCCAAGATGAAACATTAGGGGGATTGAAGTGCAAAAAATCGTGAAACAAAAGGGACCAAAAGTGTCTTATCCCTTCTACAAAATATATATTCTTGTAGGATTTGTGTAATGAGTTGTCAAGATTGAAGTTCATACAACTGTCCACTGGTTCAGGTGAATATTCTAACTCACACAGCAGAAGTAAAGTTAAGTGATGAACAATGCTCTGCAATTAGCAAATTGAAGAAAAGGCATAAAGCTCAAGATGAAAGGGAAATGTTTAAAAGCCACCAGCATGTGAAAAAGTCGAATAATGATGCAAATTTCGAGACGCAAGAGTGCTATCCACCATCTTCTGGGTTCACAGAAGATGAGTGGAATCATATGACAAATGATACTTCCAGTTCTGGTTACAATGTATCCGCAGAATCTTCAAATGACGGCGGTGCTGTTTGGGACATTTTCAGAAGAGAAGATGTGCCCAAGTTAAAAGATTATATTGTAAAGCACTCAAAGGAGTTTAGGCATACGTTCTGTTGTCCTGTTGATCAGGTGGGTTTTCTATACTAAAATTGTAAAATATTTTCTAGGTGTTTAGTGGATTCTAATATGTAGTTTAATCTTGACCAGGTGGTACATCCAATTCATGACCAGTCCGTCTACCTTACCATGGAACACAAAAGGAAGCTGAAGGAAGAATATGGTTGGTGACCGTACTATTCTTCTTATTTAGTAGCTCGCGTTCTGTTCAAGCTTTTGACAAAAGAAATAAAACATTTAGGTATTGAACCTTGGACATTTGAGCAAAGGCTTGGTGATGCAGTTTTCATTCCTGCAGGATGTCCACATCAAGTTCGAAATCTCAAAGTACATTACTATAACATTTGTTTATGTTTAACATTATTAACCTTTTTCTCTACCAAAAAAAAAAAACAATATTAATATTCCTGCAGTGGGCAGGTTAAATTCTGTAACTTAAATTTTCTTGCATTATGATGCAGTCATGTACAAAAGTGGCCTCAGACTTTGTTTCTCCTGAAAATTTGGACGAGTGCATCCGCCTTACGGAGGAGTTCAGGAAACTTCCAAAGGAGCACAAGGCGAAAGAAGACAAGCTAGAGGTCAGTAACTTTGAATATATATGCCCGACAACCATTATTACTATGCCTTGCTGCCTCTACTTTCTATTTAAAACTGTAACATTCATGCATACAGACACATGCATAAGTGTGTGTGTGTATGCACAAGGGGTTAGAGACGGACGTCTCCTCTTTGTTTTTAATTTCTCTATATTCCATCCATAGAGAGTTCTCATTTTGTATGTAAGCTAAATACCCTTCTTAGGAATTGGAAACTACGCCACCACCTAGTTTCAAACACTTGTTCCGGTCATCGGTTTCCACAAATGATTTTCAACCCTACTTACAAAGAAAAAAAATAGAAATAAAGGGCCCGTGTGTTTGCAGAAATGGAAAGGAATCAAATCCTTATTCCATCAGTTTCACATCTTCTAAAGAGAGGATGAACTTTTTATTCCGAAGGAATGAAAAAAAACATTATTCTCATTCAATTATATCGGATGGAACCATCTTCTCTCACCACTACAAAACCATCATGCGGACCATGGTGTGGTGGCACTCGTTCGCTCGTCTACGGCGCGGTGGCACACGTCCGCTCGTCCACGGTGTCGTGGCACTCACTTACCCATCTGTGGCATGGGGCTGGGGGCACTTGTTTGCTCATCCGCCAGTGTGGTGGCACTCACTTACCCATCCATGGACCGGTTGCTGGTGGTGATTCGCAATTGATGGCGTTTTACTGATGTCATATCATTGCGTTCGAAACACAGCTATGTAATCACATTCCATTCCAGTTGATCAGATTCCTTTCATTCCACTGCATAATGACAATCCAAAAGAATCCTAATTTCCAAAATCTGTCACCTGACTTCAACATCAAGCACTCAAAAAAGAGTCCACGTTTGAAGATACCTAGGCATTTGGAGTACTAGTTTCTTTGGACGGAAGGAGTGTATGGTGCAGGAATTATTAGACACGAGTCAGGGATCGAGAGCAGCTCATCATGTTTTTTTTTTGTTTTTTTGTTTTTTCCTTCTAATGCATTAATTTTAAATATCTATGATTATGGATCAAGGGTGAATATTTAAAAAATTTAGTGGGCTGATAAACATATTTTAGTGGATAAATTTTTTATAAAATAAAAAGAACACAAAACTTTTTTTTTATTTTAAATTAAGGCGGTCGGCTGCGCCACATCTCATGTGGGTGGCGCTGCCCCCGAGACATGTGAATTCGGTAAATCTGTAAGGGTTGATCAAATAACAATGGTAATATAAATATTTTATTTGGATTGAAGATTAAAGAAGGACAGGAAATCTAAAAAATTGCAATCCGAATAAATTTTATTGTAATACAAGTTATACCACGTGTAATTGTTGTTATTTCAAATGTACTTTTGATGCAATAAAATCTAAATTAATGAAAGATGAATGTTCATTAATGTGTTTTAAAAGTAAGGTGAAACATCTCTTACATGTAACAACCTGTTTCGGAAACCGATTCCCACAAACCAAGTTCGGCACTCACCCTTAAGCTAACCTTAAGGAACAGTGGAACACGTCATCCCAACTGATTTGAAATCACTGAAAACTCATGGAAGCAAAGAAACATATTGAGTATTCTGTATTTGTAGTATTTCAAAATGGAAATTATAGGTATTAAGTTTTTTGTTTTCTTAAAACTTAAATTACCACTCACAAAAAAAATTACTGATTTGTTTTTTAAGATAACTGGTAAGAATAGAGTTTGATTTGAAATATTTTTTCCAAAGAAAACAGTCACTTGACTTGGTTATTAAAATTGTAAGAAAGTCATATTTGTTTGAGCTATTGCAAAACAATAAAATATAATAAAGGAGGCCGATGAGGCATGCCTTGATGGTAAATGCTGAGGCCTCAAGATTAAGAGGTCCTGTCCTGTGTTCAAATCCCCATCTCCATGGTTATTAAAAATATATATAATAAAGGAGCCGCAAGTTTCATCGTCAGTTCCAATATTAACTAAAAAGGGAAGTGCTTTTGACAAGACAATTGTAGGCACTACAATGAACTTGCTTTCGGGATACAACAGTGACATTCGACCTCTTGAAAGTCGAATCTAAACTCAACATTCGATTTTGCAGAGGTCAAATGTCTATTTTCGACCTCTGTAAAACCGAACATAGCCCAAAATTATGGTGTAATGGTAGATTTGAGTTGGTGCCTTTAACAAGCGCTTTTTTGACTATTCCGGTGTTGTAAAAACGCGGGCAAAGATTAAGAAATAGAGATCAGTATGAGACGAACGTCTACAAGGAAGTAGAAGCAGAGGAAGGACGGCCGACCAGAAGAAAAGGGAGGAAGAGAAAAAAGAAAGAAAAATATATTTCTGACCATTGTTTATCGTGCCGATTTACGAGCAACCGGTGTATGAATGTAAGTTTAATTTTTCAACATAGTTTAAGAGTATTAATCTTAGTTTAGCGTTGCAAATTTAATTTTTGATGGTTAGGGTTATAATCCTATAGAAACTAATATAAGTATATGATTTAATATGTAGGAAATTGCAAAATTTTCGGATTGTTAGCGGTATAATCGGTACCATTAAGGTAAGATGGCTTTTACCTCAAAAGGTTCTATTTTTACCATGTTCTAAATTCTTATTTTACTAATTCACGTGCATTCATGGCAGTGGCGGATCCAGAAAATTTTTTCGGTTCCAGAAAATTTTTTCGGTCGGGTCACCGGAACGTAAAACTACATTTTTGATTCAAAAATTAGTTACACTAGAGTCACCGGAGCCTAAAACTACATTTTTTACTAGGAAAACGACACTTTTTAACATCAAAATACATCGTTTTAATACAAAAAAAATTCCTCAAATCTTAGTGGGGTCACGTGACTCCACCCTGATACACATACCTCCGCCACTGATTCATGATATATGTTTGTCGTCACGAGAACAGAGTGGTCGCCGCAACGACAAGAATGTCGCCAGATTTGCTCGCGCAATTCGTTTAGATCAATTAGTTTAAAAAAGATCATGTGTTACAAATCAGTCAATTGGTAATGGTTTAAAAGGGCTTTGCGCTTCCTTCTCTTTACTGTATGCATGATTTTACCTATAACCGTCGAAGAAGTTATTTACTATTATTATTATTATTATTATATTATTATTATTATTATTAGCAGCAGCAGCAGCAGTAAAAGCTGTGTGAAGGGTTTAGAAGTCCATAATGTATTTTTAATAATTTTATCTTGGAGTAGGGACCAAGTTAGGTCTTTTGCGTTGAGTAAGGGCCAAGTCATAGAGTCGGCTATGTACGGTTATAAAAGGACAAAGTCCTTGTTCAGAATAATACAATTTACTTCAATTTCATCTTGTTAATATTCAACATGGTATTGAAGCTAGGGGTGTCTGTGGTTCGGTTCGAATAGGTTAATGGCAGTATCAAAGCCGAACCAAAATTTTAGTTAATTGAAAATCCGAACCGAAACCGAACCGTTTGTAAAAGAAAACCGAACCGAAATAACCTGTTTGGTTCGGTTAACCGAAAAACCGAAAAAAAATCAAAAGTAAATAACTAGCGTTACCGAACCGAACCGAAATAACCAGTTGATTAACCGAAATAACCAAATTTCTTCTAAATTATACAATTACAACAGTTTGATTCACTATATGGTTATCAACGGTTTTATTTTTATATTTGGTTTCGGTTCGGTTCGGATATAAACGGTTTGGTTTTCGGTTTGGATTCGGTTCGATTTTAGTTCGGTTTTCGGTTCGGTTCGGTTTTCGGTTCGGATAATTTATAGCACAAACCGTAACCGAACCGAAAATTCCGGTTTTTCCATTTTGAAAACCGAAAACCGAACCGAACCGAATTATCCCGGTTCGGTTCGGTTTTCGGATTATCCGTATCCGTGTACACCCCTAATTGAAGCCATGATTCTTCTAATCATTGGTTTTCTGCATCTTTAAGCCGCATACAATGAATAATAATAAAGCAGATCCTAATCTGGATTTAATTGAATTGTTAGAGTTATATTAAGATCTAAGTAATAACATGAAAGTTTCTGATCTAAGGACACTTGAAGTTACGGATGAAAAAGATGAGTTGGTTTTCGAGACTCAGATTCCAGCACCTTCTCAAGCCTCACCATATGACAAATTCAAGATTACCTACCAAAGGAAAGGTTATAAGAAAGGGAAATGAGACCAACCTTGAACCATAAGGTCAATCATTTGCGCAAGAGGGTTAGGCAATTGAACACCAAGCAAGTGATGATCATTTGTCTTCATCTGGTAAGTCAGATTATGATTATGATTATGACCATGATCATGAATATGTGCCAAAATCTTTCAAGTCGTTACCTACAGAGGATTTGCCTTTACATGATCCTATTGCACTTATAAAAACTCCAAGAGCATGTACTAAACCTCATTTGAGTAAATTTGTTTCTTATGAACGTCGTACTCCAACTCATAAATCTTTTGTGTCTAATCTCTCAAAATACCTATTCCAAAGAATGTTCAGGTGGCTCTTGAAAGTCCTGAATGGAATGAGGTTGTTCTATATGAAATGAGGGCTCTTGAGAAAATGTAACCTAGGATGTGGTGGAGTTACCTGTAGGTGGGTGTCAGTTGATCTTCACCAACAAATTTAATGTAGATGGGACCTTATAAAGGCACAAGGCTCAATTGGCAGCTAAGGGGTGCTCTCAAACCTATGAGTTAGGCTACTCTGAACCTTTTTCACCAGTAGCAAAACTCAATACAATCAAAATATTGTTGTCAATAACTATGAATCTAGCTTGGCCTTTGATGCAGTTGGATGTGAAATATGCTTTCATCCATGGAGACTTGAAGGAAGAGTTGTATATGGTAGCTCGTTCGGGTTTTTATGTAAGTTATGGAGGAAAAGTGTGTAGGTTGGAAGTCTGCATACGGGTTGAAACAGAGTCTGAGGGCTTGATTTGACAGATTCATGAAATATCTGAAGTAGTTTGGGTTTGTTCAAGACCAATTCGGATCACACACTTTTTTTTATAGAAATTATTAAACTAGGAAACTGACGATTATTATTGCATATGTGGATGATATTGTTTTGAGATGTGATGATCTGGAAGAAAGCATCAGTGTTAAAGGCGAATTGTCCTAGGAGTTTGAAAGCAAAGACATGGGACCCTTGCAATATTTTTTGGGTATGAAGATAGTGAGAACCAGTGATGACATAAGTGTATCTCAAAGAAAATATACGATCTTCTTGAAGAAACATGGATGAGTGGTTGCAAACCAGTCAAAACCCTTATGGAATCTAATTTGAAGTCGTTTGATGTAAAAGGTGAAGGAGTTGTGGACATGGAAAAACATCAAAAGCTTGTTGACAAACTTGTATGCTTGTGAGGCATCATCCTGGTGGTCTACCGAGAATGTAGTGTTGCCAGACTCGGAGAGTTGGGTTGGCATCATCCACGTGGAAGTTTCCATTGGTGGGTTGTATTTGCTGTAGCGGTTACATGCCTTTTCGAACCCTCTACCGAGCTCTACCCTCCTGTCTCTGGTGGCCTCTTAGGAGTCTGATAAAGCTACCCTTCCCCATCGAAAAAGACAGAAGCTGCATTGGAAGAGGTAGCTATACATGACATTATCACATTTGCAGTTAATATGGTGAGCTAGTACATACAATCACCAACAAAGTCACACTTGGATGTTGCATTGAGAATATTGATGTTCCTATAGGCTTCTCCTAAGGAAGGCCTATGGGTTGGAAAGAGTAGTATTGTAATAAGATGGGAGTAGAAGTCTATACTAATGCATATTGGGGCTTAGCTACAAAAGATAGAAGGTCAATCTCAGGATATTGCACGTATGTTTGGGAAAATTTAAGCACTTGGAGAAGTAAGAAGCAGGGTGTCGTAGCTCGAAGCATTGTTGAGACAGAGTTCAGATCTATGGTTCGAGGAATATGTGAAGAATTGGGGGTGAATTTATGAAGTGTAGTAGCTCGAAGCATTGTTGAGGGCTGAGGCACACATACACATTTCACTTATGTATGATAAGCTAGAGCGGTTCATGTTATGTTCTGTCAGTTTGTATTGCATTATATATATGTAGTTTAGTTCATGTTTTATTTCAAGTACTTGCATGGTTTTAAGTTTTTCTAAAGCTAGGCATGTTTATGCTTTAAGTATGACTTTATAAGATGCATGTCATAGTTTGAGAGCTAAAACATATTCATGTAGTAGTTGATCCGTTGGTGTGACATGAATTCTCTTTTGATGATTTTTAGCTCTTATTGGACAATCTAGTATGAGCTTAACCCAATTACCTTTCCCCGTTAGATGTTTAAGTCGGACGGTGAAAGGCCCGATGACTAGGATGAGTATGTGCGATGGAGGTTAGTAGATCTTCAATGACTTGTGGACGTTTTAGATATGTTGAGCAGATGTTTTGTGGAGAGACATAGATTTATGATGTTTTGTGGAGAGACATAGATTTATGAGGTTTATTGTTGTCGCCATAGCGATAAGTATGGTTGTTGTAGTGTTGAGGTTGGCTGGTTCGTTTTTTCACAGAATATAACTCGCACACACATGCCCTAAGTAAGCCTTGAACCCAAGACCTCTTGGTCGGTCCTGGGATCTCAACTTTGACCACTACACCAGAGCCTCGTTGGCTTTGTAGTGTTGAGTTTAGTGTGTGATTTCTTTTGCTTTTCGAATTTGTGTTTTAGTCGAAAAGTGCCAATGAGGCTGATGTGCCTTTTATGTTAAATAATTGAGACACATGCTAAACTTGGGAAATTTTAGGGAGCATTCTCCTTTGGTGGAGAGGTGTGATGTGGCTGAATCTTAACCATCAGTTTTCAAATTTGAATATAAACTGTGGTTTTAATTATGCGGTTTCTATCGGCACCACATAATTACTATTGACATTCTTTTTTTATATTATTTTTCATTTACTTCTGGCACTACACATGAATTTCTTCATTTTACTTTCGGCACCACACTAGGAACGTCAGTGCCACTGACGCGCGTTTTTTATAATAACGTCAGTGGACTGACGTTTTTCATCAATGATACGTTTATAACTATAATGTCAGTGTCACTGACGTTGTTATCGAACCAACGTTAATGCCGGTGACGCGCGTATCGAAAATTAACGTTGGTTCGATAACAACGTTTTTTTGCACAAAAATAATCGTGGTGCTCGAAGTTTTGAATGTCAGAAGCAACCGTGGTGCCAATAATAAAACCGTGGTGCTAATAGAATTCATGGATGTCACTTCACTCCCAAGAGAGTGAGTAACCAAAAGTTTCCTGCTAAACAATCCAACTTTCGGACGAGACGTTGCTATATCTTTCCTTGAATGATGACACTCGTCATACGAGCAACTTGCAGCACTATTTAAGGGGAAAAAAAACCCTACTAGCACTATAAATATGTAATATAATACTGTGATATACGGTAAAAAGAAAGAAAATAGAGAAGTCATAAGTATAAAAGCAATGTGTATGCCATTCAATTATCATAAATGAATTGACTAAATTTATGTTGTGAAAAATCTTTGGTACTTCACATCATTTTTTACTTTTATAATACATTATCAACAAAAGATTCTTTGTGTTTTCTCTTTTGGTATATTTCATCTTTATTTACTTTATATTTCAATGGCTAATCTTTCTAAACTTGAATGTGTATTACTTGGCATCACGGAAAAGAATTGCTTGTCATGGAAATTGAATAGAGATACATCCGGATGTTATGGGTTTCGGAGACATCATTAAAGACAACAATAAAGCATCAACTCATGATCGTGGTAATATGATGGTATGGATGGCTGGAATTAAATGAAACGAAACGAAACTGATGAAATGGAATGGAATGGAATGAAATGTGATGGAATGAATGCGATTCCATTCCAATATTTGGAACACAATGGAATGAAACATGTGTGAGATTCTATAAGATGTGGCAAGTGACACGGTGGGTGGTAGGCGGCGGCGGATGATGTGAGGCGTGCGATAACAATGGTTGTGGTGGCAGCAGTGGTGGTGGTTGTGGTTACAAGAGTGATGTGGTGTGCAGTGATGGGTGATAGTGAGATGGGTGGTGGTTGTGGTGATGAGGAAGTGCGTGGTGGTGGCCGAGTGAAGATCAGTTGTGATAGAGTTGGTTGTGGTGGAGGATAGTGGCAGGGGTTGGTGGTGAGATAAGTTATGGGTGAGGACGGGGAAGACAATGGTGAGGTGGGTGATGGTAGAAGGGTTAGTTGTGAAATGGTTGGAACTTGAAGTGGTGGTGGGGCGGATGGTTTTGGTGGGTTGGGCTGTGATAAGTGATGGTTGTGGTGGGTTGTGGGTGGTGGTGCTGTGAAGGGTGGAGGCAGTGGGGTGGGCGGTGATGGTTGATTTTTTATCATTAGGTTATGCTTTACATTTCATTCCTTCCAACCATTCCGTCCATTACATTTGGTATTCACATCAGAAGCCCTATACGGTGCTCTATCTCTAAAATAAAGATAGAAAATAGAAATTTCCCTAAAATATCTCCACAATAGAAGCCTCACCCCCATTTATTTTTAGGGTCAATGAATAGTGTATCCCTATTTGTGGAGCACTATCCCTATTTTAATGGTATTTGGTATACAAATAAGGATAGGGATGCTGTTGTCCGAGTGTTTTGAATAGGGATGTTGTAAAATAAGGATATGTATTATTTTATATTGTTTTAGGGATAAAAAATAAGGTTTATGATATGAATGCACTGAAAGCTTCATCCTAAGAAATAAGACTGAAGAAGAGCAAGAACATCGGTCATTCCTAAAAGGCTGAGTCAACTCAAACTCTCCTCGGCTCACTCGTTGCTGAATGAAAATTCATTGCATTCTCTCGCATCCAAAATGTCAAAATAATGAAATAGAATGAAAAAACAGTTCATTCCATCTCATCCCAGCACTCCAAACGCACTATAAGTGAATATAATCATTTGATGTGTAATATTACTTCTCAAACTAATTTACGTTGGGAGAATGTTGCAATTTGTGATATAATATATTAGACAATAATATTAGACTAAAAAAAATTGCGGAATTTGTTAGCTAGGCATTGGTCAGCTCCATTTTTTTTTCGCCAGACCACCACCGGAACACTACATGTCAGCTACTGTACACATATACTAACAGAATGAAAGAAAAACAACATTGGAAACCTCAATTAAACCGAATATTGTCTCATTGTAGAGATTTTTATTTGGTAAGAGAAGATGAAAACAATCCATCATATCATGAACGTCCATAACCAAAATGAAATCCCACCCTCACCATCAAATTTCCCTAGACTGAAGATTTCTTTCCCAATAGATCGAAATGTTAAGCACTATGAGACATAATAGAAGAGAAAGAAGAAACATGTGAGATGTCGTCAGCCAAAGGCCACCGGCATCGGAGATTCTACTGGAAGAAGAAAGGGGCCGAATGGATATAAGGGAGGAGAAAAATTTTGTTTGAAAGAGAAAAGGGATCAGTAAGCTCCAGTTTAAAAATATATATGAACTGGGTGCCCATAAGGATTTAGTGTGGGCCCTGTTTGGTTTCGGGTTGGATTGATGTTGAATTGAGTCATGAGAGAGAAAATAAAGTAATGATTATAAAGTTGAAATGTTGTATTGAAATTTGTGTAGATGAAAAAATGATTGGTGAGAGAAATTTTAATGAAATATTATATTGATAAAGTAATGGTTGAATTGTGTTGGTGGTGAATAAAATGAATTGATTAATAGTATTTATTTGTTAATGGTGAAATGATTGGTAAGAGAAATTATAATAAAACAATAAAATCAATAAAATAATAATAGTAAATAAAATAATGGGTGAATAAAATATTGAGTTGGATCCAAATGGATCCAACCCAGCCTGAAACCAAACAGGGTACTTTCCCATTAAAAAAAACTCAAATTCAAAACCAAGTTGGTTATGCAGATGCATGATATACACAAAGCAAGGCAGAAATGTGTTTGAACAAGATAATTAGCTCAGGGTTATCAAGAATTTCAGGATTATTAAAAAAAAGGCTGAACCTCAATCTAAAGGTCTCTTACTGCTTCGCCTCTAGAATTTCGTGTCTCAGTGGTTCAATCTGTAATGACAACTTGTGGTTTATTAGTGAAAAAAGTTTACCAACCACATTATAGGAAGAAACAATTGTTTGTATATCTGAACTAAATAGACAATAAATAATATATTTATGTGCACCACACCGATTCTGTCTATGCATCATAATTGCTCTGGCACTACACATTAAGGGTGAAATTATCTTGGCATGTTTTATTGACACCTCCCACTAACATATTCGACCCCACCCCCCCCCCCTCTCCCCCCTTTCCTACCATTACATTAATATTTTTTTAATATTACACAGATGTCAAAGAATTTTACATTACTTGTACATTTTCATCTTCGTTCATTTTTTCCTCTACCTTTCGTAAAAAAATAAAAAAATAAAATTAAGTAAATAAACAAATCTTCCCATATACACGTTTCTCCTCAATTATCATCTTCGTCTTCTTCCTCTTCGTGTTCCCACATAAAATTAAGATAAACAGAAAAATCTTCGACTGTTAGCATGATTTTTGGTCAACACCTTATTTCCTGATATCTATGTTGTGAATCCTCTTTGTTTTTATATTTTCAACATTTGTAGTTTCTAATTGTCTTTACTTAGGTATTATTGACTAAGCACTTTAATTTTTTTGAATATATGATATGAGTTGATATATCTATAAGCACAATCTGATAAAAATTATATATAACCTTGGATTAATTGGTGTTTTCTTTCTTCCTGCAACAGATAAAGAAAATGATTATTCATGGAGTAAATGACGCCGTGGAAGAACTTGAACGGTTGATGTCTTCATACAATAATACCACAGATGATGGATTCGTTTTTGAGTGGTAGCTAGCCTGCTGCAGTCGGCCTCGACATGACAGTCATTCTCTGATCAAATATATACTTAACTGAAAATGATATATGCACAACTTCGGGATACAGCTTTAACAAAATCATTAATCATATATAGCCGTTGAGCAGTGGAAGTTAATCAACGGTAGAAAATGATGCTGTTGGTCTGTAGTTGTGTATGTATCATTTTTCTATTTTAACTTCTTTAAGATTTAGCATACCTTGCTTTCCAAGAAAAAAGAAACAAAGAAGAAAAGATTTAGCATACCTTATTCATTTTACTTGGGGAAAAAAAAAAAATTGATGTTGCTCTGCTTTTAGTCGTTAGGCCAGGGGATGCTCATCCTTGATCATGCTTAGGTTAGGTTTCGAACTGGAAAATCTTCATCAATACATGAATTTTGAAACCGAGATCAACTGCAATGCGATGGCTGACATTTATTTATTTGAATTTGTAGACTGTTTTAGATAAGTTGTACCAAGTGGTATGCATCATATCCTTCAATTTTTATGCTATTTCACATAATAACGGTGTATTATGTGAAGGAGTGTGATTCATGCATTGAGGTACTGTGTTGTGTTATAATGTTGTATAACACGGGTCCAACACAAACAGCTTAAATGTGGCGGTGTAATAATTTCATTCTGCGAAAAGGAAACGTGCCTCACCAAATAGTAACATGTTTTTAACTTTTAGACAAGTCAAGTACGTATTTAAGCGTTTAATCTAACTACATAAATGCATTGCACATTAAAGGTTTTTTAAGAACCACTAGACCTTAGACAAACTTTATATTATACTACTTAGCACATTGCTCAGAAATATTAGAGTCTAATCTAATATCCACGAGGCTGAAAACTAAGGTTTTCGGTCATCCCGAGTATTTCCCCGCAGAGGGTCTCCACAAGGTGCTGAGCCGAATACACCAGAAACTGAACCTTTAACTTCGTCGTGTTACAAGTAAGACATTGAACTCAAGTCAACATCACGTAAGGCCAATATGTAGAGTGTTCCAATGCTCCCGTGAGACACGGTGCGGAGCCAAAGCCACTAGAATACGTACACTCGACTTTACAACATTCCACATAACTCTATTCAATTTTGGCCTAGAAAAAATCAGCCAAAACTCAGAATTCCATGGTTTTTTCACCATTTTAAAAACTAAATCTACTCCAAATCCATACAAAAATAATATGAAAATTATTCTACAACATATTTGCAAGATTATACTAGATCTAAACACCAATATAACATGAAATTTAAGCCAAAGTGCTATGAAATTACTCTAAAACATGCTTGAAGTAAAAAAACTACATCTATACATCAAAATAACATATTTAGATTTGGTTGAACACCCCTTTACCTACGATTTCACCAAAAAGCTCCAAAAACTCTTCAAAAACACTCCACAAAAAAACTAGATCCATAAGAAAAGCTCTAAGAATCTAAGCAACTCATTTCGAATCTACCACCAAAACGAAGTTCTACGATTAGAACAACCTTTTAAACATTAAAAAGCTAAAAAAAAAGCTCAAGAACACATCTAGATCTAGAAAATGGGTTTTCGAAAATCTTACCCAATCGGAGTGAAACTTGTATCAAAATTAAGCTCTCATCAAGGGAAGCATTTTTGTGTAATTGGTTTGTGATTTCGATAACCGGATTGATCGGAAAGACATAATTTCTTTCTTCCTCTTCTCTTTTATTTTTCTCTTTCTTTTCCTTTTCTTTCCCTATTCTCTCTCTCAGCCGACAGAATTGTTTTGAGAAAGGTGGGAAATGAAAATGGGAGGGTTTTGGGTTGAAAAAGGTATATATAAATGATGGTACATTTACCTTTTTGTCCTTACTAAAACTTATATTTTTAAAATATCCTAAATGCTTTTTAGCATGTATCTTAACTCTATTTATTTAATTAAAACATAATCTATTAAAATTATTGATACATAAAAAAAAACCTGTAAAAAAATATTTATACCCTTTACGGAGATACGGGATATAACAAATGGGGTAGGTTTAACAAAATCACTATTCTTAGCCGTTGAGCAGTGGAACTCACTAGTTAATTAATCAACGGTAAAAAATGATGATGTTGGTCTGGAATTGTGTTACTTGTGTATGTATCATTTTTCTATTTTAATAACTTCCTTAAGATTAAGCAAACCCTATTCATTTTACTGGAAAAAATAATAATGGATGCTGCTCTTTTTCTTTTTTCTTTTTTCTTTTTTTTTGGGTTTCTTGTATTAGTCATTAGGCCAGCGGATGCTCATAATTGATATGGGACCCCGATCCCCGACGGTACACAATGCAATGCACAAATTCGCGTCCGGATGATCAAAACGACGCCAGATCGACCGGCCAAAACGACGCCGCCGGGTTCGACAAAAAAACAATCAAAACGGCGTCGTTTAGCCGAACTCAAACGACGCCGCTTTGGTGTCAGACAAAGACTGCATACATACCACTTTGTACCGCCGAGATCGCGAGTCCCTTGATATGTTTAGGTTAGGTTTGAACTAGAAATCTTCATAAATACATGAATTTTGAAACTGAGATAAATTGTAATGCGATGGCTGACATTCTTTATTATTATTATTATTTTTAATTTTTAGCCGTTGTAGATAAATTGTTCCAAGTGATATGCATCATACCTTCAATTTTTACGTTATTTCATATAGTAAGTGTGTATTATGTGAAAAAAGTGAAAGAGTGTGATTCATGTATTCAACAATGGTAGAGACACTACATTGTGTTATAATGTTGTTTCATCATAAATTTATGAATTATTGATTAAAATATAAAACATAAAATAAAAAGTAAAAAATATTTTTATTAAATAATATCGTTGTAAAACTAATAAAATACGATACGATCACTGACGATGCTGAATCTCGTCTATTAATAAATCTAGGGCCTGTTTTACCTAGTGACAATTTGAACAAGAATTATAAACTAGAAAAGGTATGAACGGGGGGGTGGTTTGTGTAAATTTTAGACCGAGCCTGAGATGATTAATCTCAAGTGCCTACGTATCCTGTGTATGAATCATGAATCAAATCTCTTCGTAGTTCTTGAGATCGTTTATATAGAGGGCCTTATCCGTTAGGCTTGCATGTGCCGTGTCATTCAAGGACTATATTTCGTCTTGACCAAGGATTATCTTGCGTCAATCCGTATTACTTAGGGGATAATTATGGGTATTTTGAATACTAGGATCAGAGACTTAATGATTTGAGATTCTTTCCATGTTTATATTACATATTATGCACGTCGGCTATTTCACCTAAGAGATACTCATGCCGACTTACGCCTAGTCCCATAGGTTGCTGAGGCCCGGGCTACACTGGCTGAGCTCCGTTGCGCCCTGACCGACCTGCGGTGGACTGAGAAGCTAGCCAGGCCGACCCCCACCTGGGGTTCAGGTCTGTCCTTCGGCTAAAGTTGGGCTCCTGGCCCTCAATATTTGTATTCTCTTTCTGGATTTATTACTTGGTCAACGTGGGGGGGGGGGGGGATGACACGTGGGGAGGTGCTAGTCCGACCTCCATCATAAGCCCCCCAGATCTAGCTGAGCTCTTGAGGTTAGTTCAGATTTGTTAAAGATGCAGCCCGGCTCGTTTGTCCAGATTTTTAGAAAATAACATGACAGCTGGCAAAGTTACGTCAAGAAGCTGTCATAGCTGACCCGTAAGTCGAGGCATTTTCACCCACTCGTTTGAAGTGGGACGGTTTCCAAGAATGTGTTTGTGGTTTATAACCCCGTCATATCAGCCATCCCCACTCACTTGCTATCAATTCAGAGGATCGAAGTAACATTGCCAATTGCACTTTTCTCACTCAGTCTTCACCTTTCTTACAAGTAAGTGTCTTTTCTCTTCTCTTTCTTTTTCTCGTGTTTTACGTTTGTGGATGAGGGCTTCATCCTCATCAAGTGATTCCATAGAAGAGCTATTTGCATCTGAGCCTGAATCTAAGGTAGAGAGACCTAGATTTAAGTTGTACGAGCACGACCCCGAATTACAAGAGGCCGTATACAGCGTTGTGTATGAGGAGATTCACTAGGTTCCTCATATTGTTGTTGGAAGTAGCGCCCGAAAGATAATTTATGTAATTGTTTTTATAATTAATAAATGACAGATTTATTCTCATCTTATTATTTGCTTCGTGCTTATAAGTAGTACACTACTGAAAACCCCAAGTCGTAAAATATGTAGCCATATAACTTAGTGTGTGTCACACATGAGGATTAAGTTTATGGTGATACACTTGAAATGTTAGTCCGTGGTGAAGTTAATCAAAGTATGGGATCTATTGATTAAACCACCATTAATGCGCCCAAAACACTTTATGGATTGACTGTCTTATCCAGACCGTCGACATTGGTTGTCTAAGTGGGGCATTTATATATGATGAGAGTTATATAGGACTGGACCGATTTAATCTGAGTTTCTCATATAATTCCGTGATTGAGAAATCTTATTAAATCACAAGATGATCATATATGGATTAACCTTAATCCTGAAGTGATTGCATACTCCTACTGGTTTCAGGATAGAGTTTGATGTGTTCGTTAAGGATCGCTAAGAGGCACGGTCCGAATCACTTTCACGCTTGCACTATTCTCGGAATGAGTGAGAAGTGTGTCTCTCATGATATGGAATCCATTCCTTCTGCGGGCGCAGAAGACAATCCCCTTATTTGTTAATCCTCGAAACTGATCGATCCGTGGAGTTCGTATTGGTTATGAACTAATTGATCACAAGTGAGTTAATGGTAAATAAGGATAAGATGTATTGAAGAAGGTTTACAGAAATAATCCCGCTTCATTACGGATAGTCTATGGAGGGTTAGTTTATATGTAATGATTATATCAATGGACACTTATCGACTCGACTCGACGTTTTGAGAATAAGTTATATCTATAATCGATAGAGTTCAGTTTCGGATTTATGGTGGCGTAATTCTGAAATTAATGAGTTGAGTAGAAATATTATGTTCGATGAATATTTTATTCAATTTATTGTTGCTACTGGTTATAGGTCCATGGTCCCCGGGTTGGCTCATAACACGCGAGTGTTTTCTCGTTTTATGGAACCTCGAGAATAAATTAAATAGTTGGTCTATTTAATGAATATGCAATATTGTTTATTTGGTAAATAATATGTAAAATAGAAAAGACATTTTCAATTAAAATTGGCTTAAAAGTGGCGCCCCAATGTGGATAATTAGGAGAAGAAATTTTCCTAGATTATGTCACATGTGTAATTAATTAATTATCTATTTGTTGGATAATTATTGGAAAAATTAAGAGATTGATTTTTTGGGAATTATCTCTTATTTTTGTAGTAAAAATATCTTTTCCTTTTGGGAATAGGTAATTGAGGTGTGAAAAGGATAACTCTCTTGACTAGTTATTTTCCTATATAAAGAGAGTTCCTCCTAGCACAAAATACAACACAATTTGCGCCACCAAGTAAATAAAAGGAGGAAAAAATAGTTTCTTGGCTTAGTCATTAAGAGAAGAAAAACCTAGGGTTTTTCTTGGGCATATTCGAGGAGGTTCTGCGGCGAGGATCGACGTCCACCAGTCGTCGCTAGGAGATACAATCCGGAAGATTGTGGCTTCACTTTCTGTCAATTTATTATTCCTCTTAAAAAGGTAAATCTTCAACCTTCTCATAGTTGTATTAATTAATTATGTTAATCGAATCGTAGAAAAATCGCATGTGAATTTATTCGTAACTTCCGCTGTGCAAGATCGAGTGTCTCGATCGATGCTGTGAATCAGATGACGATCCAATTATGGATCAGATCCGGATTCGGGTTTCTGTACATCCAGCAACTGTTTCTCCCCCTCCTGTTTCACATCCTTCATCAGGGACCTCTAGGTTCGTTGAAAACCTAAAGGCTGAAATGGCCATGAAAGCGGTGGTTGGTAGCCTCGGCGTGAAATCCATCCTTTCTCAAGGCGAGCTGGATAGCATTTGTAGCACGTACAAAATAGAAATAAAGAGGTATGCCCCCCAAACTTCCTGCTGCTCCCCATAGTTATGTACACCAGCCACCGGAGGGGTTCTGTACTGTTTACCGAGAGTACTTTGAATGCGAGTTACGGCTCCCTTTCTGTCTGGCCCATTTGGCCGTATTGTGCCATTATGGGCTAGGGACCTCCCAGTTAGCCCTCAATGGGCTTTGATCTATACTAGGGTATGCCATTTGGTGTCGTCTGCTCAGCTTCAAGTTTTCTGTACGGTTGTTCAGAACTTTCTATCAGCATAAAAAGGTGAAGGATCACACCAGGTGGTACTACTTCCCGTGTCGAGCGGGTTCTTTGACGGACATTCATATCCTACCTAAAGGAAAGACCTCTCACAAACAGTGGAAGGAGAGGTTTCTCTTCATTCACCATGAAGGTTGACCCGAGCTGAGTTTCTGGAGGTCGGACGAGCTTGACAAAGACGTATGTCCGAAAAACGTTAGAAATGAGTTAATAGAAGGTATCCAAGAGTCGGGTATCACCGTGGACGTCAATGAATTCTTTACCGAAATGATCAATGCTGCTTGGCTAGTAGATGCAGGGCCTAATCCTTATATGGCCCTTAGTGACGAGGAGAGGGATGCCTGTAGGACCTCGCTTGTCCTTTCCTTTTATATTTTTCACTATAATATTTGCATTTGCCTCCGCACATGACTAACCATACCTTTGTTTTATTTGCAGTGACGGATTTAAATTCACTGGTTGTTGATGCTGGCGAAGAGGAGGTTGGGAATGACCAACTTGAACAAAGTCAGGATACAGAGAGGACACTGAGTGTGAATCCTCCCCTAGCCCGATCTGTGGGTCCAATGTTGAATGATGCTGATCTCCAGGCTTTGGCTGGTCAAGCTGACGATGTAGTAATTCCTTCTACCTCATAATATGCTCTTGGGGAGGATGTTGACATGATCAACCTGGACAGATCCGATCCAGAGGATGAGGAGGATTACTGGCTCCAAAGGAGAGGCCGAACTGTGGTTGCTGCAAACCCCCGAGAGCCTGTGTCGAGAAAGAGAGGTAGAGTAGAGACATATATCTACAATACTGAAGACCGCTTGGGTGAAGAGGATGCTGCTATGGATCAGGACAGGCTCGATACGAAGTCCAACCTGGAGCTATCTCTAGCAGGCCGTAAAGCGATGAAATATGTAAGTTTTGCTCTCTTTTGATGTGTTGCACCTTAGTTTAATAATGCACCTCATGCTTGCTAACTTCTCATGCAGGGTACTCGGGTTGGTCAGGAAGTCTTCAAAAGACTTGCCAAATCTTCTGCTTACACGGAATATCTAAAGAAGAAGATTGCTGACCTAAGGGCGAATTGGGAAAGGTTCAAGGACTTTGTTAAGTCCAAGGACCTGGAGAACAAGGCTCTCAAAGAGCAACTCCAAAAGCTGGAGGCCGACCTAAAAGCCTAATTTTCTGCAAACCTCCAGACTCTCCAGGACGAATTCATGGGAGAGAAGACTAAGTTAGAGCAGGCCGTGGCCAAGCTCCGAGCAGAGAAGGCCGAGCTGGAAGCTGCTGTTCCGGGTTAGATAAATAAAGCCATAAAGGACTATAAGGCTTCAGAAGAGTTTGCTAATGCTCTAAGGTTGTTGCTTTCCCCTATCGTGAATCTGTTAGGAAATCATGAGTTTAACGCAGTGAAATTTAAAATTTGATTTCCTTTTACTAGATCGTTCTTCGTTTAATGCAATAAACACGTTAAGTAGTTTGACGGTTATACCTCAGATGATCTATAAGATCGTTGCTTTGACCTCAACGGAGAGTAGTACAGTGCGCAAGGCGTCCACGCGTCCGGCCTCTATCGTGAATCCACACGAACTCCTCGCCGGAATCCTCCTTGGATTGCTATTGAAAAACTCCGGTTTCTAGACCGGCCTTTTTCTTCTCTCATAAACTCACTATAGGTTGCTATCTATTTTACACATGAACTATGAGCTCTTGCAATTGTGATGTACAAAAGAGCTTGACACCCACCTCTTATTTATAGTCAAAAGTGGCGCCCATATGTGTGGAAGAGAAGAAAACCTTTTCCCAATATAAAATAAGGAAAATCAATTAGATTGATTTATCTCTTTAATTATAATTAACTTTGCCAATATCTTATATTGAATATAATTATCTTATTACCATAAATCTATTTTTCCAAAATCAATTAATATCTTATATTAATATTATGGTAACCTTATTAATTAAAGTGCACAATCCAATTGTCTCTTATACACTTCAATGTGGATCCCCAATAGTCAAAAGATTGACTTCCGGAATATTCTTTAATTAATAAAATTTATATATAATCAATATCTTGTATTTTATTTATTCATAATAAATAAATACCACCATATTAATTTACCACTATAGCCTTTATAGTCTAGAGATAAACTTTCCTTATTTGGTTATCAATTATAACCGCATTTTAATCCGACTTGATGTTCATATGTGTGTGACCCGATAGGCTTACGAATATGTTGGCCGTAGACACAAAGTGCAATTTACCAAAATGCCCTTCATGCCTAACGATCACGGGATAGCATCTAGCAACACACCGTGACCCTCAATCATCGGAAGAGTCAAAAGCAATGACTACTACCTTTCATGTGAAGCAATTACCGTGTAACTTACAATCCTATCGCTGTAATAATATCCATACGATCGTACCTAGAGTGTCAATACACTAACGATCGTATCTTATAATCTGGATATCATGCTCTCTCGGGATAACGCATTTACTCCCACTTTACAAAGATTCTTGAGAGCTAGACATTCCTTATAAGAAGGCCATTTCGGATATTCAATCCCAATCATAGGATACGCGATTCCCGGACGACCAATCATGTATACTCCGCATGCTTCAATATCATACCCAATCACTACCGCATGATCGCCCCGTGGCTAGGGGAAATCTCAATAGTGTCAAAGCATGACAATCCACACCGTGATGCCATGAAGACTCCGGTCAAAAGGATAATTACACAACCGCCACATAGTGTGACATTTAATGTTAGTGGGTCAGTCTAACGT
This sequence comes from Gentiana macrophylla, assembly GCA_026214975.1. NCBI lineage: Eukaryota > Viridiplantae > Streptophyta > Magnoliopsida > Gentianales > Gentianaceae > Gentiana > Gentiana macrophylla. The sequence continues at coordinate 99,304,588 of CM047808.1, read as the reverse complement.
ACGCATTCTCTAATACACGTCCACATACAGTCCAAGTGTCCCTACACTTCGATAGACGAGATCTATCCCTATCTTCTAAAAGATAGAAGACATCCAATACGTGCTAGTCTGATTATACTATCAATGTCCCATTTGACAATATGTAAGACTAGAGACATTTAAGTACCAAACTTGTTATAGTGATTAGAGATCTCATCAACCATAATCACTATCATGGTTTCTCTATCACAGTTTGATACTAGGGACGTTACTATATATATACAACAAATAATATGAAGATTAAACAATATATAATAACATAAGTGCTTTTATTAATCATAATAAATTTATTACATGAACTAAATAGACTGTAAATGACCCGACCCGGTCGGATCCGGTCCAACCCGATTGGGTTTAGGACACCTTTCCAACAATCTCCCACTTGGCCTAAAGCCAATCACCCATATGCCTAAGCCCGTGCAAGTGAACATGTTTCTCATGCTTTCCTTGAGACAATGCCTTGGTTAACGGATCTGCTATGTTATCATCCGTGTGGAATTTCTCTATCTTTACATCTCCTCTATCTACTATCTCTCTGATCAAGTGATAGCGCCGTAGCACATGTTTGGACTTCTGATGAGACCTTGGTTCCTTTGACTGAGATATCGCTCCATTATTATCCAAACTGCTTCCTTTGCCGCCTCTGAGGCTGCTATGTATTCGGCTTCCGTTGTAGAGTCTGCAGTAGTCTCCTGCTTGGAACTCTTCCAGCTCACTGCTCCGCCGTTAAGCATGAAAACAAATCCAGACTGTGACTTAAAGTCATCCTTGTCAGTTTGGAAACTGGCATCTGTGTAACCTCGTAATACTAAATCATCATTCCCGAAAACCAGGAACATATCCCTAGTACGCCTCATGTACTTGAGGATATTCTTGACAGCAATCCAGTGACCATCACCTGGATTGGACTGGTACCTACTAGTCCTACTAAGAGGGTACGAGACATCTGGTCTTGTGCACAACATGGCATACATGATAGACCCGATTGCCGAAGCATAAGGGATCTTACTCATTTGCGCCCTTTCCTCCTCTGTCTTAGGACTCATTCCCTTCGACAGGTAGACCCCATGTGACATGGGCAGAAATCCTCTTTTGGACTGCTCTATGCTGAATCTCTTCAGCATCTTGTCTATATAGGTGTATTGCGACAGACCAAGCAACCGTTTAAATCTATCTCTATAGATCTTTATTCCTAGAATATAGGCTGCCTCACCCAAGTCCTTCATTGAGAAGTTCTTGGATAACCAAGCTTTGACCGATTGTAACATAGGCACATCATTCCCTATGAGCAATATATCGTCTACATAAAGCACTAAGAACACAATGGAACTCCCACTAACCTTCTTGTAAACACAGGGCTCATCTTCGTTCTTGATGAAATCAAACTGTTTGATTATTTCATCAAAACGAAGATTCCAACTCCGAGAAGCTTGCTTTAATCCATAAATGGATCTTTGCAGTTTACACACCATCCTGGCGTCATTGGTTGTGAAACCTCAGTCAGTGTGTCATATACACTTCCTCGCATGTGTTCCGTTAAGGAAAGTTGTTTTCACATCCATCTGCCAGATTTCGTAATCATGGTATGCTGTAATAGCGAGCAAAATTCTAATGGATTTTAACATGGCAACAGGTGAAAAGGTTTCGTCATAGTCAACTCCTTGTCTTTGCGTATAACCCTTTGCCACCAACCTAGCCTTGTAGGTGGTCACGTTACCGTCCATGTCGGTCTTTCTCTTAAAGACCCATTTACACCCTATGGGAACTATTCCTTCAGGTGGATCGACTAAGTTCCAAACTTGGTTGTCTTTCATGGATTCCATTTCAGAATTCATGGCTTCTAGCCATTTCTCTTTGTCATGCCTTAATAGCACTTCCTCATAAGTTCTAGGGTCCTCATCTTCCATGAGATATACGCCAGTGTACCTTTCGGGTTCACGGCGTTCCCTGGTGGATCTTCGAGGTGCTAATGTGCCTACGGTAGAGGGTGGCCCCACATCTGTATATGGTGTCTCCTCTACTTCCATCAACGGACTGTTATCCGTAAGTGGTTCTCGAATTTCTTCAAGATCAATCTTACTCCCACCGACCCTATCCAGAATAAACTCTTTCTCCAAAAAGTGGCCAGTCCTGGCAACAAACACCTTTTGTTCCTCAGGGTGGTAAAATTGGTACCCTTTGGTTTCCCTAGGATATCCCACAAACAGACATTTATCAGATCTAGGTCCCAGTTTATCATGCATGGTCCGTTTCACATAAACTGGACATCCTCAAGGTTTCATGTAACCTAGTGTTGGTTTCTTCCCTTTGAACACTTCATAGGGAGTGGACTCAACCGTCTTTGATGGAACTCGGTTCAGTGTATAGGATGCGGTTTCTAAAGCATACCTCCAAAACGATTTTGGAAGAACTGCGTAGCTCATCATGGATCGTACCATGTCTGACAAAGTACGGTTCCTCCTCTCAGATATTGTTGGTCCCAGAGAAGGGTGAAACTATAGTCAGAGGGGGGGGGGGGGTGAATGACTATAGTGGAGTTTCAAAAATTTTTCTTTTATTTAAAAGCTTTTGGGCAGCGGATAAGTCCCTTCTTACTATGGTGTTTTCAAATCAGTTTAGACAATCACAGATATAAGTTATGATGTAGGCAAATTAAATAAATGCTGTAAAGTAATTGCAGAAATTAAATTGACACATGGCTTATAGTGGTTCAGGGTGGTGTAATCCCTTAATCCACTCTTCTCCTGTGATGATCGGAGGAATTCACTATTGTTTTCACAGATACAATAGTATGATTGTCCTTGGCTTCCCAAGCTTCACAATCTACAAGACTATCACTCCTTGATCGCAATGTACTTTCAAAGTGATTCATTTTTTCTTTTACTCGCTCCTTAAGATCAAAATCCTTCAACAAATATCACAGATTCAACTCCTTCTCAGATTGCCTCTGATTCAGTTGCTTCAGTTTGATATGAATGTGATTCACACACTTGCTTGATCAATCTCAGTTCTGAATATGACTTTGTAGCTCTGATATTTGAGTTGATCACTAGATGTATCCTTGTAAGTTCAAAGAGAAGGCTTTTCAATTTGACATAGTTTCTGCTTTCTTTCTTTTTGAATCGTTGTTGCTTTTTCTGTCAATGCCTTCTATTTATAGCCTTGAATAACCTTGGTTTTGAAATTCCGTCCGTTGGCTATATTAATGAGGGAATAATCCTTGATTTTATTCTTGATTCCCCCTTAATTGCATTCTCCTTGATTTCAGCGATCGGATTCTTTCTTCAAACGTATAGCAGAAAATCCGTCCTTGATTGATCCTCTATTGATTGTGCATTTAATGCATGATCTTCTGTATCTTCAACATGTATCAAGTCTGATCTGGTAAGTGTTACTTCGCCGCTTTCGAACGGTCGAGTGAGCCTTCCGACTTAGCCGTTAGTTCTTTCTTCATTGCTTTTGTCTTTGCCGAAAGTCAGCTTTACTCACCGATTCACTGCTTTCTTTCTTTGTTTTAGTTTCAGGAGAATCTTTATTCTTCACTCGATCCTTGATTTGGGTGAGACCAATGTACACCATATTTGAATATTGAGTTTCATCACTTGAAACATAACTTAGACTTATCCAAGGTCATCACGCACTTCCTTGGTTATAAGTCGACCCATAATGTCTTCATTGCTTCTATCTTTGGTGCTTGGTCGGCTTCACTTTGCCGAATATCTGCTTTTGCTTTGCCGTCCTACCAACTAGTACAATACTTGTCCGACTCAACTTATACAATATGTCGACTCTAAGTAAAGACTTATACAGAGAATTCTAACTTATTTCAGGCTTGCTATAACAGCTAGTATGGCCATCATCAAAACATAATAAAATGTTCCTAACAATTTCCCTCTTTTTGATGATGCCAAAACCCTCATAAGCCTGAACATAAGTAATCAAAATTTTTCATAATAAACAACAGAATAAAACTCAACAATTTTATTCATCCATCACAGGGCAATAAGATATTGCATCTTTTTATTTAAAGAGCAAAGGCAAATGATAAAATCAAATTGAATTAAGCAATAGGTAACATGTTTACTTCTTCATTTATTCAATCCTGATGTCTTTGCCTTTGCTGCCCTTTCCCTTTCCACTGGAGCAACAGGTTTACTTCTTCATTTCTTCAATCCTGATGCCTTTGCCTTTGCTGCCCTTTCCCTTTCCACTGGAGCTCTCAGGCTTTGAGTCTCCTCCCCCCTTTGTGGCAGTATCAAAACGTGCTTCAAGGTCTGCAATTGCTGCTTCAGATTCAGGGAGAGGGCCATACTTTTTCTCCAGTATTTTGTTGTTGGCCTCACCAACTTTGATTAGAAAGTCCAATGCTTGCCGAATGCTCCATTATCTCATCCAGATGTCGAATTTGTTGAGTGTGAGCATTTAGAGTGTCCACAAATGGTTTGAGATTATTGTCGCTTGTTTCACAAGGAACTCAAGATTGGTTTGGACATGATGAGGATGAGTTGTTGTAAGTTGCAAAGTAAATTTCCTTGTCTCTCCATGACCTCATCTTGGATCTTGATATGGCCGAGAGAGCCTCAATCTTGTGATTGAAGGAGGTTGCTTCACTCCTTAAGGCATTCTTCGTGTTTTGCTCATTGTAATATTGCCTTTCCATGTCCACAATGAGGGGTTGAATGTCCAGATTGAAGACTCTCTCTCGGATCAATTTCTTCTCGTGCCACATGGACATCCTCTTCATCCCCATCGCCATTCTCGTCGATCTTTACCTTGCTTCTTCTCATTTTCCACTTCAATTTCTTCTTTTTCTTCTTCTTCCTCTTCCTTCTCATTTTGTGCTTCTTCTTCTTTTTCTTCCATCTGTTCTTGTTGAGTGTGGACTGCTTCATCAACCACTGTTCCCCCTTGTGCAATTGTGGGGGAGTTGACAAGTTCGGCTGAGTGAGCTTTATCAGCTGGCTCACTTAGCTGGTTGTCAACTTTGCCTGTGCTTTTGAAAAGCACTTCTTGGAGAGTCAGTTCATCATCAGAAATCCCCAAATCTTCTTGAATTGCTTCAAGATTTCCTCCTTCTGAGCGTTCATCCTCTGACTCATCCTCTTCCTCATGTATCTCCTCCTCTTCAGATGAAGTGATTCTATATCCTTCTTCACCTTCCTCTAGGTAGGTGATTTCTCTTGTTGCTTTTCTTCTTCGCTTCGTGTCATCACTGATTGTCACAGAGTCAATTAAGTTGCTGGTTCCAGGCAGAGAGATGTTTTCATGCGCTGTCTGGGATCTGGTTCTTCGTCCCACTCCTGATCTACTGCCTTCAGGCTGCTTTCTTTTGCTCCCAGCTATGGGTTTGGGCTTCATGGAAGCCTTGATGTAAGTGAACATCGTCTTTGACTTGTGTGGGGACTGCAGATTTGTGGGTTTCACGTTCAATGCGTTGAACAGGTGTTGAAGAGGGAACCCGTATGATTTCTTTTCCCAGAAATCACCTTTCTTCTGCAAACCCTTGTTTGGTGCTGTAATTGAAAGGTCAAATTCCTTTTGTATCTGATCCTTTAGTCTATTGAATACAAAAGTTGCCAAGTAAAATTTGATGCGTTCGTAGATGATGGCCATCAATCTGATCCGAACCTCAGTCAGGTTTTCCATGGATCCTTTTCTGCCTTCGATATTCTTGGTGATGACTGGTGCAAACTCGGCAAACGGAAGTTTGAGTGTTGATCTAGGTAGATTGTATGTTTTGTTTGTTTTTCCTCGTTTTTGGCTATCTCAGCCTGCACTTTTTGTGATGTCGACCGCACAAACTTGACATTGTGCGGGCCTATCATTGGTAATTGTAGGAACCTATTGAGAAGTCCAGGCGTTATGACTATATCTTTCCCAAAAATTGAACTTTTTATGCAGTCGACCTCAGTTTTCTTTGTGATGGGCACAAACTTGGCATTTTTCTAGAATGCGATAAGGTTTTCATAGCAGATTCCCGTAATTGGGGTTTAAACGCGTCATTAGCCCCAAATTTGTACAAAGAATCGACTGCAAGCGTTGAGCTTTTGCATCGTTATCACAAAACGATAGATAGTGTTCGTGTTTGAAAACGAACCGATGATGATTGATTTTTCATAGTATTTTTCAGTGGGAGAAATTGTGGAAGATGAAGCCATTGATAGTAGATAGATGTTTAGGAAGGAGTTTTTCAAGTTTTCAGTGATAATCAGAGATTGGGTTTGTAATTTGCAAGTGAGAGTAAAGATTTCTGAAAGTCTCTAAGTCTGTTTATTTAGTGTGATTTGGGTAGTGTGAACGTGGTTTGAATATGGAAGGATTTTGTGACATAATGGCGTGATTTTGTGTATGTAAATTACAATATTCGAGTGGAATGGGGGAGTGGTTTGAGGTAAGTAATGATAGAGCCCGGGAATCGAGGAGTTAATAATTCGAAAAATAATATAATTACCTCCATGATCATACATGTGTAATCTTCCACAGAATAATCCTCCATAATTTCCTTATTCTCCACGTGTAATCAGAATTGATTTTGTTCACACTTTTAATTTATCCAAGTCTTTATTTCGGTGAAGTGCCTTGGCTGGTCACTTAGCCGATCTCCAAGTCCTTATTTCGGTGAAGTGCCTTGGCTGGTCACTTAGCCGATCCAATGAGTTCTTCACTGAGCTGCTCCATTTAACTGTTCCTAACAATCAGTTAAGTTATCTTCGCTGATATACCGCTGCCTTACCTGCTACATCTCCCTGTAATGGCAAAGGTTGTACCAGTTGATGAAGTCACTTAGCCGATTACTCCAGTTAGCCGCTCTTTGATACTTATTCAATTTCAATCATCCCTAACTTAGTTCTCAACATACTAAATCTTTCATAGCTGAGTGGTTTAGTGAAGATGTCAGCCAATTGATCTTCAGTGGGTATGTGTTTTAGGATGACATCCCCCTTTTCAACATGGTCTCTGATGAAATGATGTCTTACATCAATGTGATTTGTTCTTGAATGCAATACTAGATTTTCAGTAATAGATATTGCACTTGTGTTATCACACATGATTGGAATTGTTTTCTCTTCCACTCCATAGTCTCTTAGCTGTTGTCTTATCCACAAGATTGTGCACACAAATACTACCTGCCGCTATATATTCTCGCTTGGTTGTTGATGTAGATATGGAGTTTTGCTTTTATCTTGAACCAAGAGCCTAGTCTGGTTCCTAGCATTTGGCATGTTCCAGAGGTGCTTTTTCTATCTATTTTGCATCCAAAGATAGTCGAGTCCGAATATGATATCAATTTAAATCCTCCATCTTTTGGATACCAAATTCCAACATTTATAGTGTTTTTCAAGTATTTGATTATCCTTTTAGTCGCTAGAAGATGTGATTCTTTTGGTTGAGCTTGAAATCTTGCACACACTCCTACCGCAAATGCTATATCAGTCCGCTATTGCGCTTAAGTATAATAAGGAGCCAATGATTCCTCTATACATTTTCTAATCAACATCCTTTCCTCGCTTCATCTTTTCCAAGTATGACTCGCACACATTGGTGTGTCTCATTGTGCCACTTGTATCCATCCCATACTTGTGTATCAAGTCTCTTGTGTACTTGGCTTGACTAATGAAAATGCCATCCTTCATTTGCTTTACTTGAAGGCCAAGGAAATAGTTTAATTCTCCCATCATGCTCATCTGAAATTTGCTCTTCATCAGTTTGCAAATTTCTCACACAAACTTTTCATCCTCTCGATCCAAAGATTATATCATCAACATAGATTTGTACTAGCAATGTGCTTGCTCCTTCCTCTAGTTTGAATAGAGTCTTGTCAATAGTTCCTTGTTGAATCCATTCTTGATCGAAATTGTGATAGTGTTTCATACCAGTGCTCTAGGTGCTGTTTGAGGCCATAGAGGGCCTTCTTGAGTTTGTATACTTTGTCTTCTTTTCCTTTGATTTGAAATCCAGGAGGTTGTTCTACATAAACTTCTTCTTCCAAGAGTCCATTTAGAATGCACTCTTTACATCCATTTGATAGACTTTGAAGTCTTTGTGTGCAAAGAAATGCTAGAAAGAGTCCGATTGCTTCAATCTTGCTACTGGTGCAAATGTTTCATCATAATCTATTCCTTCTGCTTGAGAGTAGCCTTTTGCAACTAGCCTTGCTTTGTTTCTCAACAATTCCTTGCTCGTCCATCTTGTTCCTGAATACCCATTTTGCACCAATGATGTTGGCCATATCCGGTCTCACAACAAGTTCCTGACTTCATTTCTTTCAAATTCATTTAGTTCTTCTTGCATGGTGTGATCCAATCATCTTGGATTGCATCATCTATGGTCTTAGGTTCCACTTGTGATAGAAAGCAAGTTAGCATGTGCTCCAAATTGCCTTCTCGCTTCTAACTCCTGTGTGAATATTTCCAATGACTTGTTCTTCGTGATGGTCTCTTAGCCAATTTAGATCCGGTTGAAGATGTTCTTCACTTGGTGCTTCCATACCTTCATGCTGAGTATGAACTTCAACTTCAGTGCTTCTTCCATTGTATTGGTATGGGGTTCCTCTTGATTTTCAAAATGATGACTCGTGATAGTAGCCGGTATGGTTGCATTTGTATAGATTTCCTTTGTGTTTGCTTTCTTTTCTTGGTCTTGAAGATCTTCACCATTTGTATTTGGTTCATCAAAACCACATGTATTGATTCTTCAATCACCAATGTTCTTTTATTGAGTACTCAATGCTCTGTGGTGTCCGAGTATCCCATGAAGATTGCTTCATCACCTTTCTCATCAAAGGTGTGCAATTGATTCTGCTTAAGACAAAACATTTTGATCCAAACATATGAAAATATGAGATATTGGGTTTTCTACCATTCCATATTTCATATGGAGTCTTTCCATGATATTTGTTGATGATTGATCTGTTTTGTGTATGACATGTCGTGTTTGTCGCTTGACCCAAAACCTCTTTGGTAAGCATGCTTCAAAGAATCATTGTTCTAATCGCTTCTTTGAGAGTTCTGCTTCTTCTTTCTCGCTACACCATTTTGTTGTGGAGTTCTGCTTTGCAAATAGTTGATGTAGCACTCCATTTTCTTCACAATAGGTTCTGATAATTTCATTTAGAAATTCATTGCCTCTATCTCGATCTCGATCTTGATAATCTTTAGCTCTTTCTCATTCTCGAGTCTTCTCAAAGAAATCTGGCAACTTCTTGAGTATTTCTTTCTTCTTGTTCATGAAAATGGTCCAGGTGTACTTTGAGAAGTCATCCACCACTACAAGAGTATATTTCTTACCACTCACACTTCATCGTGGTGTGACTGGTCCAAACAGTCCATGTGTAATGATGTAGAACTCTTGTTGTAGATTGATGAGGTTTTGACTTGAATGAACTTTTTATCTCTGCTTTCCTTTCGACATGCATCACATAGACTTTCTTTCTTGAATGTGATCTCTGGCGGTCTTCAACTAACTTGTTCCTTGATAGTTTGTTGATGGTCTTGAAATTCGTGTGATTTAATCTTCTCGTGCAAAATCCAAATTTTGTTGATTGATTATTCTTGACAAGTAGACATGTTTTTGCCTTGGTCGTTCTCCACCCACCACATACATGTTGTCTTGTCTTCTACCCGCAAGAACTCACTGTGTTGGTTTGGCTGTGAATCACTTTGCATCCTTCTTTGTTAAAGTGCACATTGTAGCCTTTGTCACGAAATTGACTGATGCACATCGATTGAAGTTAAGTCCCTTGACATATGCCACATTTTGAATCTTTAGATTGTTCTTGAGTATTATGCCTTCCCCCTCAATCTTGCCAGGGTTTTCTTTACCTCCAAATGTGACTTTGGGTCCATCAAAAGCTTTGAAGTCAGTGAGCCATTTCTTGTTTCCTGTCATGTGTCCGGAACATCCACTTTGTCTATGTACTGACATCCTACAAAATAGATTAATTAAGTTTAGGTACCCAACACTGCTTTGGGTCCATACTGCATAGCAATCATGCCTCTCATACCAAGGGTGTATCCAAAAGGTCTTCTTTTGGATAATTGAAGTCATCAACTTCATATGTATAAGGCATGATGTAATAGCTTCTAATATTTTTACCAAGGTATTCGATACTTTTCTCCACCTTTTGGTGCATTTACATCCTTCTTCACTTTCCAATATGCAGAGAAAACCTTTCTTGCTTTATGTGTCTAGAATGCATTGGTTTTTCACATGATGCATTTTGTGGAATGGTTTCTCTTGTATTTTGGAGGTGCAACATTCCAATCATCCTCTGAAGGGTAAAGTCTGCCTTTACCTTTCAGATGGCTATTGTTCTTGATTGACTGGAATGAGGATTTGGTTTGTTGTTTCACTACACTGGGTTTTGACTTCACCGGAACGGGATGATCTGTTGGAACTATGGTCTGTCCCTTTCTAAATTTTGGTCCATTAGTGGTCCTAAATTTAGAATTGTGTTGACCATTATTCCTACTTTCATCCTGACTGTTGTAGCCAAGACCAGATCTGGATCCAAACCTTTTTGAGGGTTTGTAAGCTGGTGCTTTTAGTGGTGCAATGGTTACCTTTACTGGTGAGGAGATTTTCTTAACTGATCTGTTAATAACAGATGTATGATCATCTGCTTTTGTTGATCATTTAAGTAGGTCTCTTACTAATTAATTCAACTTTTGCTTTATCCAGCTTCTTTCTTTAATCTCTTATTCTCTTTTCTTAGATCCTTGCATTCCATTTCCGCATTTCATGATTCTTTTCAATTTCATCAAATTTAGTCATGAGATTTTGGACTAGATCTCATGTATCTAATGGGAGACTAGAAGATTGTGCAAAGTGTTAGATGTGGATGCATTTGATGAGGAACAAGAACTAGATATTACCTCGCCATTCATCGATTCTTTAGCCATTAGACATAGGCTTGTTTCCTCGATGTCTGAGCTATCACTTTTGTCTTCATCTAATTCTTTGGTCATGAGGCATAGACATGCTTTTTCATTTTCTCGAGTTGTCTTCTTCATCACTATCATCCTAATCATTATCGATGATTCTTCATTCTTTTCACTCTTTGGATTACGCCTTGAGTGCCTTCTTGCTCTTTCTCTTTTGGATGCTTTGTATTTCTTCTTTTCATCATCTTTGTCATTTTCTTCAGACAATCACCTTGAAGTGACCTTTCTTGTTGCAATTGAAGCATCTGTATTCATCATCTTTCTTCTTCCTATCTTTGTTTGAGGTTGACCTCTTGTTTGATGATGAATTTCCTTTGAATAGCTTCTTTTGCTAAACTCACAAAACGCTTAACTAATAGAGCTACTGTTCTTTTAGTTCATGTGTCTCTTTGTTGATGCATTCGCAAAGTTACTTTCTTTGGTGCGGCTAATGCGATGATTTTATGTGTCTCTGCCGGGGCACCATCTTCACCGCTCAATTCGAATTCATGAGCTTTTAATTGGGACATCGCGTCGAGTGTCGGTTGCTTGCAAGATTTGTTGTTCCTCCGATTCTCGATGTTATGATCTTCCATCTTTCAGCAATTCTCTCAAGATCTTCAAGCATACTTCTTTACGGGGATATATGTGTCCAAGTCATTGCAATTCATCGATGATTCTTGAGAATCATTTGTCCATTTGATCAATGGATTCACCACCTTTTCATTTTAAAGTTCTCAAATTTCTGCTTTTACAAATGAGATAATTTGTTTTCTTTAATCTCTTCTTGAGATCCTTCATTTATCAATGATAGCTTGTCCCACATCTCCTTTGTTTGCTTTGCGCGCTTTGATTCTCATGAACATGTTGCTATCTAGGGTCTTCAAGGTCATGTATTTTGCAACAAAGTCCAGATTTGCTCTTCTCCTGTCATCTTTGGTCCAATCCTTTTTAGGTTTGTCAATTTCCTTTCCTTGATCTTCTCCTGTGCCTACCACCGTAGTGATTGTGATTGGTCCATCATTGATTACATCCAGCATCTCTTCATGAGTTGCTGCAAGATGGGATAGCATTCTTATTTTATATTCATCGAAATTATTGACATTAAAAACAGGTACTTTTGACAAGAAGTTTGAGGAATCCATCAGTGCAAATGAAGATATTTGAAAACTACTTTGAAAATATATGATCTCCTTGTTACCAGAAATTAGATCTCAATGTGTTTACGATATTAGAACACCGCCTCGATACCAATTGTTGGTCCCAGAGAAGGGTGAAACTATAGTCAGAGGGGGGTGAATGACTATAGTGGAGTTTCAAAAACTTTTCTTTTATTTAAAAGCTTTTGGGCAGCGGATAAGTCCCTTCTTACTATGTTGTTTTCAAATCAGTTTAGACAATCACAGATATAAGTTATGATGTAGGCAAATTAAATAAATGTCAGTAAAGTAAATTGCGAGAAATTAAATTGACACAAGGCTTATAGTGGTTCAGGTGGTGTAATCCCTTAATCCACTCTTCTCCTGTGATGATCGGAGGAATTCACTATTGTTTTCACAGATACAATAGTATGATTGTCCTTGGCTTCCCAAGCTTCACAATCTACAAGACTATCACTCCTTGACTGCAACAGCTTCAGTGATTCAGTCTTCCTTTTTGCTGCTCCTTAAGATCAAAATCCTTCAACAGCTATCACAGATTCAACTCCTTCTCAGATTGCCTCTGATTCAGTTGCTTCAGTTTGATATGAATGTGATTCACACACTTGCTTGATCAATCTCAGTTCTGAATATGACTTTGTAGCTCTGATATTTGAGTTGATCACTAGATGTATCCTTGTAAGTTCAGAGAGAAGGCTTTTCAACTTGACAGAGTTTCTGCTTTCTTTCTTTTTGAATCGTTGTTGCTTTTTCTGTCAATGCCTTCTATTTATAGCCTTGAATAACCTTGGTTTTGAAATTCCGTCCGTTGGCTATATTAATGAGGGAATAATCCTTGATTTTATTCTTGATTCCCCCATAATTGCATTCTCCTTGATTTCAGTGATCGGATTCTTTCTTCAAACGTATAGCAGAAAATCCGTCCTTGATTGATCCTCTATTGATTGTGCATTTAATGCATGATCTTCTATATCTTCAACATGTATCAAGTCTGATCTGGTAAGTGTTACTTCGCCGTTTTCAGAACGGTCGAGTGAGCCTTCTGACTTAGCCGTTAGTTCTTTCTTCGCTGTTTTGTCTTTGACGAAAGTCAGTTTACTCAGCCGATTCACTGTTTTCTTCTTTGTTTTAGTTTCAGGAGAATCTTTATACTTCACTCGATCCTTGATTTGGGTGAGACCAAAGGTACACCATATTTGAATATTGAGTTTCATCACTTGAAACATAACTTAGACTTATCCAAGGTCATCACAGACTTCCTTGGTTATAAGTCGACCATAATGTCTTCATTGCTTCTCTGCTTGGTGCTTGGTGGCTTCACTTTGCCGAATATCTGTTTTTGCTTTGCCGTCCTACCAACTAGTACAATACTTGTCTGACTCAACTTATACAATATGTCAGACTCTAAGTAAAGACTTATACAGAGAATTCTAACTTATTTCAGGCTTGCTATAACAGCTAGTATGGCCATCATCAAAATATAATAAAATGTTCCTAACAGATATGCCATTCATTTGAGGCGTCCCTGAAGGGGTCCATTCAGGTAGAATCCCATTCTCCTTTAAATAACTTTGAAACTCTCCATCTAGGTATTCTCCGCCTCGATCGGATCGAAGTGTTTTGATTTCTTTACCTAGTTGTTTCTCCACTTCACTTCTGAATTCCTTGAACTTTTCAAAGGCTCCAGACTTATACTTCATTAAGTATATATAACCATAGCGAGAATGGTCATCAGTGAAAGTGATAAAATATGAGTATCCTCCTTTGGCTTGAATTGACATTGGGCCGCACACATCAGTATGTATGAGCTCAAGCAATTCATTGGATCTTATTCATTTGCCACTAAAAGGTGACTTTGTCATCTTGCCAAGTAAACAAGCTTCACATGTATCAAACGATTCGTAATCGAATTGATCCAACATTCCATCTCTATGGAGTTTGGAAATGCGATTCTTATTTATATGGCCAAGTCTACAATGCCATAAGTAGGATTCATTCAAGTCATTTGTCTTGGCTTTCTTGTTATTTAAATTAAGTACGTCAGCATTCATATCTAATATGTAGAGACCATTGCTAAGTATGCCAGTACCATAAAAGATTCCATCACGTGAAAAAGAACAACATTTATTCTCAAACGTAAATGAAAAACCATCAACATCTAATGCGGAAATGGAAATAATGCTCTTCGTAAGAGCAGGAACAAAATAACAGTTAATAAGTTCAAGTACTAGACCACTGGGCAATGAAAGAAAATAAACTCCTACGGCTAGTGCATCAACACTTGCTCCATTCCCAATGCGTAGGTCCACCTCTCCTTTCTTCAGATCTCTAGTTCTTCTTAGTGCCTGCATATTCGTACAAATATGAGAACCACAACCAGTATCTAATACCCAGTGGTTAGACTTAGAAGAAGTAATGTTGATCTCAATCATAAATATACACAAGTCGAAGCATCGTAATGCTTCTTCTTGGTACTCAAGAAGCCTTTGCAGTTTCTCCTCCAATGTCCGCTCTCACCGCAATGGAAGCAAGAATCCTTGGATTTGTCTTTCGCTATCTTAGGCGTTGGCTTAGGGGCAGCCTTCGCCTTCTTGGACTTCTTTTTGGCTTTTGCCTTGCCCTTGCTTGAAGTGACCAGCAACACTTGCTTTCCCTTCCCCACAGTGCCCTCAGCAGTTTTCAAAATGTTCAATAACTCCGCAAAGGAGCAATCTATCTTGTTCATGTGATAATTCATCAAGAACTGCGAGAATGAATCAGGTAGAGAGATTGCAGAATCAAGTCAATACTCAATTCTCGTTCCAACTTGTGGCCCAGCTTCCCCAGCCTCTCTATGTACCCGATCATTTTAAGCATGTGTGACCCCACAGCAGTCCCAGATGCCATCTTACAACTAAACAGGGCCTTCGAGACCTCATACCTCTCAGTGCGAGACTGAGAAGCATAGAGTTCCTTTAGGTGGACCATGATTGTGTAGGCGTCCATAGACTCATGTTGTTTCTGCAGTTCAGGTGTCATAGAAGCAAGCATGACACATGTAGCATCAGTACTGTCAGAACAATGCTTGTTATACTTCTCGACAGCATCCCGCACCGGAACCCTCACCGGCTTTTCCGGTAGGGCCTCGTCCAAGACATAGCCAATCTTCTCGTGCCTCAAAACGATTTTGAGGTTCCTTTCCCAATCGAGAAAATTAGTTTCGTCAAGCTTGTTTTTGATGATAAAACGAAGGTTCAATTTGTTTGACATTTTCTCCAACAATAAATAAAGAAAGAATAAGTAAAAGCTCATGTTTAAAAACCCTAAATTTGCACTTATATTTTTTATAAGGTTTTACTCCCACTAGCCAACTATTCCCAATTGGCTTTCAAGAAAATAATTTTTCTTTAGTGGCTGGGATCTAATCTAGTCGCCTTAATCCCCGACGGTGGTCGATCAATCTTGGCAATTTTGAAAAGTAGGTACTCCTACCAGTCGCATCATATGCGACTCCAGTGGTTGATTAGTCAACTCTTTGAAAATCCGCATCTCTAAGTGGTAGTCAACCCCTTGTCTCTAAAGTCAGACGGCCCTGACGGTGGCCAATCACCGAAAGACTTTAGTCGAGTCGTAACCCAATATTCGCGAGATCTCGTGACGATCATATCTCAATAATAATGATATACCCGTGGTAGGTCAACTCCCGACGGTGGTCGACCAGTTGGATCCGAACAAGGGCTCTTCACCGTCATTATAATATTGGGAGACAATTTTGGCTCGATTTTTGGTGTGGGAATAATTTTAAATTAATTCACTTAATTAATTTGGTTTAATTATGGTCTCATCTACTATGTGTATATTACTACGATATCATATAAAGTAAAACATACACAACATTCCGCACACAAAATAACCGGTATGATCATGGACTTTTCCTAGGTGCGGTTTCAAATACAAACTGAAGAAACCGCGGCTCACAAACTAAAGGTATCTGCAACCGCCAATAGGATCTTTATTGTTGTACGCGAATGGGTTCTTTATCTCTCCTTGGTCTTCATCTTCTTGCTCCATTTTTGTTACCTAATAATCTAACTAATAAATAATTACACCCGCCGCACACGGGGGGAGCTAACGGGAATGGGATAAATGCAAAAAGTAAACTAGGTCACGTTCTTCATAACGGCCTAGGACAATTTTTCAAAAACCAACATAAAGAAAACATTCTCATCTATCCTATTGGTCGAGCCCATGATCAATCGGGGTCCACATAATCATATTATATCTACACATCTAATCCAAACAATTTTATCTTATGAAAAAGATTAAATTCTAATTTTAACTACTTATGCGTCTTTATTTTATCACATCAAATAATTAAATAACTTCTAATTAATTATATGACTTAATCGAAAATTAAAATTAACATTTAATTTTAAATCAATTTTAATTTCAATTAAATTTGAACTATTCAAAATAAAATTAAAATTATAAAGTCTCCTATTTGTTTTCTTTCCTAAACTAAATTTGGCTTTGGCCTAGGCCTAGTCCTTTTACAAATCAAATATTTGAAAAGGGCATAGGCCTATTCCAAATCAAATATTTGGAAAGGCCAAATAATTTTTGTTGGTCCCTTGAAAAGGCTTTGGTTAAGTTTAGAGGGGGGGGGGGGGTGAATAAACTTAACACTTAAAACTTTTGGAGTTAACAAACTCAAAGAACTTCAAAGACTTGTTGATCGTCAATAGTCTGTGATACTACGAGTCTGACTATTGAGTTTACTGAATTTGTGCAGCGGAATATATAAAAAATTAAGCCTTATTACTTGTTGTTGAATATGATACCAAGTATTAGATACTCAGTAGTGTATGTGTGTGATTCAGTTGCTAGATTCAGTAGATTGATGTGTTAAATATCCTAAGTGCAGAATATAAATGCAGAAAGTAAGTAGGCAGATTTTATAGTGGTTCCAGGTGGTGTAATCCTGTCAGTCCACTCTTCTCCTGTGAGGTTGTCCTTCACCAATAACTATGGCTTCACAAACTGAACACTTGGAACAGGTTGGATTGCTGCTCCAAAGTCTTCCACTGGTCCTTGAAGGGTAGGATTGCCTCTTCACCAGCTCCACCACAAACAACAGTCCTTGACACCCAAAAGATGCTTCACTGTCTTCAGTAGATTCCTTGTAAAAGAAAGTTTGAATCAAGTAAGTTATTCAGCTTTCAGCAGCTTGATCAGGATGATATGATCAGCAGCTTAATGTCTTCAAGTGTGTAAACTTGATGTAGCTCGAATGCAGATTACACTTGAAGAAATTTTCTGGATCAGTAGCTTGATAAGAATTTGCAGCTCATGATTATCTGTTATTTTTCATCAATTATCATCTTTTGTATCTGAGTTAGGAGTCCCTATTTATAGGTAGGAATCCTTGTGACTTATGTTTGAAATTCAAACATAGCCGTTTCAGTTTTGTCCCATCTTGACTTGCTTTTTCTGACCGTTCCTAGGACTGACACTATCAGATTCCTTTTTGACAGTATACAGTCTGTCCACCCTTTGACTTGTATCCATTGGATAAAGGTCTGATTCATCCCAACGTCCCTTTAATCTTAACCATTGATTTGTTTGATAAAATCAGAGGTTGTTAGCTGTCCCTTTCTTTGTAATCTTCCAATGTAGCCTTTGAATAAATCAAAGTATATGTATCAGCAGGTTCCTGTGACCATAAGTCTGCTGAAATACATATCAGTCAGCTGATCCATATCTTGCTGTGTTTATGAAACAATGCAGCTGACTTCTTTTATCTAACTTTTATTGTGAAGTTAGATTACACCATTTTGCATATAACTAAGTTCCAATCACCACTTAACTTGTGGAACTTAGACCTTGTACACAAGGTATATGTTATCAGTTTAGGTCATCACAGACTTCCCTAAATTCTGATTCCATATCCTTGACTTTAATTACTAAGTTTGATCCCTTAGCCTTCAATAACTGAGTTTGAGCCCTCACCCTTCAGTCTTCCGCAGGTTCCTCACCAGTCTACTGACCTAGGTACCCTACTGATATAGACAGGTCTGCTGATATAAGTCAGCTGACCATTTATAGTGCTTGTTTGATCAAACTCTAATAAACTTATACATTTGATCTAGACAACTTTTTGCCTTTGCTCTATAACAGCTAGTCTGGCACTCATCACTAAAACTCAAAAATAAGTCCAACAATTTCCCCCTTTTTGGTGATGATGCCAATAACTTCCTTACAGCAAAGCAAAAAGATTAAAAACAATAACAGAACAAACTTAGTCATCTCTCATTTTAATCATTTGTTCAAAAGTATTACAGTCTAGAATCAGCAAAAGTATAAAGCAGATAAAGTATGCTGGTCTAATGTCTTCTTTCTCTTTCTACTCTTGCCTTCTCTACTTGCTCTTGATAAGCTCTTATCTCTCTAATCATTTCTCTCATCCATTCATTTTCAATAAGAGAGAAATCAATGTGAGGATTCACTTCTTTCCACCACTTCCATGCTTCAGGCAGAGTGAGATTGATCTGGTGTACTCTAAAGCCTAAACGCATGTAAACTTCCTTAAATTCATTCAGTGATTCCTTTGCATTGGTGGTAGGTAAACTCCTTTCACCTCTACCACCTCTTCCACCTCTATGTGCAGCTCTCAAGGCTTTAACCCTTGTTTCCCAAAACTTAAGTCCCAGAAAGGAATTAAGTCCCTCATGGAAACCTTTGTCATGATAAGGTCTCCTCTTGCTGTTGTAAACTTTCTTATATTCTTTGAGAAGATCATCAGTGAGTGGAAGTCTGCCAGGTGCAGGTTCTCTGAATGCATTAGTGTCATCTTCCCATCTTTTCTTAGCAAAGATCCTAGCAGCCTCTTTTGCTACAGCTGTCTGACTCTTTTCCCCCTTATTGACATCATCAACAAAACGGGACATCAGGCCATGCACACTCTCCTGGATGATTACTAGATTACTCAGTTGTCCCTCCATGATTTCAATTCTAGCATCAACTGCAGTAATCCTTTGTTGCATTGTTTGTTCCAGTAGATTGATCCTCTCAGTGAACTTAGGATCCAATCCAGCAGGTTGAGGTGCAGCAGCAGGTTCAGCAGATCTGTGGACTTCAGCAAGATTATCCAATTTCTGTTGAATAGAGGCAAACTGATCTTTCAAAAACTTCTCTTTCAGTGTATTGCCTTGTTTGATTCCCCTCACATCTTGTGTTAGATCAGCAATAGCATACTGTGTAGATGTGAAATTTGAAGCAACTGTCTCAGTAGATCCTCTGTGATTATCCACAAGGTTTATCAGTTCTTCAAATCTATGCTCCTGTCTGTCAAGTTGAGTCCTTAACTGTGTTATGTCATTCCTGACAGCCCTTAACTCTTCCAGAACATGTGCTGGTACTCCACCAGCCATTCCTTCAGCTGCTCCATCAGCAGGCTCTTCTACATTGTACTGTTGCCTCTGTCTGCTGATAACCAAGGCAAAGCTCATATCCCTTCCAGCAGGGTTAGGTCCTTGGAATTCTTCCAGAATAGGATCAAGAGCAGGTTCTTCAAAAACTGGTACAAATGCCTGTTGAGGTTCAGCATCTATTGGTTCTTCCTCAGGCACTTGAAACTCCTCATCACTGTAGTCATAGTCCAGCAGATGTTCATCTTCATCAACAACAGCAGTCTGCTGACTATCCTTACCCTCAGTGACATTTCCTCCAGCAGGCTCTACTACAGCAGCCTGTTCAATAACAACAGGGGTTTCCTCCAAACCCATAGATAGTTCCAACCTATGTCCAGGTGCTGTTTGTAACTCAGAAACCTGTACCTCCTGTTCCAACCTTTGCTCAGGTGCTGTTTGTACCTCAGTAACCTGTACCACTGGTTCCAACCTTTGTTCAGGTGCTGTCTGATCCTCAGCAGCTTCCACAAAAAAATGAAGTATCTAGTGCACCAACCAGTCTGTTGCCTCCAAGATTTATTCCATCATTTATCAAGGCCTCTAGACCATCTATGGTGAGATCCTCCAGATCCTTATCCATCTGTTCATTTTCTTGCCTCTCAGTAGACTGTCCAGCACCAGTAGACTGCTCTACTCTTGGTTCAATAATCATTGCAGTCCCATTGACTCCTCCTGGACTAGAGGGATGATCATCACCAGAATCAGATGATGAAGAGTCATCACTGTCTGATTCATCTCTTGGATCTCTGAATTTGATACCCTCTTCCTGCTTTTGTTCATCAATAAGATCCATCTGTCTTGCTTCCAACAGAGAGGTATCAACCAAATCCAGCAGATTCTCCACTCTTAATTTCTCAAAATCCCATTCCTCAAAATTTGTCATTGGTTCTGCAGCTGGCTTTTGTCTTTTATAAAAACCAAACTTCCACTGAAAGTAAGCAGCTACCAGCTGGAGCTTTGGATCAACATACCCTTATTTCTTCTTTTTCTCTTGTCTTTCAAAGGGCATGGTTGGTTTTCTAGGAGCTGTCTGTCCACTCTGCTGACCTCCGAAGGTCTCAACCAGCAGAGTCATAGTTTCTTCAACAGATGCCTCTAGGTCAGTAGGTTGCTCAGGTTGTATATTAGTGCCTACTACCTCCATCTGTTCCACACTTTGTTCCCCCTGACTTACATGCTCATCAGCAGGGTTAGCAACAGATTGCTCTTTGTTGGACTTATTTTTAAGTTTTAGTAATGAGTGCCAGACTAGCTGTTATAGAGCAAAGGCAAAAAGATGTCTAGATCAATTGTATATGTTTATTAGAGTTTGATTTTGTATAGGTTTGATCAAACAAGCACTGTAAAAGGTCAGCTGACTTACATCAACAGACTAGTCTAGATCAGTAGGGTAGTTGAGTCAGTAGACTTGTCAGGAACCTGCTGAAGACTGAAGGCTGAGGGCTCAAACTCAGTAATTGAAGGCTAAGGGATCAAACTTAGTAATTAAAGTCAAGGATATGGAATCAGAATTTAGGGAAGTCTGTGATGACCTAAATTGATTACATATACCTTGTGTACAAGGTCTAAGTTCCACAAGATAAGTGAAGACTGGAACTTAGTTATATGCAAAAAGGTGTAATCTAACTTCATAAATAAAATTTAGATAAAAGATAGTAAGCTGAAGTGTTTTTAAACACATCATAATAAGGATAAGCTTACTGATGTGTATATCAGCAGGCTTATGTTCTCAGGAACCTGCTGGACACATATTTCGATTTAATCAAAAGCTACATTGGAAGATTACAAAGAAAGGGACAACTAACAACCTCTGATTTTATCAAACAAATCAATGGTTAAGATCAAATGGACGTTGGAAGATTCAGACCTTTATCCAATGGTTACAAGTCAAGGGTGGGCCAGATCAGTAAAGCTGTCAAAAGGAATCGACAAAGTCGTCACCCTAGAAACGATCGAAAAAAGCAAGTCAAGATGGAGACAAATCTGAAGTGGCTATGTTTGAATTTCAAACATAAATCACAAGGACTCCTACCTATAAATAGAGGACTCCTAATTCAGATACAAGTGATGAACATTAAGAGAAAAATACATATAATCCTGAGCTTCGATTTCTAATCAAGAAAAACACCCTGCTGACCCTACTGAGCATAAGGCTACTGATCCAGAGAAATATTCAAGTGTAATCTGCATTCAAGCTACATCAAGTTTACACACTTGAAGACATCAAGCTGCTGATCATATCATCCTGATCAAGCTTGCTGAAAGCGTGAATCACTTACTTGATTCAATCTTTCTTTTACAAGAAATCTATGAAGACAGTGAAGCATCTTTGGGTGTGAAAGATTGTTGTTGGTGGTGGAGCTGGTGAAGAGGCAATCCTACCCTTCAAGGACCAGTGGAAGACTTTGGAGCAAAGAAATCCTACTGCTCCAAGTGTTCAGTTTGTGAAGCCATAGTTATTGGTGAAGGACAAGCAACTTAGGGATTTTTGTAACAGCTACATCAAAGATCTCTAGTGAATTACCTCCAACATCACATGAGAAGAGTGGACTGATAGGATTACACCACCTGGAACCACTATAAAATCTGCCTACTTACTTTCTGCATTTATATTCTGCACTTAGTTTATCTAACACATCAATCTACTGAATCTAGCAACTGAATCACACATATACATTACTGAGTATCTAATACTTGGTATCATATTTAACAACAAGTAATAAGGCTTAATTTTTGATATAATTCCGCTGCACAAATTTAGTAAACTCAACGATCGGCCAGACTATCGAGTGTCGGCCAGACTCTCAAGTATCGCCAGGTCTTTGAAGTTCTTGAGTTTGTTAACTCCAAAATTTTTAAGTGTTAAGTTTATTCACCCCCCCCCCTCTAAACTTAACCAAAGCCTTTTCAAGGGACCAACACTCTTCCCCCTGACTTCTTGCAAAATTTGCAGGGTCTTGTTCCAATGTCTCAACTTCCACAACAGGCACAGACTCAGTAGTCTGCTGTGGGTCTTCAACAAGTTGCTCAACAACAACTTGTGCGACTTGATAGGCTCAAGAGCCTTTACAGTGTGAGGATTCCACTTCTTCAAGAGAGCTCGGTTCAAGAAACTCTTTGTGATTCTTCAATGAGTTGCTCAACAACAACTTTGTTCTTTATCGATGAGCTTGATAATTGTTAGGGGCTCAGCCTCAATAGCCTCTCCTACTTCTTCTTCTTCCCTTTGAGTCTCCAAAATCCTCAACTATTTTCCTTTGCCATGTTTCTTTTTCTTGGCAATTTCTTTCATTCTTTTGGAAAGTTGCTCTTCTTCAACTTCAGCAGCTTTCCTCTTCATTGTAATTTTAGCTATATCAATAACTTCAACTGACTGCTTCCTTGTCTTCTTAGGCTTTAACATTTATGTTATTTTTCTTGTATCCGCAGCCTTTCTCTTCTCAACAACCTTCTTAGGTGCAGCAGACTTAGTAACTTCCTTAACAGTTTGTTTGACCTGCTCACCACCAGCATCATCATCTCCTCCATCATCATCACTTTCAGTGGCTTCTTCATCCATCCACATCTTCATCATCATCTAAGCCAGGAATAGGAGTAGCAACTTCTGGCTTAAACCTCGATTTGTTAATCTTTTCAGATGAAATATCAGGTATCTGAAAATGATTCAACAAGGTCTGAATCAGTAGACCTAGGGGTTTGGTTTTGGACTTCCTTGTACCTTCTCTATCTTCAGTAAACACCTTCTTTATGTAGTTTATAAAAAATCCAGCCCAATCAAACTTCATACTTCTGCAGATGATGATAAGCATATCTATCTTAGGTCCAGACAATGTATCTAGACTCCCAACGAATCCCAAAATAGTTTTTGCAATCAATTTGCTCAGCAGGTTATACTCATAACCAATGTGCTTCACATTAATGCCTAGATTTGAAGCTATCTTATCATTTGTCTTTATAGCATCTACAAACTTCATCCTGGGAAGATTCATAGCTTCTGGATTGGTGGGGGCATTATTTCCAGGTCCAAAATGGAATAATTCTCTCAGTAGGTCTGAGGAAATTTCAATTTCTCTTCTATTAACAGTTGTAGTGAAGGCCTCTCTACCTTCATGTATAACAATGTTCTTCTAGAACTCCAACACATTAACATATGAGATTCTTTCCAGCCCTCTGTTGATAATGTTTTCCAAACCAGCAAACCCTCTGATTCTTCGTCCTATGTTAATGGCTAGTTCAGTAGAGTGACAGTCAGTCACATAACCTCTTACACTTTGACTGGTGCCAATATGAACATCATCCTTGTTTGCCATGATAAATTTGAGAAAGATGAAGAAGAAAGTGTTCAAATCTGTGTTCACACAAAGTAATTTCAGAGAAATCACAGATTGAGAGTTGTGAGTGTGAACTCTGTGTATATGTCTGTATATATAGACAGAGGTAGTTGTAACTGTCAGAGCATATACTGTGGTATTAACCACGATTAAATATGAGTGAATGCTGTCTTGACACGTCGCCCATTACTTTTCCATAACGTTTTGTAACCGTCAGATCGTGTAACTACGGTTACAAAGATAGAATAAATATCCCACCATTTACTTTTTGACTTTTGTAAGTTTGACTGTGTAACGTTTCCTTCAAAGACCTTGTCATCGATGGACTTGGCTCAGTGACCTGTTGACAAATATGCCTCAAAGCCTCGACTCTTTGATAGAATTACTCTGCTGATCTTCTATTCCTCCTTGTTTTGTTCAATTGATAATACAAGATGAAGTTTAATACCAATGACTGATCTGTCAAGTGAGCTCACCCAACATGACAAAGACCAATCCCCTTGGCAACTTCATTTGCTCAATTGTCCAAACATAAGTACATGGAATTGTTGATACCAATGACTAATCTGCTAAGTGAGCTCACCCAACATAGCATAGACTAATCCCCTTGGAGAATTCCAGTACATTGCTGATCAAAGAAATATCAGTCAACTTTTATAATTCCAAGTTCAGTCCTTAGTTTAGCAAATCTTTCACTATCCAGCGGTTTAGTGAAAATATCGACAAGTTGATCTTCAAGAGGATATCTGAAACCACCACATCTTTCTTTTCAACATGATCTCTTATAAAGTGATGTCTCACATCAATATGCTTGGTTCTTGAGTGCAAAACAGGGTTTTCTGTGATTGCACTTGCACTTGTGTTGTCACACATTATAGGAATTTCTCTTTCTTCAATTCCATAATCCCTTAATTGTTGTCTTAACCACAGTAATTGTGCACAAACAACTTCCAAAGAAAGAATATATTCAAATTTCAAAGTGGAAGTTGATATAGAATTCTGTTTCTTGCTAAACCAGGAAACCAGTATATTTCCCATTAACTGACAGGTTCCTGTGGTGCTTTTTCTATCAATCTTTTATTCAGCATAATCAGAATATGAGTAGGATATAAATTTGAAGCTTCCATCTTTTGAATACCATATCCCTACTCCCAAAGTCACTTTTAGATACTTGAGAATCCTTTTGACTGCAGCTAAATGACTTTCTTTAGGTTTTGATTGAAATCTTGCACAAACACCTACAACAAAGGATATATCAGGTCTGCTGGCAGTAAGGTACAACAGACTGCCTATCATCCTTCTGTATAAGGTCTGATCAACATCTTTGCCATCTTTGTCTTCATCCAATCTAATGTTTGTACTCATGGGAGTTGATACTTTGGTGCTATTTTCCATACCAAATTTCTACAGTAGCTCCTTTGTATACTTGGTTTGATGAATGAAGATTCCATCTTTTATTTGTTTGACTTGCAATCCCAAAAAGTAGTGCATTTCTCCCATCATACTCATTTGGAATTTACTTTTCATCAGATTTGCAAACTTTTCACATAACAATTCATTTTCAGAACCAAATATTATGTCATCCATATAAATTTGTACCAGTAGGGTGCTGTTTCTTTCATTGATTCTGAAAAGAGTCTTGTCAATGGTACCTTTGGTAAAGCCATTGTCTACCAAGAATTTAGATAGAGTCTCATACCATGCTCTTGGGGCCTGTTTCAAACCATAAAGTGCTTTATTTAGTCTATACACTTTATCTTCTTGATCCTTAACTTCAAATCCAGGAGGTTGCTGAACATAGACCTCCTCTTCCAGAATGCCATTCAAAAATGCACTTTTGACATCCATCTGATATACCTTGAAGTTTTTATATGCAGCATATGCCAAGAATAATCTTATAGCTTCCAATCTTACAACAGGGGCATATGTTTCATCAAAATCTATTCCTTCTGCTTGAGAATAGCCTTTTGCTACTAGTCTGGCCTTATTCCTCACAATGGTACCAGATTCATCCAATTTGTTTCTGTATACCCATTTTGTTCCAATTATGTTTGCATGATTAGGCCTTTCCACTAGTGTCCAAACTTGATTTCTTTCAAACTCATTCAATTCTTCTTTCATAGCAATTATCCAATCTGGATCTGATATTGCTTCTTCAACAACTTTAGGTTCCATTTGAGATAGAAAGCAGGTAAACATTGCTTCTAATTGTCTTCTAGTCCTCACACCTTGCTGTATATTGCCAATAACTTGTTCAGCAGGGTGATCCCTTAACCATTGTGGATTATGGTTAGATTGATTCTCAGGAATATCATCTTCAGTAGGGTCTACTGTTTCTTCAACAGGGGGTTCAGCAGATCCTTGAACTGCTCCAGTTGTTGCATCAGTAGTGTTACCAGCAGGGTGTTCAGTAGGGGCAGAATCAGAAAATTTTAAGTCATTAAATCTTTCTAAAACTTCAACACATTCTGGATCAGTGACTTGTTGATTCTTAGCAGGTTCTGAAGTTTCATCTTCCATTCCAGTGAATTTAGGTTCATCAAATACAACATGTATTGTTTCTTCATGTTTCAGTGTCCTTTTATTCAGTACCCTGAATGCCTTGCTGATAGAAGAATATCCTAAGAAAATTCTTTCATCTGATTTTGGTTGGAATGTCTTCAATTGCTCCTTATGATTCAAGATAAAACATTTGCTTCCAAATGGATGGAAATAGGATATATTAGGTTTCCTTCCATTCCAAATCTCATAAGGTGTCTTCAGCAGCTTCTTGTTCACTGAGGTTCTGTTTTGTGTATAGCATGATGTATTAACTGCTTCAGCCCAATATCTTTCAGGCAATAATGCTTCACAAATCATAGTTCTTCCTGCTTCTTTCAAAGTCCTGTTTCTTCTTTCAGCAACCCCATTTTGCTGAGGTGTACCAGCAGCAGCAAGTTGATGTAGTACACCATTCTGTTCACAATATTCTCTTATAACTTTGTTGAGAAATTCAGTACCTTTGTCTGATATGATCTTCACTACTGTCAAACTTTTCTCATTTTGTAATCTCTTCAAAAGTTCAGGCATCTTTTGAAGTGTTTCACTTTTCTTGTTCATGAATACTACCCAAGTGTATCTTGAATAATCATCCACAACCACTAAGGTGTACTTCTTTCCTGTTACACTTGTTGGTGTTACTGGTCCAAACAGATCCATGTGCATCAGCTCCAAAACTCTTCTTTTTGATTGCTGTGTCTTTGATTTGAAGCTTGATTTTGTCTGTTTGCCTTGCTGACAGGCATCACATATTGCATCCTTTTTGAATATGATCTCAGGTAAACCAATTACCAGTTTCTTCTTCACCAACTGATTGATATCATCAAAATTTAGATGATTCAACTTCTTATGCCATAACCAATTGAGTTCTGACTTGGTTTGCACAATCAGGCAGGTTTCTGGAACAACAGTAGACCAATCCACAATATACATGTTTTGTTGCCTTCTTCCAGCCTACACAACTTGATCACCTCTTTCACTAATGACAATACATGTGTTTTTGTCAAAAGTGACCTTGTAACCCATGTCACAAAACTGTCCAGTGCTCAGCAAGTTGTAGTCCAGTCCTTCCACAAATGCAACATTCCTGATTGTTAATCCATTTCTCATAAGTGTGCCATATCCTCTTGTGTATCCAGGTGTGTTCTTGTTTCCAAAATTCACTCTTGGACCATCCTTTGCCACAAAATTTGACAAACATTGCTTATTCTTTGTCATATGTCTGGAACATCCACTGTCAAAGTACCAGACACCCTACAAAACAAAGTTAATGCATTTTAGGTACCCAATACTGTTTGGGTCCATGGTGGTCAGTGGCAAGCATGACCCTTGGAAAATTTTCGTAAGGTCTTCTCTGAAAGGTGTCATACTTTGGTTCATACATGTATTCTACACATCCATAAGGTTTAACAATTGGTTGTGTAGGATTCATATATGCTTTCTGGCCTTTTGGAATATAATGCTGTTTAAAGTGATTTCTTTTGTTAGAAGCACTAGTATAACCATTAGTTTGCTGTCTGTTAGGAACAGCCCTGTAGTATGGAGTCTGATGAGGTCCCATACTGAGGTCTTGTATAAGTCCTCTGCTGAGTCCTCTGCTTAGGTTTTACCCTAGCAACATGGTTATACTTGCTGTTTCTAGCAGTAGGTGCAGGAATATTCCAATCCTCATCAGTAGGGAATAGTCTACCTTTTCCCCCTAAGATAAGTATCCTTAGAATGATTAACATTTTTAAGTTTAGGATTCTTATCCTTGGAATATTTCTAATTTTTCCCTTTTTGTGGTCCAGCAGTATTGGTAGCAGGTCTGCTATCAGCAGGTCTAGAAGGCACAGCAGTCTTATTTTTAGATTTATTCTTTTTATTATGAGCTGTCGACCTTTTTGACTTCTGATTTTGCTTCCTTGAAGCTTTCTCAGTAGACTTCACTGCCTCAGCAACCCTTTTGGGAGTTGGATCTTATGCAGGCACAAACTTAGGACCAATTATGGTACTAGGTTCAGTGGCCTTACTGGATCCACTCTTATTGGATTGTTGAGTTCCAAATCCAAGGCATGTTCTATCACCATAAGGCTTTCCAGATTTGAATGCAGTGAAGGAACAAGATGGTTCAAATGATTCAAGACTCATCAATGTACAAAGAGGCTTATCTTTGATTCTGTCCAACTTCTTTTTCCTTTCCTTTGAGAACTCTTAATTCAGCATTTAATCTTTCAACTTCTGATTGAAGAGCTTCTTTTTCCGCCTTCACAATCTCATAACCAGATTGTATTATCCTCAGTTGATTAAGGATGGCATCCAAAGTTTCTTCATTGTCAGAATTTTTAGGATTTGAACCACAAGTTGATTCACAATCACTTCCAGCATGAGTGTTAATAGATACATAATTGTATACCTCCTCTGTTTCATCCATATTAGCCATTAAAGCATAATCTTCCATCTCAGCAACAAGTGCAGTATCATCAGATTCATTTCCCTTTTCTGATTCTACTTCATATCCTGATTCATCTTCAGCAACCATAGTTTTCTTGCCAGATCTTCTTTGTTGGCTCTTGGTCTTCAGTAGGTCTGGACAATCAGGTCTAAAATGTCCAGGTTTCTTGCAATTGAAGCAAAGATAATCAGGTTCCTTTTTCTGTTTTAGTTTAGGACAGTCAGGTTTGAAGTGTCCTATTTTCTTGCAATGATAGCACAAGTAATCATTATCATTCTTTGATTCATCCTTCTTCTTTTCACTGAATTTCATTGTGAAATTCCTTGGAGAACCCTTTCCCGTTTTCATCATTCTGATTTTCTTGCTCAGTAGGGAAATCTGCTCTTGCATCTCATCCAGTAGATCATCTTGAGCTCCTGATGTCTCTTCTTGATGTGAAGCAGCCAATGCAGTGGTCTTTGGCTCTTCTTTTTCTGTCTCAGGTACAAGCTTCTTGCTAAGTTCATAAGCCTTAAGATCTGAAAACAGGTCGAAGGTGTCCTCTTCATGTAAACTTCTCATTTCTTCTATGGCAGTCACCTTCATCTCCCAAACTTCTTTTGCAGGTAGTGCTTCCAAGATTTTTGAGTTGATTTCTTCCTGTGAGTACTTCACACTCAGTAGGGTGAGTTCATCCATGATTGCATTGAATCTTGACTCCATTTGTTCAATGGTTTCATTTGGTTTCATTTTGAATTCTTGAAACTTTTTCTTTGCCACACTAATCTTATTCTTCTTGATAGCATCAGTGCCTTCACAGATTAATTGCAACTTATCCCAAAGTTCTTTTGCAGTCTTGCAATCTTTCACCTTCATATACATATTGCTATCCAAAGTTCTGTATATGATATCAATAGCAATATTGTTGAGATTTGCTCTTTTCTATCTTCAAAGATCCATTCCTTTTTGGCTTTGGAATGTCATGTCTCATCTCCCATTATTCTTGACTTGGTAATCTTGATGGGTCCATCTCATCGACATCCATCATCTCATCATGTGTTGCAGCTAAATAAGCCTGCATACGATGTTTATACTCATCAAAACGATCTAAAGAACACATCAATATTGTTCTAGCATACTGGTGTTATCCATGATGCAAAGCTTTGAAAATCAGAAACTTGAAAAAGTTTTCGAAGTATTTTCACAAGCACAACAAGTAGGATTACCTCGAGCGTAAGCCTTTGCTCGATACCAATTGTTGGTCCTTGAAAAGGCTTTGGTTAAGTTTAGAGGAGGTGAATAAACTTAACACTTAAAACTTTTGGAGTTAACAAACTCAAGAAACCAAAGATCTGGCGATCGGTCGATGAGTCTGCGATACTCGAGATCATTGTGTGTTTATGAAACAATGCAGCTGACTTCTTTTATCTAACTTTTATTGTGAAGTTAGATTACACCATTTTGCATATAACTAATTTCCAATCACCACTTAACTTGTGGAACTTAGACCTTGTACACAAGGTATATATAATCAGTTTAGGTCATCACAGACTTCCCTAAATTCTGATTCCATATCCTTGACTTTAATTACTAAGTTTGATCCCTTAGCCTTCAATAATCGAGTTTGAGCCTCACTTTGGTCTTCTTCAAGAGTTCCTGACTAGTCTACTGACCTAGGTACCCTACTGATATAGACAGGTCTACTGATATAAGTCAGCTGACCATTTATAGTGCTTGTTTGATCAAACCTATACAAGATCAAACTCTAATAAACTTATACATTTGATCTAGACATCTTTTTGCCCTTGCTCTATAACAGCTAGTATGACACTCATCACTAAAACTCAAAAATAAGTCCAACAATTTTGGTTTAGGCATGGCCAATTTCCAAAATCAAAATTTTGGAAGTGGCCTAGGCCTAGGCCTTTTACAAATCAAATATTTGAAAAGGGCCTAGGCCTATTCCAAATCAAAATTTGGAAAGGCCAATATGCCATATGGTTTCCCAATGGTAAAAACTATTTGAACCATTGGTTGGCCATATGACACAACTAAACAAACGAGATATCTATGCACAATAAATATCACAAAACGAAAAGGGTCGATCTCCCCGTTGAAAGAAGATAGCCGACGACGACAGCCTTAGAGCCGCCGCAGAGGAGGGGGGCAACCGCCAGTCGGCCGAGCCCCCCAATCAAACCCTAATTTTTTTTGTTTTAACGTCTCGTGATTTAAATCTTGCATCTATGGATTAATTACTACGAAATTAAGTTATGCTTATTGCTTAAGCTCGAAGTCTAGCTCCGATACCACTGTTAGGAAATCACTAGTTTAACGCAGCGTAATTTAAAATTTGATTTCCTTTTACTAGATCGTTCTTCGTTTAATGCAATAAACACGTTAAGTAGTTTGACGGTTATACCTCAGATGATCTATAATATCGTCGCTTTGACCGTCAACGGAGAGTAGTACAGTGCGCAAGCCATCCATGCGTCCGGCCTCTATCGCAAATCCACACGAACTCCTCGCCGGAATCCTCCTTGGATTGCTATTGAAAAACTCCGGTTGCTAGACCGGCCTTTTTCTTCTCTCACGAACTCACTATAGGTTGCTCTCTATTTTACACAAGAACTTTGAGCTCTTGCAATTGTGATGTACAAAAGAGCTTGACACCCACATCTTATTTATAGTCAAAAGTGGCGCCCCATATGTGTGGAAGAGAAGAAAATATTTTTCCCAATAAAATAAGGAAAATCAATTAGATTGATTTATCTCTTTAATTATAATTAACTTTGCCAATATCTTATATTGAATATAATTATCTTATTACCATAAATCTATTTATCCAAAATCAATTAATATCTTATATAAATATTATGGTAACCTTATTAATTAAAGTGCACAATCCAAGTGTATCTTATACACTTCAATGTGGCGCCTCAATAGTCAAAAGATTGACTTCCGGAATATTCTTTAATTAATATAATTTATATATAATCAATATCTTGTATTTTATTTATTCATAATAAATAAATACCACCATATTAATTTACCACTATAGCCTTTATAGTCTAGAGATAAACTTTCCTTATTTGGTTATCAACTATAACCGCATTTAATCCGACTTGATGTTCATATGTGTGTGACCCGATAGGCTTCCGAATATGTTGGCCATAGACACAAAGTGCCATTTACCAAAATGCCCTTCATTCCTACCGATCACGGGATAGCGTCTAGCAACACACCGTGACCCCCAATCATCGGAAGAGTCAAAAGCAATGACTACTACCTTTCATGTGAAGCAGTTACCGTGTAACTTACAATCCTATCGCTATAATAGTATCCATACGATCGTACCTAGAGTGTCAATACATTAACGATCATATCTTATAATCTGGATATCATGCTCTCTCGGGATAACACATTTACTCCCACTTTGCAAAGATTCTCGAGAGCTAGACATTCCTTATAAGAAGGCCATTCCGGATATTCAATCCCAATCATAGGATACGCGATTCCCGGACGAACAATCATGTATACTCCGCATGCTTCAATATCATACCCAATCACTACCGCATGATCGCCCCGTGGCTAAGGGAAATC
Source organism: Gentiana macrophylla (assembly GCA_026214975.1). NCBI lineage: Eukaryota > Viridiplantae > Streptophyta > Magnoliopsida > Gentianales > Gentianaceae > Gentiana > Gentiana macrophylla. Next base: position 99,272,134 of record CM047808.1, on the reverse strand, counting down.
TCAATAGTGTCAAAGCATGACAATCCACACCGTGATGCCATGAAGACTCCGGTCAAAAGGATAATTACACAACCGCCACATAGTGTGACACTTATTGTAAGTGGGTCGATCTAACGTCTTTATTCTCTAATACACGTCCCACGTCACGGTCAAGTGTCCCTACACTTCGATAGATGAGATCTATCCCTATCTTCTAAAAGATAGAATACATTCAATACGTGCTAGTCTGATTATACTATCAATGTCCCATTTGACAATATGTAAGACTAGAGACATTTAAGTACCAAACTTGTTATAGTGATTAGAGATCTCATCAACCATAATCACTATCATGGTTTCTCTATCACAGTTTGATACTAGGAACGTTGCTATATATATACAACAAATAATATGAAGATTAAACAATATATAATAACATAAGTGCTTTTATTAATCATAATAAAGTTATTACATGAACTAAATAGATTGTAAATGACCCGACCCGGTCGGATCCTGTCCAACCCGATTGGGTTTAGGACACCTTTCCAACAGAATCATGGCTACACCTTGGGGGCTGACGAGGCCAAGACTTAGTTTTCCAATCTTGCTGTTGGTAATCTGCCCCACAAGGCCTTGTACAAAACTGGCACGGGTACGACCTATGAATTTCGTGTGAAGAATTTCAAAGAAGGAGTGGACATAGTGTCCAAGTACTCCTGCCAGGTTGCGAGTTCACGTCAGGCACCTGTTGAGCCTTCTTCCTCGGCCGTTCCTAGCTCAGTTCCTCCTTCATCTGGTTAGCAAACTCTAGCTTTTGGTGCTTAGACAACGTAGCTTTCTTTTGCCATTTTTCGTTTTGAATTTTTTCTTTTGAAAATATTCTAAATGTACCCTAATGTAACTTCAGGATTGATCATGTTCTACAATGCAACATAATTTACTTTTCTAAGTCTTTGCATTATTATTTAATTTCAGCACTTACCTTTGAGTATGCTTTGTTTGTAGAAGGGGTATCTTGCCCCCCAATATGGCATGCTTGAACTTCTAGTTCTTGGATGGAATACTTAAGATACACTTTGCCTTAGAAGTCTGACCTGCAAACTAAAGCAAACTTAATTTGTTTGTCTTTTGAGTCTGTTTTTTAGAGAGTTTGCCCCTTTGCAAACTTATTGAGTGTGACCTGCAGAGTTCAGGGGTTTAGTTTGACCTGCGGAGCTCAAATCTTGGCCCATCTTGCGGACTCTATGAGTTTGACTTTTGCGAACTTGTTGAGTCCGACCTGTGGAGCTCAATTTTTGGCCCGTCCTGCGGACTCTATGAGTGAGTTTGGCAGACTTGTTAAGTCCGGCCTGCGGAGCTCAAATTTTGGTCTATTCTACGGACTAAATGAGTTTGAATTTTGCAAACTTGTTGAGTCCAACCTTCAGAGCTCAAATTTTGGTCCGTCCTGCGGACTAAATGATTTTCACTTTTGCAAACTTGTTGAGTCCGACCTGCGGAGCTCAAATTTAGGTCCGTCCAGCGGACTGAATGAGTTTGACTTTCGCAAACTTGTTGAGTCCGGCCTGCGGAACTCAAATTTTAGTCCGTCCTACGGACTAAATAAGTTTGAATTTTGAAAACTTGTTGAGTCAGACCTGTGGGGCTCAAATTTTGGGTCCGTCCTGCGGATTGAATGAGTTTGACTTTTGTCAACTTTTTGAGTTTGTCCTGCAAACTTAAACGAAGCATTCATATTGTATAAAATGGAAAAGTAGAACTGTATTGCACTATTTTAGGCAAGGTACAACTTATTTAAAATAGAAGTACTAAAATTCAAGGAATTTAAAATGACGTGTGTATGTTTTGAATTTGTCCTAGACATAAAACTTGCGCAGATTGTTGGCGTGCCAGCTTCGTGGAATGGTCTTTCCACTTGCATTTTCTAGCTAAGAAACACCTTTGCCGTGCACCTTTACCACTTTGTAGGGACACTCCCAGTTCGGGTCAAGTTTTCACTGAGGTCCTCGTCGGCTGACTTTGTTCTTCCTCAGCACCAAATCCTCTTCTTTGATGTAAGAGTGTATTACCCTAAAGTTGTAGTACTGAGAGATTTGCTGCTTATACTTAGCCATTCTAATGAAGGCAACTTCTCGGGTTTCTTCTAGGTCATCCTTGGCGTGTCTGAGCTCGGCCTCTTGATCATCCTCTAAGTAGAGCTCGGACTGAGGTGAAGGGAGTCCGATCTTCGCTGGGATGACTGACTCACATCCATAAGATAAGCATAAAGAGGTTTCTCCGGTGGCAGCGTTCGGTGTAGTTCTGTATGCCCATAATATGTTGGGTAATTGTTCCACCCAATTGGATCCTTCTTCCTCCAGTCCTTTCTTGAGGCCCACTTTGATCTACTTGTTGGTCTTTTCTACCCAACCATTGGCTTGCGGATGTTTCATAGAAGTAAAGTGCTGGGTGATTTTCAGCTCGGAGCACCATTCTTGAACTGTCCGATCCTCGAACTGCGTTCCATTATCTGATATTAGAGTCCTTGGGATGCCATACCAGCACACAATATTCTTCCAAATGAACTTTTGGATAACTTTAACAGTGATCTTCATTAAGGGTTCAGCTTCCACCCACTTAGTGAAGTAGTCAACAACTACAGCTAAATATCTGAGGATGCCCAGAGCTCGGGGCAGTGGGCCAACTAGATCTACACAATAGGAACCATGGATTGGGAAGCTTGACGAGATAAATTATCATGAACCTGGCAAGATCTACATTTTTGTACTAGTTTCTTAGCACTTTTTGCATGGTTGGCCAATAATAGACAAAAAAAAACGCATTTACAAGCCGGAGTCCGGGCTCCAGCATGATTACCACATATTCCTTGATGGACTTCACAAAGAAGATAATCTCCTTCATCCTCTATCGCATACCTGAGTGATCAAACTTTTCTAGGTGTCCAACATTATCGGCAATGTACCGGGTCAATTGTAGTCTAGTAAGTGGTCAAGGTCGTATCCCACATGAAATGTGAGGTTAAACACCAATTAGCTATTATATCTTGATCTAAGTCACAATTATACGAGAAATTAAATGTTCTAACTCCTACTATTACAAAAATAACCAAATGATAAAAGACATAACCAAGGAAATTTCATTGATCAAGCAACCTCTTCTAGTATCTTAGGAATGATTACCTACCAACCTTTGAAAGATGCTCAAATGTGTGAAACGGTGTATTCCTAAGCTAGCAATTCCCCCTCATACGAGTGTACGGAATTACTTTATGCCTCCTCCTTGATCTAAGAACCCTAGGCCTAATGATTTAACATGATAAACACTTGAATGCAAAGAACTAGCCAACTCCCCGGATAAGAATTGAACTCTACTAAAGGTCAACTTTACCTTCCGGTTCTCCTACCTCGTTCCCACACCTAATATCTTCCTAAGTGTGTGTGTGCAAGCATTGGTTAATTACTCCAACACAAACAAATCATACAATGCAAGTAGGAAAAGATCAACACAAATGAAACTATGAAATATGAACAATCACTCCCAATCAACCAAAAGAGATGAAACTATCACAACTACATTGCCTTGGCTAGTATGGAACTAGCCACTCGTAGCTATGAGCACCAACATGTCAATGTTAACATTCATAGGAATGAGAACAATTAAAACAAAGTAAAAGCTAAGAATTTACCAATCACAATGTATGAACTTGAAAAAGGAAACTTTCATTCAACTTCAAAAAGCTTCAATGGAGTTTGATACACAAAAGTGATATTCTTGCTCCAACCAAATTGATCTAAGAGATTAAACTAAGTATTCTTAAGAGTTACAATTGCATTTAAGAGCTAAATATAAGTAATTTTGGCTAGGAGAGCTTTGAGGGTTGGTGTGTGATGACGGAAAAATTCACCGTTATTTTTTATAACTTTTCAACCCGTTTCTGATATCATTTCGAGTATTTTTATATCAGTTCGAGTCATTAATTCCTATGTTTCATCTAAATATGTTAGTAGTAGTTATTATATAAAATATCGTATTTTTAGCGTGTTTTTATAGTTTTTGTACCGGTTTAGTAACCGGTGTGTCGTGTCGGATTTACGTTTGGTATTTTGGTGGTTTATTGCAGAATTATAGGTTAACCAAAATCCCGAGTAACGACACGTTTTGAGGCCTAAAAGAGGTGTTTTTAGGGATATAAGACTGTGCCACAAGCTTAAAAGGTCAAGTGGATCAGTGGTTCGTAGTGTCACTAACGATTTATATCTTCGACGAACCAATGGCCCATTAAAACGGCATTTTCTGAAGAGGTGGCCTTAATGAAAGTTGTAGATCTTTGATAGAGCTTTCCAACGCATTTTGAATCATGTTAATTGGAGGTCTACAACTCAAGTTATGACCAAGTGGCTAATCGATTCGTAATAGTAAAAATCCCGAAAACGACACGACATACGAATGGCTCATCAAAACGGCGTTTTCTGAAAAAGAATCCTTCATGAAAGTTGTATATCTTCAAGAAAGCTTTCCAATGGATTTTGAATCAAGTCAATCGGACTTCTACAACTCAAATGGTGGTCAAGTGGCTAATTGATTTGTATTAAGGAAAATGTCGCAAACGACACGTAATGGGAATGGCCCATCAAAACGACGTTTTCTGCAGAAGTGTCCTTCATGAAAGTTGAAGAATTTTCCGAGAGCTTAATTTTGACGTTTGAATCATAATTATTGGAGGCCTACAACTCAAGATATGAATTTTAGAAATTTTATTACAAATAAATACTCGATGGAAGGATCTAGATCCTCATAAGCAATGATCACCACCGGATCGATCCGACCCCAATCCGGATCGATCCGGCTCCTCAACATTTGCTTATATAAACAGAGTGTTGATGCAGAGAAACGGGGCCCCTCTCTTCTCCCATTTCTCTTCTTCTCCTTCTTCTTTCTTTTATTTATGTTATGGAGGGGCCTATATGTAATATATATGTCGTTATAATGTCGGTGTAATAACCCGACTAGTTATCATTTTAATATAATTTCGTTTCCGCTTTTTATTGCTTTCTTTTATTTTATGCAATTAGTATAAATATATATATATATATATATATATATTATATATATATATATATATATATATATATCTATATATATATCTATACGTATATCTATATAAATTTGTAGTTATCTTTTTTTCGTTTTGTTTCCTTTTCGTTTTGTTATTTTCGTTGTTATTTTTAGATTAATATGAGTAGTTAAACGCAACATAGCCGAATTATGTGAAAACGGGTAAAATCAACCCTCGGGAGACGAGATGGAGTTGTGTTGTGCTTGATTTAACGTTTTTATGATAAAATCATGTTTTAAACTTGTTTTGATCATTTTAATAACTTTGAATAAAATTGACAACTTTGTTCACGGTTACATCGAGCTTATAAATGTATTTTGCGGTGAGATGTGAGATATGGATATCACTAATCATAGTCCTGATTGTTAGATTGACAATCTAAGTGACAGATCTGGACTATGCCTAAGTGAAATTCTTATTTTTATGAGATGTGCGAAACATGTTTTAAAATCACTAAACTATAGTTTTAATCGTTAGATTGGCAACCTAAGTGATACGTTAAAATTATGTTTTTGTGAGGTTTTTCAACGGTTTTGTTTATTCCGCTCAACCATGTTAGGTGAGTTAGCTTTCTAAAGGGAGAGTTAATAAACCTAGTGTGGGGGTTAAGTGAGAGCTGTTCAGATCTTAACGCAAGAATAAAGAGTTGACACCCGTGAATATCATATAAACTGAACTCGATAAAACACACTCCTAATCAAGTTTTTCCTGTGGGGAGATAACCTGTTGGATCATAACTCGGCTATGCTTTTTAAACTCGTTAGAATAATATTTATTTTCTGTTTTAGCTATAACAAACATCACCACAACTTTGATCGCCTAGACTAAGAATCACGTTCGCTTTGGTACTCACGACCACATTTCTCTTGGGACGACCTCGTACTCCTGTAGCTATCCTAGCAATCGACCTAGTACTCTGCCAGTTAGAGAGTTAGTTTACCCACAGTTGCGAGTTTCTATAAATGTATTTTTAGTGGGTGAATTTTTCGCTCATCAAAAAAATTGGCGCCGTTGCCGGGGAAATGTGTGATATTGTTGTGATATCTTGTAAGTGAACCGAAGGCTTGGGCCTAGGTTTTTATTTTCTTTGTTTTATTTAGATGTCGATAAGAGCTATGGATCTTTGAAGTGATATTGTCTGAACTCGGTTTGAATACGACTTTGGTACTTAGCCTCTTCGGAGGGTGATATCTTGTAAGTCTGGCTAAAACTGGGGATTAGGGCCTTCGGCTACCATAACTTTTTGAGGGGTCTAAATATCGTGTGTTTAAAAAAAAAAAAAAAAAAAAAAAAAAAAGTTTATTGTTTTCTTGTTATTTTCTGAGATCTTGCAGTTTGAGTTGAGATGGATGAATTTTTCAATCAACACTACTCATCTGAACAACAATACCCCTACCAACCTTATCAACAACAGTTCATGTCTCAGCCTCAATATCAACAGCAGAATAACCAAGGTTCATGGGATTATCATTGCCCAAATGCATACCAGGACCAGAATTATGGTTATTCGAGTAATGAGCCACCATATTACGAGGGTTGTCCTAACCCTAATGCTTATCAGGATTACAGTGTTCATACTCAACACGTTGATAGCTTCAACCATATTCAGCCATCTGATCAGTGTCTGGAATGGCAAGAAGACTACTACTCACCTCCGATGAATCAAAGTCAATATGATCAGTTTTCCCCCATGCCACAAGAAGACTTCACCGACAGTCAAATAGAGCAACTAGAACGATTGAACCAGAGCCTGGAAGAGCGATTGTTGGACATCTGAGGAGTTCAAGGTAAATCTTGACTCCGCATAAGAAATCTTCAAGACAAGTTGGGGCAATTGATTGAATTAGTGAGGTATGTGAAAGAGGCGAGACAAGTGCAATAGAGGTGGTTAGGGATGAAAATGTTATCACCGAAAAAGTTCAGGGATGAGAATGAGGTTGATAATTCGATTCACGAAGAAAAAGTGCAAGATTTGGAGATGACAGAGTTAGAGGAGCGAGAGATTGATTGGCCATCTTTAGTAAAGCCACTGGGAGAGTTGGTAATAGCTGATATATCGGTCCCGGATTACTATATTCGTCCACTCTGTGAGGATGAATTTTCTATGATTCAGTTCATATACTCCCCAATGGATGAGCTTTATGGTAATTTTCAAAAGAAGATGGTTCGACAGTCTGATAAAAGAAGATTCTCTGGCTGGGAGGAGGTAGCATCGAGGGCCAAACGAGGTACGTTTCTAGACAATTTAATTTCTTTGGTTCTCGCATTGTTAATTTTTCTTAAGCTATTGATCTTCTTAAGTTCTGATTTTGGTTGATAACTTGTAAATACTACTTTAGTCGAGCCAACGACGTTAAACAAAAGCGCTACCGGGAGGCAGCCCGATAATAAAGATAATTTGAATAAGCCTAGTCTTAATGAAATGTAGAATCTGTATGAAAGATGAACACAAAGCACAACCAAGTCTCAGGATGAATGTTTGAATGTCATTAAAAGGGAACGATTAGGTGGTTATCCGAAAATCCCTATGGAGAAAAAAGAAAAAATTCGAATGCATCATTTCTTGGACTTAGGTTGTTAAACCCTTGAGGATCTGGTTATAAAAGACTCTATACTCTTTCACACATTTCATTTTATGATCTAGTCTGTTTCAAATTTCTTGTTGTTGTAGTATAGTGGTGAGTATTCCCGCCTTAATAAAACTGTGTGTAATAAAAATGAATCTATGAATTGATGTCTTGACTATGATATATGCTCATGTGATACGTATATGCTTAGATGTTTTGTGCTCTACACGTGTGGGTGATTTTTCCATCTAAAGCTATTATATAGCCTATCGAATTTTCTGACGTGACAGTGCCATTATCTTATTATTCCCATATCTCTATTGCATACTTTGGCACGAGGACCATGTCCCGTGTTTGCTTTGTTTTGGTTGTTTTTGTATAGGGATTCGGGATGTGCTTTCTCATGGCTGTTACGGGATTTGATAGCATCTTTTTGCCAGGTTTATAAGCTAAGTCTTCCTCTCTATCTCATTTACACTCTGAGAATAATGCAAAATCGTAAGTGGGGGGTAGAGTCGTGGTTGGTCTAAAAATGGCAGTAAGTGTTTAAACCCTTAGTTTTGATCTTTTTCAAACATTATTTAGTTGATTAAAATAATTTGTATAAGGTATATATTTCATGGATTTAAAGATGTAATGATCAATTTGATATGTATAACTAATTTGAACCGTAAGTGCATTTTAACCCCAAATTTATTTGTGTAACATGAATTCCTTCACGTAAGCCTTTGATATTGAAGCGAAAAATTTTAAACTGTACCCATTCAGTATTCTAGTGGTTTATCCTAGAAATAGCAGTAACTTAGTACCTAACTTCTGAACATGTACTGTGAATATCTGAAGGTTTGAATGTGATAGAAAGAATGTCAAAATAAGATAAACTATATATATGTCGGTTGTAGCTACCAATGATTTGAGTGCGGTAGGGCGTTATCACGAAACGTCCTATATCACTATGAGGTTTAAAAGCTCCCGATTGCCTGATGATTGTAGTCTAGCTAGGGTGTTATCACGAAACATCCTATTGCTAGGAATGAGGGCATATACTATACATGTGAAAAAAAAAAAGTTAGATAGGTATTAATGTATTCGATCTCACCTCATGACGCTTGCAAGATAGTCGATTTTGGCAATGAGTTCGGATATGTTAGTATTCTATGAAAAGAAAAAGAAAAAAATAGAAAAGAAAAGAAAAAGTTGGTTGAAAACTTAGTTATCTTCTCACTATCCCAAAGTATAAACTAAATGATATGCTTTAGGGATTATCCTAATAAGTACACGGAGGACTTTGTGTGGAATCATTTACGCTATACCTAGGAAAGTTGTTAGGATTGTCTGAATGGATACTAGTGCGTTTGCTTGATTTATTCAAGAGAGGATAGTGGAAATTGAAAAGGCTTGTCACACACACACTCTGTTATACATTTATATTAAGGTTAACGTGTGGTTATGATTCGATTGGTTACATCATCCGGTTGGCCTTTATATTTTACATCTTCATGAATTTTTCCTCATTCATTTTATTTTATCGCTAATTTTGTTCGAGGACGACCAAAAGCTAAGTGGGGGGTTGTGATGACGGAAAAATTCACCGTTATTTTTTATAACTTTTCAACCCGTTTCTGATATCATTTCGAGTATTTTTATATCAGTTCGAGTCATTAATTCCTATGTTTCATCTAAATATGTTAGTAGTAGTTATTATATAAAATATAGTATTTTTAGCGTGTTTTTATAGTTTTTGTACGGTTTAGTAACCGATGTGTGTAAATGTCGGTTTACGTTTGGTATTTTGGTGGTTTATTGCGAAATTATAGGTTAACCAAAATCCCGAGTAACGACACGCGTTTGAGGCCTAAAAGAGGTGTTTTTAGGGATATAAGACTGTGCTTGTGAGCTTAAAAGGTCAAGTGGATCGGTGGTTCGTAGTGTCACTAACGATTTATATCTTCGACGAACCAATGGCCCATTAAAACGGCATTTTCTGAAGAGGTGGCCTTAATGAAAGTTGTAGATCTTTGATAGAGCTTTCCAACGCATTTTGAATCATGTTAATTGGAGGTCTACAACTCAAGTTATGACCAAGTGCCTAATCGATTCGTAATAGTAAAAATCCCGAAAACGACACGACATACGAATGGCTCATCAAAACGGCGTTTTCTGAAAAAGAATCCTTCATGAAAGTTGTATATCTTCAATAAAGCTTTCCAATGGATTTTGAATCAAGTCAATCGGACTTCTACAACTCAAATGGTGGTCAAGTGGCTAATTGATTTGTATTAAGGAAAATGTCGCAAACGACACGTAATGGGAATGGCCCATCAAAACGACGTTTTCTGCAGAAGTGTCCCTCATGAAAGTTGAAGAATTTTCCGAGAGCTTAATTTTGACGTTTGAATCATAATTATTGGAGGCCTACAACTCAAGATATGAATTTTAGAAATTTTATTACAAATAAATACTCGATGGAAGGATCTAGATCCTCATAAGCAATGATCACCACCGGATCGATCCGACACCAATCCGGATCGATCCGGCTCCTCAACATTTGCTTATATAAACAGAGTGTTGATGCAGAGAAACGGGGCCCCAACCTTCTCCCATTTCTCTTCTTCTCCTTCTTCTTTCTTTTATTTATGTTATGGAGGGGCCTATATGTAATATATATGTCGTTATAATGTCGGTGTAATAACCCGACTAGTTATCATTTTAATATAATTTCGTTTCGCTTTTTATTGCTTTCTTTTATTTTATGCAATTAGTATATAATATATATATATATATATATATTATATATATATATATATATATATATATATATATATATATATATATATCTATACGTATATCTATATATATATAGTTTATATAATTAAAGTTATCTTTTTTCGTTTTGTTTCCTTTCGTTTTGTTATTTTCGTTGTTATTTTCGTTAATATGAGTAGTTAAACGCAACATAGCCGAATTATGTGAAAGCGGGTAAAATCAACCCTCGGAGGCGAGATGGAGTTGTGTTGTGCTTAATTTAACGTTTTTATGATAAAATCATGTTTTAAACTTG